>CAJQUW010014675.1:0-312024 GCA_907163375.1 Prostheceraeus crozeri | reverse complement strand
GCATGCCCATGTTCATATTCACCATTTTATCTCACATATGATAGATATTTCTTGTAATCAAGAGTGTGCAGTTGCTTAATTTGACATAGCCAAAGCCTTTGACAGACTTTATCATTCTTCTCTTGTGTCATCATTGCAAAATGTCTGTCTTCCTATTTCATCTGTTGGTGTATCAACTATTTACAAGATAGACAAAAGCGGGTTTATATAGACTACACAACTTGCAGTCGTTTGAGCTCAGTAACTTCTGGTGTCTCACAAGTCTCCGTTTTGTCACCGTATCTTTTCTCCATCCATATGTCATCATTGAAAGTGAAGGATTCAACGTCACAATTGACCAAATATGTCGATGACATTGTTGTTATTGTTCCGAGGCAACAATTTTCTGATGCTGAGCATGCGATTCAAGATGAAATTTTGAATGTAGAGACTTGGAGCAGTGAACATGGGCTGCAAATAAATAAAAATAATGCAAAGTGATGATCATCAAAAAGGTAAATCTGCCCCTACGCGAAAAGGCTCGCGGGCCACAAACTTTAAAAGGCTTTATATTGTTTTAATCCGTACTTTTAAGTGCACATATGGGCTGTTGTACCGCACGTACATACATCATGGTTGTATTACATAAAAAAAATTACATGTAAATGTATAAAGCAGTATTGTACGCAACTAATTTTTCAATATTAAGGAATCATAATTTACTTTCTACTATTCATATGACTATTGAAGAGCGAATAGGCTGACAACAAATCATGAAAGCTTTTCTTTTTTGTAATTAAACGGTAATATGCCTTTTTGGTGATTTGACCGACATTACCTTATTTCATCAAAAGACAACGGTCTGTAAGTGCAGTGCAACTATCTACCTGAAAGCCGCACAAGATTGATTTTGCTGCAGTTTTTGATCATGGTACATGCACATACGTGCATATAGGTCACCCAAGCATACATGTATACGGCTTTCAAAAATCCGCTTATGTCACCCATGCATGGGCTTCACAAATGGTAGTCGTGTGCTAATGTCAAGCGAGTATGCGAGTGTAGTAGCATGCAAATGAAATTCAGCAAGAATATTTGAAAAAAACAAATGTTGGCCTGTCAAAATTTTGCTGTTGGACTTCTCCATTCGTAGTCAATGTCTATTAATATAACTACTTTCTAGGCTCATTGAGGACTGAGGAGTGGTTTATTACGTAGAGCGACATGGTCATCACGGCATCGAATACTGTGACTTAGCATAAACTCGCGCACGTGATGACCATTTTGCGCTTATACGAGAAGATATTCGCTACGAAAGGAGCATGGTTGGATAATTCGAATGTGAATTTTGTTTTTTTGTGCCATCATATTGCTCATTTAGTTGTTAATTAATGGTTTTGTAAATTCTTAAGGGGATCCTTCACCCCTAGATGCACTTCGCAAAGGTCGAAGTCGGAGTGAGTCATCGATTCAAATAATGTCTGTGGGGCACTTTAGATATGAATAGCGGTGCAACCACTGCCTTAGACTCAAAGAGCATTCCATTAACTCATATCATACCACGGAAGCATTTCAGCGTTCCTCGCTGTTGCTCCTTTTAAGTGATGAGAATAGAAAACAGAAGCAATAAATCCTATTTTCATTTCAGTACATGATCTCATTGCGAGAAAATCGAGCAAATGCATGTAAAACCATCAGTTTAAACTGACGCTAGTAGTGAACGGCCTGGTGTAAATTTTTGTTCAAAAATTGCAAACTGTTAATATAATATACCGTACATATTATTCTATTAGTCGAAGGTCGAGAAAATGTGGATTCTGACTTTTATCTGACTGACGTACTACGTAACATACATAATTGTCTTTCTTCATCAATTGTAATCCGTCATGCGTTTGTCATATCGGAATAAAGCTTTTTGTTATTATCATTATTATTAAGTTTGAGAAAGTGTGGGATATTTACCTCAAATATCATTGTTCTGCCACATGAAAGAGCAAGCATTTGTGAGAATAGTCATCTGTCGGACGTACTGTAACGATATTTCTGGATTCTCACGATTGATATTTATAATGATATGCTCTTGATAATATATGAACACTCCACCTACGCAATCTTTTTGTATCAGTGGAGTTCTTAATTACAAAATGAGGCTACGTTATCAAACACGTTGTCCGACAGATTCTTATATCTGTTTATTGATATTGCTAAGCTCCGATAATAGTTGGACAGACACTAAAATTTGAGAAACAGGACACATGATATGTCCTATATATAAATGTGCCATCAATATACCTAAATAGTGTATGCCCGAAGATTTTATGATTCCTGGACCTAAAGATCACAAAATCCATCACTACAGCGCCTGAATGGAAGGCTGCAATAATTTGTTATGATGAGAGACATGCTCTTATCCAAAACAATGTTTTACGAACTGTCATGAAAAACATATTTTCAGTTGAATGCATGATATTCAATTTGTTAATGCTGTACTTCTCAGTGCTTCCCATCACTCTGTTTACAAGATCCAGACTGGCGCATTACATAGATTCGCATTACTATGATATCAAAATATCGCATTAACATGAAAAATATATCATCACATTGTCGACTTAAAAAAACGTCAGCATGCTGTGAAAATTTTGCATCAAAAAGTGCAGTTTTTTGCGGAGAATACGTTCCTGCGGTCAAAAATATTTCATCACTTTTTAAGAAACTAATGTTTTGCACATTATTCTTATGTTTATATACTAGCGATGTGCACCCACTATATCAGTAGTATGAAACTTATGTATGAACTAGATATCAAAATGAATGGAAGTTTGCTAACAGGTATAGTACTTAGGCGGAAAGAAAGCTGATTATCAAGGAAATTTCACGAACCGCATTATAATGGATGTCATCGTACAAATGTTGAGATATTTTCTACTGCTTGGCTGAAATATTTTAATTCGTCTTTCATCGCCAGGATTTTGTGATCACCAAATTTATATTCCATTTCTTGAGTCTGAAGAATATTCTGCACCCACTCATATCTTTTGAAGTGATGATGAGTTGTATTTGATCATGATTTTTTGCTATTTCATTGGCTGGCGGGTAGTTTGTGATATGATCACGCTCAATAAAATGCTTTTATTAATAAAGCTGAGCATTAAAGTACTATTATTAAAGTATTATAAAATACTATTATTCCTTCTGCATTGCTATCATGATCAGTCAAAACGTGCAAAATTCTCAGAAAAACGTAAAATATTGCATTTCTCACATGTGGTGGTGGTATCAACTCGACTTCATTCAATAAAATCAAGAATGCATACACATTGGGGATTTACTTAATGCTGATTAGCTACTCTTTCTATGCCTGCTCTTCATGTGCTTATTCTATGGCTCCAACATTTGAAACAGACATCTGGTCTACCACACCTTCAACATGCTGATACATGAGTTTTAGGAGCAAAACGTCTTGATGAACAATCGACCAAATCTCAGCATACAAAGATTCTAATATAGTCGACGACTCTCTGAGCCATCAAATTGTATACAGAAAGAAATCCCTTTTGTTAATGCTGCGATTCTCTGAATTTTCCTCTCGAACATAGATTTTAGTACTACTCCACTTTACGTTTGTGTTTTGTCAATAGTACATTTTATATTTTCCGCTATTTCTGAATTTTGAACAGTATAGGCATCACCCAAAAAAATTAAAAAGTCAACTATCGCTAGGGCACCTATCATCTGATCATTCTGGCATCTTCAGGCGCAGTGCAGTGTGTTAATTTTAAATAATTGGAAAATCAATGTTTCACAGTCATCCAAAGTGATTGAGAATAAGAAAGTCAAACGACAATCGTCCACTTTTAATAGAAGGTCATTCTAGGCCTGACCGAAATCAATATAGCGATTGTAGCTCCCCAGTCTTGGGCACACTGTTGCTGTTTGGATTTCTTCATTTCAATTACCTTGGATGACTGTGCAAACATTGATTTTAATATCATTTTACGCCTTAAGGCATCTGAATGAGATGATGGAAGGTGCCTAACGGGGATTGACTTTTGATTTTTGGGTGGATTATTGAAGGAAACAATTGAATAAGAAAATTTACATTCTAATTATACATAAACAAATGATGCAAATTGCCTGATCGACTGCAGCTTATTCACAAAAGGACCTTATAATATTCTGGATGAAACTATAAGAGCTCTCAGATCTAACAATAGGCTACATTTTGGCATACTAAATGATAAGCAGTGCAAAAAATGAATTTGATCATCTTTACTATTGAAGTTCGTGAGACTTCATGGTTGCAAATATTGAGTATGCATGCGCTCGTCATCAAAATATGACATGCTTCAAAAATCGACCTCAATAAGATCTTTCTCAACTTTCGAGAGAAAATATCGCATGTGACCCCAGTTGCACTTTCAATGTGATTCCTTTGGACTTGAAATTTGCAAATACTAAACAGACAAGCATGCATCATCAGAACATGGCATCATCACATCACCAAAACAATACATATTTTCGAACTTCCCTTTTCTACTTTCGAGAGAGCATAGGCCTGCGCCAAGCTAATGTTTGTTTTTTTGAAAAAGACCAATCTGCCGAAGATAAAGTTTATTAAACGCTCAGAAACGCTTAGCGTTCAGTTACTAGCGTTTCTGAACGTTTAATAAACTTTATCTTCGGCAGATTGGTCTTTTTCAAAAAAACAAACTTACTGGATTATCCCAATGCGTCTGCCAAGCCACGCCTTATCTGCTTTGCCAAGCTAATGTGTGACTACGTATATATTTGTCTTCGAATGTATGGAAATGGAGTAGATAAAGAAAGATGTGGTAATGTGAAATTTTAGCACAATGTCAGCAGTGCATAAAACTCATGTTAAAAAGCGTTTCATAGCAATTTTTGAAAACAAAGTTTTAAATAAGACATTGTGTTGAAACTGTTACTCTTGACCTTTCACGAGATCGAGGTGCCTGCAATTAATACAACAATATTAGTGTGAAACGATTTTTTTATTGCAATAACTGTAATTAGTAGCCTAAGTACATGTATTACGTTATAAAGCTTTCCTTTATTGTAACCTAGACTGATATACTGACTAATTGAAGATTTTTGATTTGATTATGATTGAATTGCACATTACTCATAACAGATTAACTGCTTTCATTTTATCATTCAGAAATATAAACAGACTTAATAAATGGCAGTTGCGTAGTCAGTGCATGGTTAAACATATTTAGAATACGAAATTGGAATGAATTCATTTTTGAATAATTGTCGGCTATCGCAAAAAGTTTAAGGGTGTGAAGATGACTGCGAAGATAAAGTATATGAAATATATAAAAATTCAATATGCACAAATGCAGCAAAATACATGTAAACTTACAAGAAATACAATATGTACGAACTTTCAATGCGCGGCATTGTCAAATCCAAAATGTAACATCCAATCATCACAAGTATTTCATTTTTAGGTATTCCGAGAATTGAGTGGAATTTTGATCAAAAAATTCAGACCTTTATGCTCTAATCATGTAGTTCTCCTAAGATTCAAATCAAAATATCAATTTTATAACTTGATTTGCGCAGGTCCTATATGCAGCATTAATACTGCAGCAGACCCAAGTTTTGTATAGAAAACCCAAGTTTTGCATCACCTACCCAAGGTCGACCTAAAACCCAAGGTGCAACCTTGTGAATCATGAGCTATCCTTCCATCCAAACACAGATCCCGTGGAAATTACAATAATCAGACTGGATATAGTGGACACAATATTACAATATATAGACTGGATATATGCCTCCAATGAGCGATGTAATGAACCTCCATCTGGTTGGAAAATTGTCATTGATTCTCCTTTCTTGTATAGATGAGTCCTCATCTTTTCAATTTGTGAATAAGATTGGCTTTAAGAAATAAGAGCTACCATTATAAGACAAGACATTATAAGACATTATAAGACGCGATTGCATGTCTGGACCTACTGTAACTTACTTTTAAGGGAGAAATATCTTCCAGTTTTGAACGAGGTCATAACAACCTTGCATTCCAAGTTAAGTTTACGAAATATTTTTACTAACTTATTACTAAATTTCTGTGATGCATAACCGACGAAGGGAATTTTGATTGAATTTTGATTGTTAATTGCTGATTGAATTAATTGCAATGGATAGCCATTTCTACTTAAGATCTTGGTAATTTTACTACATTCATTATGGAATAGATTCCAATTGGTGGATACATTGTAAGCACGATGAAGCATGCCTAATACTAGTGTGTTTTTCCAATTGCGAGGACACAAAGCATTGAAATTCAGTAAAAGACCTGTAAAGGTAGGTTTACGATAAATCTCAGTAAGTACATTGTCCTCATCAATTTTCAGAAGGACAACCAGAAAAGGTAATTCTTTATTACCCACTTCTGATGTAAAGTGCAAGTTACTGTGTTGAATATTTAGAAAATTATGGAATACATCTATGTGTTGTTCATTGTTAAATACAGCTATGATATCATCCACATAACGACGATACACAACAGGAGAGAAAGGTAAGTCCTGCCATTTATGTTCTAGATTAGCTAAGAAGATGTTAGCGAGGGTTGGACCCAACGGGCTACCCATACTTACACCATCCACCTGTTGGTATACGGTGTCATTCATAAGAAAGGAACCAGACGTTGCAAATTTTAATAAGTCTTTAAACACTTTTTCTTCGCACTTCGGTTTATTGGCATTACTAGGTGAGTACACTAATTTAGTTGCAATGTTGATTGCTTCAGTTACGGGTACGTTGGTAAATAAGTTTTCGACGTGAAAGCTCACAAGGGTGCTATGACGGTTTATTTTATGTTTAACATCATCTAATACACTAATGAAATCATTAGTTGATTTCAACATACTCGTAAAGTCATCATTGATATGAAGTTTAATTAAATTGTCTAAGTATTTAGCTAATTTATAATTAGCAGCACCAATAGTACTAACTATCGGTCGAACAGGGTAGTTGTTCTTATGTACTTTTACGGTACCATAGATACGTGCTATGTTACTACCAGAAGGCAGATTTCATTAGTGTATTAGATGATGTTAAACATAAAATAAACCGTCATAGCACCCTTGTGAGCTTTCACGTCGAAAACTTATTTACCAACGTACCCGTAACTGAAGCAATCAACATTGCAACTAAATTAGTGTACTCACCTAGTAATGCCAATAAACCGAAGTGCGAAGAAAAAGTGTTTAAAGACTTATTAAAATTTGCAACGTCTGGTTCCTTTCTTATGAATGACACCGTATACCAACAGGTGGATGGTGTAAGTATGGGTAGCCCGTTGGGTCCAACCCTCGCTAACATCTTCTTAGCTAATCTAGAACATAAATGGCAGGACTTACCTTTCTCTCCTGTTGTGTATCGTCGTTATGTGGATGATATCATAGCTGTATTTAACAATGAACAACACATAGATGTATTCCATAATTTTCTAAATATTCAACACAGTAACTTGCACTTTACATCAGAAGTGGGTAATAAAGAATTACTTTTTCTGGTTGTCCTTCTGAAAATTGATGAGGACAATGTACTTACTGAGATTTATCGTAAACCTACCTTTACAGGTCTTTTACTGAATTTCAATGCTTTGTGTCCTCGCAATTGGAAAAACACACTAGTATATACTAGTATACGTCAAGGTATATATTCTACACAACAACTAAAAAGATTATTAAATACCGGCATATATTTCTGGCATAATTGAACAAACTCACATTGCAGGAAAAAGATGCGCTCTTCAACAATTAAAAATTGATTTCAGTTCGTCTCTTTTTTCAAAATTAGTGAATTGCAATATTTTTTGCCGCAACAAATATCACATTTCGAATGGCTTGAAATTTGACCTCTCATGTTTGTGCAGTTGCAACCAATGTCATTAGCGGTAGGCCAGGTCATCTCTTCTTCTGTTTGCACTGTAAATCGCTGGATACGAAAATTACATACAAACATGTACCAAAATTACATACAATTTGAAACTAACATCTGATACGAGATTCTCGTATGTTTACAGAGATCTGGTATGTTTTTCATACCACATCTCACTTACTTTCGTATGTGATTGGTATGTAGCGATACGAACTATTCTATCTGTGATTGGCGGTTTTACACTGAAATACGAATTGTTATATACGAGACCTGATGGAAATTCATCCTTATTCGTATGCCTCTGGTATCCATTTGGTATGTGCAGCTTTAAGTCACATAGCAAAAAAAAGTATGTATTACATACTATTGTCAAATAACTTTTTTCGGTAATACAAGTGGTCCAAATCCACAGTAGAATAAATAGGCGAGTCATTACCAGAAAAAACGAGTTTCTCCTCAAAACGGAACTGCAGGACGGAGCTATTAATCTTCCCGAGTGAGGTAAATGTTTCGGAATGAGCTGCTGAAGTGGATGGCTACAATCATTCCAAATGGAGCAAAGCAATCAATAGCTAATTGTTATGCGACGATAGTCCAGCGGAATACAATTTGGGTACACACAGCTGCTGGATCCGCAAATTATTTTGTGGCATCTTCTCTGTATCTGCTCTAAGATGTTGCTTTGCGCAGCACTTAACTGAACAAATAGGGAAGCAGAGAATTCTAGGAGACTTCGTACGTAATTATTGTAAATAAGCGTTAACTCCGGAACCGAAAGGAAAGGCTTCAATAGAACTTCTTCAATAATAGAACCTCCTTATGCATCAGAGGGTTAATATCATTATTTCGTGCAGTGGCGGTTCGTCCATTAGTGCAGATCGGGCACTGTCCTACCCAACAAATGTTAAATAATGGCGTGACCACAGAATTAGATGGCACATGTTGGAACTTAGCATGTGGGCGAAAAGGAATTCCCAATACCTCACAGAGATAGGGAAAAAGTCATGCGTCGCTTGCGGATAGCTGTGAATTGCAGCAAAGCACTTTGATTGCCACAATTCCTTCAGATTCTAAGAATTCAGATCATTTATGTACAAGTTTTCTTGATAATGTTGTTTCTTCCTATCATTATTAAAGAAGATGGCAGACGTACGAAAATTAGTTCACCTGATGATTTCACCATCCTCCTTTCAATGCAAACAGTGAATGCAGCTACACAGCGATGTGTGTTGTGGTTTGTCCGAACTCGAAGTGGTGACATCACAACACGCACACCATTCACTCATTCACTGGCTGGTGTTCAAAACTTATTGTTTGAGAGTGTGTGTGTCATTTACAATAGCAGGCAATAAGCGAATTATCCATCGAAGCAGTAAAGTTGTCTAATTCTGATGTGCCATTTCGATGTTAAGAACTGATACAATGATTCCATTCTAGAAACAAAAGCGTGCGCGCAGAGTCACCGAGCTGACCATTGGACCAGGTAATCCTGAACGATTAGCCGAATAATTGTCAAGTCCATAAACAAGTTGCATTTAGTGACTTTGCGAATGAAGCAGCAGACTGTCAGTTGAAATAGAAAATTCTTCCTTAAAACTTCAATTAAACTCCTTACTTCAATTGAATTCCGACAAGAGTAAGCGGTGTCTATATCACTAAACTGTAGCTATTATGTATTTCGGTCATCTTTTTAGTTTCTATCTCGTCAGATTAGTGATAATTATGATCTGCTATGAATCGGTTCAAGATCTATTCCACAAAAGTGCTATTTGTCAGTATACAGGTACCGACTGTCAACGAATTGACAGCAAAGTTGGTGATATGTGAACCACGATAGGTGTGCAGTTTTATGGAGATTTATAGGAGAATTAAATCTGCTAGTAGATTTACTTGATTTGAAATTTGAAATCTGAAACATCACATCTCATCAAATATTCACACTTTGTTACCATTGGCAACCAAAACAATTATTTAAAATTATTTAAAATTATTTGACAATTATGATAAAAACAATTATCATTGAAACAAACAATTCTCATACGATGATAAAAATCATCCCAGCAGTCATTTATAATAGAATGTAATGCTTACTAATTCAAATTATTAATTGAAGTAGTCCTAATGAGGACCGATGGCGTTCTCCAATCCACCAGTGCACAGATGCAATGCTACTGTAACCATTTGATCAATCAGTTCTTAAAAGATCTCAATGGAGCTTTCTCGTGGCAACGAATTAAAATTGATCAGCTTTGGCCCAATATCTGGTAAAAATGGAAATCGTAAGACTTGCAACACTATACTCAATCTTCCTGTTAATATAATAACACCATAGATTCCAAACACTGCCACATACACGTTCAAAACAGACGTCTAATATACTGTACCGACTACAGATGCTGGTAGTGGAAATAGAATAGGACAGTGGTCACCATAGGTTAAGGAAATTAAAAATGGATATTATAAAACAACAGGAAACCGATGGATAAAAATGAAAAAGTGGAGGTAAAACATGGAAATACAATAATGCTACTACACCGATTGTGACACTACACATGGTGGATAATGGTAATAGTGGATAAGTGGAATGTTGATAATGATGATAAACAGTAGAACTACAATGACACTCTACTGCACCGAAAGCAATGAAACTGTACACACTATACCTGAGACTACACATGGAAAATACTACTTCTTCACTTGAATTTGTTATCGTCAGTTTCTTAATCCGTCTATAATACTTCATGGAATCCCACATTTCTTCATTTGTTCTTCATTTGAAATGCAATACATCGACCACTACTTCAGCTACCGATTAAGGGATATATAACTTAATACTGATCGCAAATGGAATTTCGCGATGTTTGACGCTCCGTGCCTTGAAAGACAACTGGAAGTGCAGCTTAAGAATGGTCGTTTCAATGATGTTGGGTGATAATCTGCAAATAAAAAGTAATAAGAAGCTTGGACGCGAATTTAGGAAGGAAGCGTCACCATATATCACATTATCGGTCACGGTGTTCGAATTATATGCCAATATGGTCCAAGTGTCAAGGAATATTTTTCGTGATTATTTAACGCTGTAAGGGGAAAGAATAGACATCACCAAATTTAATATCTAAAAAATAGTAAATTTCCACAACTGGAAAATTGTCCTGTACTCGCCGATCATTCAAAAATTATTTTGCAGTCTATCGATTCGGTGATGGTTGGACAATATATAATTCGATCATACCAACAGTCTTCTGGTGAATTTCTTGTCAATTAACTCGAACTTGGGAACACCTGTGTAATGTGTTTCTTCAAGACTGTAATAGTTTCTGCAGTGACTCAATTATCTGACAGCCGAACATTGCTCTGATCTGGCCTGCTGCTAATTTAATAATGACAGCTCTGACATTTCTGTCTCGCTCTCTCTCTCTCTCACACTCACTCTCACTGTCTCTCGCTCTCTCTCTCGCGCTCTCTTTTGCCCCGAAGAAGTTTATTGCCCATCTAGTGGGAACAAACGAGGTACATAATGATAATTATAACATTATCCACTTGAAACTGTGATGGAACGTGGCAATACTAAACTCAGAAATAAACTTATAGTCTGAATGAAACATTATAAATTCTTGAGAATAGTTCTTCAATGTCTTTTAATTGTTTGCACTGTCTGTCATTAATAATCGGAGTAGAAAATGAAAGCGCTCAATTAACAACTTCTTATCAGGGCTGTGGAGCCGATGCGTTATCTCATCGGCTCCGGCTCCGGCTCCGACTTCAAATTCAGGTTCTATCTATGCTGGTTATCCTGGATCCGTTGAACGGGTTTTTTGGATAACGGTATGACCTTTAGAGGCTTGCTACAATTATCAAATTGGTTTTCATTAACAAGCAACGACTTAAGTTAATAATGAAAATGATAATAGCCTAATATAATGATAAATAACATACTTGTCATATATTTTTGCATGAATTGACTATCTCTGAAAGATAGAGTAAAGTTATATTGGTTAAATTAGATAAAGATCTCCCGCACTGGCTAAATATAAATTGGCCTAGCCTGCAACCAGTCTACTACGAGGCTACATTAAATAAGACCACATGAGTGATGATGATATATTAGCCGTCACAGGGGCCGAATAGTAGTATAAGCTTTTTAACAAAGCTTGAACATGAAACTGGATAGCGTATGCCTCTAAATAGCTTATAGGGCCTGTATCTACTCGAACATGGAAAGGTTATACGTGTGCTTTATTGAATATTAAAGTGTATATAGAGCTTAGGTTGTTATTGCTATTTGCTATTGCCTTTATCCAATAGTCTGTTGGTCCATGAATAATATGATCGGTGGGTAGCCCACGACTCATCATCTGTAGAAATTGTAATTTAGATAGTCTCATTGCAGAGTAGGCTAGAAATGTACAATTGAAAATTATACTTAAAAAATTAGGAATATCTAATTTAGGACGAGTTTTGTAATTCTATGCAGCATACTTAATAAGTTAAGGCTTAACTTACATTATGTTAATTTCTTATTTTTCATTATGGCGTAAAGTTGCACTAAATAATTCATCAATGATTCATGTATATTATTATATTCAATTTATGTATAACATATTACCACTATTCCTCTGATGATGGTTAGGCTGATGAAATGAAAACAAGAAACATAGAATACGAATCAACTATTTATAATCAAAATTCAAAATCTTAAAATCTAAATCTTGCTGATAGGGCTTATACATGTATGTCATTCAACAGTACTTCTATTCATTAGTTCTAATGAACAACAGTGCATCGATGAGATCTAGCTTCATGCAGCTCCTGTTTGATGGCTGCAAAAGTTTGAGGGAACTAAAAAATCTTTCGACGGACACCTGTGATATCAGCATTGCAGATACAATTTTTCTAGCCTGTACCAATTCATCGCATAATTCATATTGCTTGTCTTCGCTATCCAATAACTTCCAGAGGTCTCCTTTTCGTCGACCACTGTTTCTTAATGCTTCAATATTTTTCTCCAAGGCTGATGAAACTGAACTCGGAGTATCACACAGCATGTTTCAGGGTGCAATGCATAATAAAAATTTGACTGCGAGCACCGAGCAGAAATCCATCTCCTTTGCTAGCATTCGAATGCGCGTGCGGTTTAATGTCATAGACAATAGAAAAGGGAGGTCAAAAGGCGCCTTTATTGAGAGCGTCTCAGTCTTTTTTATTGTTTACATATAAGTCAACATGATATCAGCATAAAGTGTTGACAGACGGAAAAAATAATAATGAAAATTCTTGAAATCCACAAGTCTATGACATTTGGGGAAATATTATTACACGATACGGCTCTTGTGCAGTCCTCCCTCCCCCCAATTTTTTCTCTGGTCAAAAGGTGCAGCACCATTGGATGTCCGTTTCAGCATCACCGGTTTGAGTGAAGCATTCCGTGCTGTTGTAAAAATCTACGTGAGTAATTGCGATGTCATAGTCGCAAACTTTGTCAGCAAGTCAACATTGTAATTTGCCTTCGGGTTTTTTCGCATTGAAATATACCCTTTGAATTTTGAAGTCAAAGGAAATTCATTGTGAATGAGATACCTTTAGAATAACAAGGCGCTACTAGAAGTGGCTGGGTCGCTTATTGCTATAGCCATGCGAGGACTTGTAGTCAGGTCATTCGTGTGAGTGTGAAGAGTTATCCCTCCAATCAAAATTGATCAAGTTGAATAATCGATTGTTTTGAAAAATGTAGGTGGGGAGACTGCATAAGAGCCTACAATACAATCTAAGGAAATTGGCATTGTCACAGATGCCAGTAGCTTCTGGCAGTAGCCATACTGATAGATGGTTACCTACGTAGTAACCGTGTTGCATTTAAGACATTGCACAAGAAAGGTAGCTATATTATCTTTGCTGACTGAACTGGAAATGTGTACATAAATGACTGGCGACTTGTCTCTAGGAATCTACAGTCATCTGGTTAGCATGCATATAACAAGTCTTCAAATTAATGGAATTTTGGAGAATACGTTGTCACTAAAAGCTATGGAAATTAGTCTTACGAAACATATGTAATAAAAAAATATTACACATGTGTGTAAATATAATACACATAATACAAAAGAAGGCGGCAACTGCAAGGAAAGATATCGTGGAGGACAGATCATTGGTATACTTAAAAGACATATCTTTAGATTTCAGATGATTTAATTTTTTTATGATGCCAATTAATACCTTTCAAAATTCTAGATTTATATCAAAGCTCAAACTATCGGAGCCGGAGTCGGAGCCTTTGTGATAAATCGGCTCCGGCTCCGGCTCCGACCAAAACCATCGGCTCCTTAAGGCTCCGGCTCGGCTCCGGCTCCACAGCCCTGCTTCTCATCTGTGAAAAGGAAATCCGTTTTCAATTTCTGAACACTTATGGTTGTGGCAATCAAAAATAATTGCAGAAGGGATATAATAACAGACAAATACAATGAAAATTTTGTCAGCGATTGGTTGTTAGGGAGGTGCTTGTGCTAAATGATTGGTTGATCTATGGAGATCTCAGAGTTCAAACTTACTGAAGTAAAATGCACGTGAACTACACGTTTTGCTTATTGAGGAAAGCAGCTGCTATGATAAAAGTAAGATCAATTCATTTCATAGGCTCTACTGCACACTTTCACCAAGTTCATAATACTATGTCTGAGATTGTGATGTTGTGATTTTGTCAATCACTTGAGGTTCTTATTAACACTAGAAGCGCCGATAGGCTACGATTCCTCGAAGCGCCGTTTGAGTCAATTGGTTTTTTTTTACTTTTAACCCAATAATATTTTGAGTTTAAATTTCAATAATTTAAGGCATGGCAATCCGTTTTTTGGAACTTCAAGAAAGTGAGACGACATATATACGCAATTGCTGTCGAAAATAGTAAAATTTATAGTACGAGTAATAATAATAATAACCTTTATTCTTTGGTTCACAAGTATTTGCATACATTCGGTGAACGCAATTACATAACACAAGAGGCACAAGAATTGCGACGTTGATGCGGAACAGCACACTGATAGGTCTTGCTATCTATCGTCCATGCATCGTTAAAAGCGAATTCATTAACCGGTCACGAGATGCAGGCGATTTTAGTGGCGCGGTCGCGAGTTCAGAGAGAACAAAGAGAGCTGCTTCAGATAATGTTCACAGATTTGCGGCATGTTATCATCGTGAATCAAGAGAAAATACACAATTTAAATGCAATGAGTCAAATTTCAATGGTTCGGCCATGTAAGACGTCGTCATGGAACTCTCGCGCACACCATCATGCACGGGACCGTCGAGGGTATGAGAAGACAAAGGAGACCCAGAAAGAGCTGCCTTAGCGATGTTCAGAAGTGGACGGGAACATCGTAGAATGCATCAGACTGGCGGAGGATCAAGACAGATGGAAGAAGGTGGTAAACTCATCAAAGTGCCCCAACAGTTCCAGAATTACGGGTGTGGCTTGACTTCTCAACCAGCCACTCCAGAGTCGGATCGGGTTTCATGGAATTTTAAACCCGATTTGAACTAAAGGCCAACCGGGTCTGGTTGGTTCTAGACATTTTACCCGAATCCGATAAGAAAACATTAGACCAGGGGTGATCAACCTTTTACAATTTTCGGCCGCCATTTCGAAGGCCGAAAGAATCACCGCCACACTTAATAGGCCTATGTGTGCAAACAACTAGGTCAATAGCCAATCATTTTCATATTCCAACCCTCAAATTAGCTTTCCCTGATGAATGACGCAGTGAAAATGGCATAAACGCCTGCTTCGTAAAGAATGAGTTAGCAAGTTAACACATATACGACCGACGGTCACTTTTAACCCGAAAAGATTTTAAGCTTAAGGTGTTATTAGCACTTGAAAAGTTGAAAGCATATTTTTGTAAGGGCAATCGAAGGAGAAGACACTTTACTAAGCTATTGCAATAATTCATAAAGGAATCACGAGCCATACAAAATTCATTCATCACAGGGCCGGTGATCTAGCAGGCATCCTTATTCAAGCCATGGACTTGAAGCTTACGTGCGCGAACAATTCGAGTAAACTTCAATTGTCCCTTTTGTTTCTTTTAGCTGATGTATGCACATAAATGTAACTTCCCTAAAATATTCTTTTCATGAGTTATCGAACTGCTTGAACGCCTTCATCGCGCCTGCGGGCGCGCATTTTTCCAAGAAGCTTAGGCATATAGATGTTCGGCAGTTACGAGGTGACTAGCATGCTAATAGAGTTCCGATTGTTTTCGATTGCCTTGAACTCCAGAAATATTTGCAATATACATGTACAATATTCTTTTTCATTTACTTCTCATCGTCACGGCCGCACTTTGCCTCTGCTACGGCCGCAGGTTGCGCACCCCTGCACTAGACCCCGACCCGTTCAGAAAAGATCCGAAAACCATCCATGACATTATGCTAATACTTGCATGACCAAAGGACGATCATACCACCGAAATTTGAGCAATTTTAGAGCTGTATGAGGAACAAATCGAACTATTTAAGCAACGTTGGGTAGTCTTCATGAGGGGCACTCAGCCGGATTTGATTGTATTCTTCTCTGGATGGAATGGTGGACAGGACTATGATAAAGCACCTTTGACGGGTGTAGAATCGTCGGGTCAGCCATGCAGTGAGTGAAGATACCCACGGGGACATGTAAACTGGTTGGTTGCAGGGGCCACTAAGTGTATGAGACAGACAGGATGGCTTCTCAGTCGTATGAGGCCAAAGATGAAAAAAATGCTCGCATACGAGCCGGTCGGTGAATGGCTAAAAGGGTTCAAACCCCTAAAAATTTGATTGCAGGCGCAAGCTGAATTGACTGAGCAATACGCGCTTTCTATGACATGATGGCGTGCGCTTGAGCAGGGATGTCTACGAACACCATGATATAGATTCTCCCACCTTTCAGTCGCATTTTACATTGATAAGTCATACACCATTAAAGAGCTTATGTTCTCAGGTTTTCAATGAGCCATTGAACATTTGTATCCATCAATGTTTTAGGTAGACAGAGGTAAAAAAGTGAAAATCGCCACTTTTAGAAATCTCAAATATTCAATGTGAAATCATGTGAGCTTGGCAATGAATCAAACATAATGTGAAAGCGCCTTCTCTCATCATTCTTTTGATGCATTGATCGTCGAAAACGGTGTATTTTTAGAGAAATTATGACATCCCAAATTCATTGCATAATTTTATGTTTCTGTTGATTGTTGAAAGTTGTTCTGGCGCTGACATGGTCATTTTCAGGCCTTCAATATCTATGGTGTCTAGACGTCTGTATAGCCAGATCAAAGGGTTTTCATTCTGTTTTGACTTCATCTTGTCATGATGACTGACCACATTTAGACCAGACGCACAGGTGATTTAATTTAGGTGGAAAGGTTGCCAATTTTAACACATGCAGTGTGGTAGACTATAAGTGTGAGGAAGGAATTGAAAGTCTTGTGGAGATTTGTTGGTGGATTGGTTCACACGGAAACCCTATAGTACCCACCTCAGCTAAGCTGGCTTAGCTGAAGAAGGTTACCGATTCAAACCAAGTGGAAATTGTTCATCATACTCCACATTACACTGAATGTCAGACATTTTTGTTGATGGGTTGGCTCAGCCGGACACCACAAATGAAAATGAGGAGCTAGTCTCCTTAAAATGAATCTCTGTTCAATTTGGTCAGTTTTCAAGAAATTTGAATATTTTCGAATATCGCGCACCCAAAGTATCATCACACTATATCACATGTATCATTCATTGATCAATCGAAAAGCTCCTGTGACATTTTATTCATCTGAGTGATGATTGTGGGTGAAAAACTTTCAATCAGTTTATTAAAAAAAAACCACTCACTTTCTTTATTATTTGAATGACAAAATTATCCAAGAATTGGAATTTGCAGCGGTGTGTTCTCACAAACAGTACCTACCACTCTTCAATTCTGGCTCTGTTGACTCATTTTTCATCCGTATTCTAACAGTAAAAAGTAGCTGATAGTGGTCGATACTACGAGTACACCTAGACTGGTATTATGTCAACTCATGATGCCATTCTATTTTATATGAAACAATACTGCCAACTCACTTAAAATCCTGATCAACTTCCACAACTACATGTATCTTGACAAATAGTTAACAAAAAGTTGACTAATATGATGCAATGCATTAGATCGGTATTGATCTACGAACCATAGATTTTTCATTGTCTCATCATTTACTTAACCCTTATGCAACGGAGAGGGGTAACTTATTACCCTAGACACATTCCATTCCGGAATATGTAACTCATAATGCATAAACAATTATCTTTCGTCATTTCATGTGTTTAAGTATTTTACACGATACCTCTGAATGATCGAACCTTCATAAATTTCTAGTCTTTTGTATAATCTGAAGAATAGTATTCTTTAATATTGGGGTAGTTTTTAACCCCTTTCCGTTAATAACGGGAGATTTTTTCATAAAAGAATAAAATGCAATACACTAAAATCCGTCGTTCTTTCGTTAAAGTTTGATGCTCTCGATGATAAAAATGTACCCTACTTGTATAAGACTGTACTTTTTTATCTATGCTCTGGCATTTCAAAATGACACTTTGAGGGGGACTTCGGTCTAATACGAGGGCATTCGAAATGGCGGGAAAGATAGAGATTGGTTTTATAAAAATACATCAACTAAATTCTTTCCTACAGTTTCTCTACATTGTTAATTCATTTCATTAGACGTCAGCTTTGTCTGCAAAGATCATCAGCCGGTTGTTTGCTGTAATTGTCACAATTGTTGATGATAAATGTCACGGACCACACTATTCTTGTTGAAATTAATAAATGAATATTTTGTTTATCACTGGAAATTGTTGTTCTGTTCAAAATAAGAAACTGACAATTTAAGCTGAAAACAAATCTGAGGTAGCAAGTTGCACCTTTCCGTAGTTAATGGGTGAAAAATGTTTCCGCGGTATAAGGGTTAAGTAAGACTTCAAACCTCCATTCTAGTCTACCATCATCTACTTCTATGGTTTAGCATCATAAACAATTTTCACTTGGTTTGAATCGATGACATTTCTAGCTAAGATGGTTCGCCTGAGGATCCTTTGTGGTGTCCGTTTGAGTCAACCCACCAACAAAAATGTCTGACAATACTTACTCAGCGTAATGTGGAGTATGACGAACAGTTTCCAATTAAGATTTGCAATTAGCAAGTCAGTGAAATTTCGACGAGCATTCATTAAAAATCACTTAACATGTAAACACACTACTGGCAAATCGTCTATGTTAGCGCAACTGAAATAATTAATTAATGCTGTTTATTGTAAGCACAATGTATATTGAATGATAGCATATTGAGTTACATCCTCAGTTGAAAAATGCTAATTGCAAAAATCTCAAATTTACCCGGGTATGGCTGGAACTTTAAATAGGGAGTTATGTCTATGTTGAGAGATGTAATCTAGACCTGCTGATGATTCCTGATGTTGGATGAAATAGCAGCTATTCAGGTCTGTTTCCATTTTTCAACTGAGGATGCAACTCAATATTTAATTATTCAATTTAAATTTCCACTTGGTTTGAATCGGCAACCTTTCCAGCTAAGCTACATGTAGCTTAGCGGAGATGGGTCCTTTAGGGTATCGGTTTAAGCCAACCCACCAACAAATCTCCACAAGACTTTCGATTCCTTTCTCACACACTTGTGGCCTACCAGACTGCATGCGTTAAAATCGGTGACCTTTCCAGCTAAGCTGAACCCCTGGGGCGTCTGCTCTAATTATCTAATATATATATCTCTTAATTGCTGAATTGTTGAATGTATCTACTATTCAATGTTTGCCATCTATGGCCTATACTGTTAAACATTTTTGATGTTACGCTGTATTTCTCTGCTTTGACGACAAATATGGTTTTTTCATGCATGTACAATACATAATACACTGTAAGCTTATATTATACACCGTAGTTAGTAATATACCTGAGTACTTGCATACTTAGTTTAGTACCGATGTACTGTAATCTATTTTCTCCGTATGTTTAAAGTGGTGCGGGATTTAGTGAAATGACCTCTATAGCTGGAATTCAAATCTGGCTATATTATTGAATTCAAATGTTAAAAGCATAGAGGTCGGATATATCAAAGGTATCTAAGCCTAGAGAGGACACAAGATAACTACACTGTAAACTGTGCAATACCAAAGCGGTGTACAAAACGAGAATAACAAAATGTGCGAAAGCGCCATCGTTCGTGCTCATACACTACGAAGGCGATTGACTTTCCTATTGGATAGTAAAGATAATCCGAAAGGAAAGTCAATCGCTTTCGTGGTGTATGAGGACGAATAATAGCGCTATCGTACATTTTGTTATTCTCGTTTTGTACATCGCTTTCGTAGTCAAAATCAGCCAGCTTTCGTACTTTACAGTTTACACTGTATGATGGCACCAGTCTGGACTCTGACAGCGGGTCTAGTTCGGGACCTCTCTGTCTTCATCTTGAGATAACGTCTTATGTAAATTCTTTATAATCTGACATTTTCATGCACATTAAGATTTACTTGGGAATTGTCACTTGCCTGAATATGAATTAAAATGGAGCGTTAACAAAGTTTGTAGACTGCATTGCAGAAAATTATAAAAGTTGATCGTATGGTCACAGATTTATGATATTTGTTCCAAAATTTTTCATGCTTGATCTTTACAGCTCATTGCAAGCGATCCTGAGAAATATGACATTCCAACATGTCTATAAAAATTCTGCAGGCGATTATCTTTGATATTGATTTCATCTTCAAAGGCCAGCTATGACGTACTTTTTCAAAAATTAATAATTCTACTCAACATAGTTTCTTTCTTGAACATAGATGATGTCATGTAGATGATACCATGTCACATGCTATAAAGCACTAATTTGTATTGCTTATCAGTTTGTGAGATATAATAGTGCTTAATTCATGTAACGTTTTAGGACTTGTTACCCAAAATAACTGATGATAGATATCATCTCAGTTACAATTCACAGATACGATGTTGGAGAGTAATTAAGAGAAATTTGGCCGATCGGTCAGATTAGTGCACACGTCTACTAGAAGTTCTGATCAAAATAATATACGTTCTTCTATCTCTAGTTAGTCCTCTGACTGATTTGCAAAAATGTTCACTATTGCTGTCACCTTCACGGATGACTATGATTTGAATTCAGCTTGTAGCCGTTATAGATACTTGTTGGGGATCTGTTATAATGCATGCATCTTGTTATTTCACAGGTTTTTGATTAACATTTTTCCATTATGAAACATAACAGGTCACCATGTTATGGTAAATTTTATATGATTATTGGGATTCAAATTTCTAGAGATAGAAGCATACAATTTCTAATAGCATCTTGATAAGGATGTTTCAGTTTGCAGGCTGCATAATAGCAATAGTCGGTCGGTGAACAAAAAAATGGAAGATTTTATTTATCTCATGGAAAATTAACAAAAGCAAATGGTGGCCTAATTGAATGCGCATGTACTAAATAGTTTAGTTTTGCAAGCCTATTCCTATTATGCGTTGCATCAAACGCAGTTATCTGCGAAATATTATACTTCAGCACCTCGCGTGGAAGGTCAATAGGCTATATCGACAAGATTGATATTTTAAAAATGCCTTTTAAATGGCATGAGTTTTGGACCTGGATATATTTTGGAATGGTGAATGGTTGTAGCGACATAACGCATTGCTAATTTTCACAAAATTCTGATCAACATTGCAGAAGGTTAATGTATTTTAACAAAACCAAAATGATGTTTGACGAATTATGATAGAATATATAAGCAATGGAAAGGTTGCAGTAAAAAAAGAGGCTGAATATCTAGTGAAATTTTGTGAAGGATTGCAATGTTTTTGGTTGATCACACTCAACGTAATGACGGAAGCAACAAGAGGAAGAGTTCTGTTTATCATCCAAAGAAATGCTCTAGCTCAACACCGATAGTGACTTGGATGTGGTATGTTGATTTATATCACTACAAAATATACGTGGGCCGTCACATTGAGCAGTCAAAACGTTCTTTATGCAAGCATCATCCACGGTAGAACTATAGCTGCACATGGTAGACTGACCACTATCAAAGCTGGGATTCGTTCAATAAAATGGCTTCTCTCAATGAGCGCACTAACAGACATTGCCGCAGCAAAAGCAAAGTGAGCGATTGCAAGTCCATTAGAAAACTCTTCAAACCTGAAGGCGAAATCCAGAGATGCTTTTTCTAATTCTATTATGCCTAGTCACCGTCACCTATATCGTTGCAAAATAGGTTAATCTAGGTACTATAATATTTAGGTAATCATGGTGCTATATAACGACTTGATTGTGGAAATTATTAACCTGTATACATAGAAAGATGCACAATAGCATGCATTATGTCCTCTCTATACTAAGATGGCAACGATAGCTAATAATCCTAGCTCTATGGTTAAAAGTAATGGGAAAATAGGTATTCTATAGCCTCTGGAAGGCAAGAAAATGTAGAAATCTGAAGCCGCGAAGAAAAAAGTTGTCTCCTTTTTCATTGGTGTCTGCATGTTTTTTTCTGTCAATAAAATTAAGTCATTCCTTATCTTCTAATCTCTATGTCACTGTACGCCTTAATTATAAATCCTATATATCTATTGAAATTTTATTCTACCGACCCCAGACGTCAGGATAAATTTTCCTGACGGCTGACGACTGGAAAAACATGGCACGAGGTTAGAAGATAATAGGTATTCTATGGCCTCTGGAAGGCAAGAAAATGTAGAAATCTGAAGCCGCGAAGCGGCTGACGATTTCTATCATTTTCTTGCCTGACAGAGGCCATAGAATTCCTTATCTTCTAACCTCTACGTCACTACATACATTGAATGTCCATGATAGAGATGACCGCATAGAAAACAAAATAATGATACATTGAGGGTAAATAATATTTCAAATTGCTATTATACGATAGTACATGCAAATGCTGAGACTCATCTGAATTCATTCAAATCTATGGAAACAATATTTTGAATTGAATATATGTTTATTTGTACAATTTGTAATAACGACGATAAGGACGATGGCTGGTCAGAATTGGACTTCTTTCATAGACTTTAAAAATATTCCCGGTGGAGTGATTTCAGGTAAGAGTGGTCCAGAAATTGAAATATTAGCGCAAAATAGTATGCAGACATCATCAAATAGTGAAGATGAAGAGTATCATGATCTCAGAGAACTCGAACCAGAAATTCAGGCTGAGCTCGATCTGTCAGAAGAACTAATTAAAAATAAGTCAACTGCACAAAAGACAGCCGCTTCTGTCAATCGATTCAAGTCGTTTTTACGTGAGAATGATTATCCGGAGAACATAGAAACAATGCCTCTAGCTTTTCTTGATAAATATTTGAGGCACTATTATTCAACTTTAAAGCGATCAGATGGAGATCCATTGGCCCCGTCGACACTTTTGGGCATTCGGAGCGGACTAAATCGCTATTTAATGAACTACCGACCGATTAGTATCAGTAACGATTCTTTCTTCAACAAGTCCAACATTATGTTGAAGGTCATGGTTGGACGATTTCTAAATTCAGGTAGAGAAACAAAACATTATTATCCGCTCGAAGAAGTAGATTTAAAAAAACTATCAGAATATTTCGATAGAAAGAATCCAGTTTCCCTTCAAGACGAAGTAATATTCAATTTTATTTATTATTTCGGACAGCGAGAACGGGAAACTATTCGTTCAATGTTAAGAGAATACATAGTTTTCCATGAATCTATTGGAATTCCTTATGTTGAACTCAAGGTTCCGATGTCGTCTAAGACTGTTAAGGCATCCCTTTCTCGGAATACTTACGGGAATGCAAAGCAATGCAAAATGTATGCTATTCTAGACGAGCCAGAAAAATGTCCTGTAACTGCGTTGCGTACTTACGTGAGAAAAATATCGAATATAAATTGTTTATTTCCAAGGCCCCTTCCTAATTTTTACGAAGATGCCTGGTATAGTAGTAAGGCCGTGAGAGGCAAGGATTATTTGGGGAACCTAATGAAAATGTTGACCATTATACCAATCACTGTATAAGATCAACAGTGGTTTCAAACATGATGGATGCAAGGGACGATGTCTCAGATATTGCCGCCGTTACAGGCCACAAATCCAGTGATGCTTTGAGAACTTACGCTTCTCATAAACGAGATGAGCAGGTGCTTTCATTCAGCCAAACGCTCAGCAGCAGCTTGAACAAGCGAAAACACGAAAAAAATAATGAACAACATGAAACAGGAGAAAAAATTCTGGTCATGTCCAAAGATACCATCAATGTGGATACGCGAAATCAATTTAATAAACTCTTTGCCTTTCAAGTGACTTATTTTCTTATGCTGGTTGTTATTGAGCGTTATGTGCATGGACCGTAGATTTCGGTATTGTTTAGTACATGTAGGCCTACATGCGTGTTCTATGATCTTTTTATGAGTCGTAACATAATTATAGAAATTGGATATCTATTGAAGTTTTATCTTGCCTGCCTGAGACGTCAGGATAAATTTTCCTGTCGGCTAGCGACTGGAAATCATAGCACGAGGTTAGAAGATAAAAATTTCTAGGATTGATAAAATCTCATTGATGGACGCTCAAGTCATGGACTCCTGCTTAAGTCTACAACAATGCCATTGCCATGCACTACAACATCTGAACAGGAGCTTTCTATTCATTGCAAAGAGATGTGGGTCAATATCACCCCAATTTGTGCGCTTTATAATTTCAAAACTCTGTAGAAGGCATGCTGGGAATTTAAGTAAATGACTGGTATGGTTTGTACTGTTAGTCGTGTTTTTACAGTTTGCACAGCTGTGTTTCTTAGTTTTGCTATCGACAATTTCTGGCATTGCTGATTATCAAAGCTCTGATGCCGGTTTTTCGTGCAGACCTACTAAAAGATGCTTATCAGCTCTCGTAACCGCTGTATCAGACATTGTGTGCTACAAAATAAACCGGTGTGTTCCACTTAGGGGAAACGTCGAATGTTCTCATGAAATGTCATCATAATTATCGCATCATAGCGCTGCATTTCCTTCCATTGAAATATTTTCAGCTTATTGGCAATACAAGTAATGTTTATTTAAAAACCGATGAACCACATGAATCACATGAATGAGCAATCAGCAGCAATTTGCACCAATGTCAATGCTAGAAGGCTACATGAATTAAAACGAAAAGGATTTTAATTGAAATCAATACAGAAAAGTGCGTTAATTTTGAGGCAGAAGTTTACCCCGAAACCAGCTAGGGGCTTTGAAAACGCACACGTACGACTAAAAGCGAAATATCGGATTTCTATGCTGTTTGCTTAGTTCCAGTATCATTTTTCAAGATATTTGAAAATTCTTTTCAATTTCAGGTTGCCATGAGATGTCAATTCCGAAAGCCTCCTGTATTTCTTTTATTGATCGTCACACTTTCTTTATTAGGCATCTTTTTCTGGCTTAGGTCTCCTTACAACTTCAAGAATCAAACGTTTCTGCCAAGATTTCTGCGCAGCGAAGATGGCGAGCTGTTTTTGTCTACGTTGATTCATGATAGCCATTCGCCAAATGTCCTTAATGTGTCCAACTTGAAGGATGAAAACTTTTTGAAAAGCTCTCTTCGCAACAAAAATGGCAAAGAAATTCAAATTTTTCTCGTTGACAGATTCAATGACCAAGCTTCACGACATATCGTAGGTTCCCATTCATGGGAATATCATATCATTCAACCTTTACAAAAATATATAAAAGCAGATCCTGAGCTACAATTCATTGACATCGGCACTCATATTGGAGTTTACGCTCTATATGCTGCAAAGTTAGGGAGGCAAGTCATTGCTGTGGATTCTGATCGTAAGAATCTTGTAAGACTTGCGCAATCATTCAAAGCTAATGGTATGTCGAATCAAGTAACTCTGGTCAATAATGTTATTGAAGCTGAACGACGTACACTCAAATTTGGCAAGAATCGTGTGCAATCAATAACTGCGGGCGATCTTTTGAAAGTTGTTTCATTTAAGCGAGCAGTTTTGAGAGTTAATTTCGAAAGTCAAAAGGCTAGCATGTTCCAGAAAAGTGCCAAACTATTTGAGAATTTGGATATCCCCTTGGTCATTTTTAGCAGGGCAAAAATGCTTTACTGTGCAGAATACATCTATGAATTCATGACCAGCAGAGGCTACACAGCCTTTCCTAACGTAGATTCAACAGCTCCATTAAGAGGTCATTACAAATTCTGGCCTAAAAATATGGTTTGGAAGAAATCAACGAACGCAAATCCTCTTAGAATAACTGATGTAACGAAAGTTCCCAATAGTCGCATTATCAAATATACAAATCCTGTCATTGTGGAGTCGTTTGATAAATATACTTTAAAAACAGAAAAAGGTCCACTGACACTCTATGGACATGACACTACTGATATGATAACAGAGGCAATTTATCGCTCTGGAACTTGGGAGCCTCACTTGATGGCTGCTATTGGCAAAATATTAAAAGAAGACCCAAATCAAGGATTTATCGACGTCGGATCAAACGTTGGAGTCTACACTCTCTTGGCTTCTAAACTTGGATTCAAAGTAGTTGCCGTTGATGCCAACATTCAAAATATCGTGCGTGTCCGGAAGTCACTGACGGATAATGGGATTAAAAATAAGGTGAGCAAATATTCTTCTACTATAAAAACTGCCATCGATCAACATTGCACTAATCTGTTAATTCGTTATAGCTACAGAGTAAACAAATGTGACGAATTATCCAGTTTGCAAGACCATGCCACTCTCAACCCAAAATCTTTGTACTTTATCCGTTACCCGCTCGTACCTGATCATATTTACATTAACCCGTCCGCACCTATTTAGTCCATCTTAATGTATCCGTGCCTCTTATGTGATGTTAGCTATCATTATCAGCTCCTGCCTGAATCCGCAAGAATTCTACCCACCCTCGCGGACCCGTAAATGGTATTCATGTCGACTCTTGTGCGGAAAAGCAAGAGCAATTAACCGATTAATGCATTTAAAAGAATAATGACCGGCGCTGTGCCCTTCTGGTAGAAAATTTGCTCTGCGTCCGGGAGATCTAGTTGTAAACCTTGGTCGGGTCAAACCTAAGACTTTAAGTAGATAACCTGCACTCTTCATTCTCGCTAAACACTCAGCACAAAAAGAGAGTGGGACAACTAACAGCTCGGCAACATGGAAGAAGGCCTCCGTGCCTAATGTGCTTCCGAGAATAAACAATGTTCATTTATTTATTTGTTTAATTAAAGCTATCATTAAAAACACGAGGCCTTTCGTCCACCTTAGGGCATGTGTTGGCGTGGAATCGATGTGAATCACTGAAACATGCAGCCCTGAAATGTTGCAAATAAGTGTAAAAATGAACTGTTGAGATTTACTTGTGCACGGAATGACATGTGCAAGATATTCCTCCATGAGCAACCCCAAATGTGATTACAGACAAGGAGAAACACTTGCAGATACCCAAGGAATTCAAATGATTTGGAAAATTCATAGATAAAAACCGACCACAAAGATGTTGGTTGATGACATGACACATATTCGCGAGGCCTTTCGTCCGGTTCTCGTCTGGCGAACACACTGGAATGACTTTACATGCACTGATCAGTCTTTTTAACTGAACATGAACATGATATTGCATTGATTAATCAATTTAACTGAACATGTCACATAATGCATAAATGTACATGAGCTTGATATAGACATCTCTAATAAAAGCGCGCTACAACATACAATAGAATCGAAGACACACAAAGGAAAGACACTAATTAACAACTAACTAATTAACACGGTGAAGAAAAGTTTTGGAAAATTCACAAAATTGACTACAAGTGTATGCCACTTGTAATATTCATGCATCTTCCACTGTCCTTGCCAACTTGTTTCATCCTACTTATATAGGAGAGTCATCTTCGGTAGTATTTAAATTGGCAAATTTTGACTTTTTTCAAAAGTACTCAAATAATTTTTTGGAGCACGGGAACGAAATCTCCGCAAAAATTGAATCTTTTGATATAAAAATTTTCACCGTATGCAGATACTTTTTTTGAGTCGAAACTCTACCTATCCCTACTCTATTGCACGCACAATGAGATCTCGACTTTTTCAAGTGGACTTGCATTGTAATGCGGTTCATGAAATTCCCTTGAATCAGCTTAAGTTCCGCTTAATTAAGATGCTTGTTAGTAAATGTTCATTTCTCTTGATATCCAATATGTTTCATACTAAAAATATATTGGGTTCACATCGCTAATATATAAACACAGGAATAATTTTCAAAAATTCAAAATACCTTAAAAAGTGATCAAATATTTTTTGGACCGCAGGAACGTAATCTCCTCAAAAAATTGAGTCTTTTGATAAAAAAATTTCCACTATATGCGAACACTTTTTTGAGTCGACATTCTGCGTACTATGCAAGCGGAAAAGGAAATCGTGTCTGTGTCAGAAGAAACTTGGTTTGCAATTACTTCAGAGGTCGGGAAATGGTCATATGTCATATGGTATATACTTCGGCCAAAAATAATTTTCCAATAACACAAAATTGCATATTGTCCAATCATCTTCAGGAATTGGCCGATATTTCGCTTGAGCAGATCAAGTGACAAAAAGACAGATAGATGTTTCACATATTAGAGGGGATTCCAGCGATAAGCACACGGTCACCGCCAAATCGGGGGTGAAAATAATGCAGAAATGGCACTACTCCGGGTGAGGAAATCCGCGAAATTCGTTGTTGTTCCGGATGCTTGAGTTCTGTACAAATAGACTACACATTGAAAAGTAGTATGAGCATAATCAGTTTTTGCAATTACTTCTATCATTCCACAAAAATTGTCTATTTGTCGTAGTGCTGAAGAGGTTAATTTTTATATCAACATATTAAAATTATTGCTGCTTGCCATTTTATAAAAATAGTGACATTATACTGCATGTGGTACAGTACTTGCAATCACATACTCTTAAATAGAGCTAGGCGAATATCCTGAAATTAAAAGTCAAGTACTAGGTGATGAAAAACTCGAATTTTGAATGATAATCAAGTTTGCACTACTCTTAAACCTCTAATCGATCGCCATGGCGGTCTATTGTTCTGTCCCTCTCCTGAGGTGGCGTTCTATCATAGAATGGCGGCCTAATATACTCACTCTCTTCTTGTCAAAAAGTTCAAATTGCATCAACATTCGCTTATATATCGCCGGTACTTTTTTTAGTTTTTTTAGACTACTATCTCGAAAGATATGTTACTAAATGCCTATCAGACATATTTCCGAAAATTAGTAAGATGAATCACACCCACTGACAAACAATGAATTATCTTCACGCTGCCGACATGATCAATTAGTAACACTGAAGTAGCAACGCAAACTTCCACTCACGAATTACCTCATTTAATAAGGCAAGCCACATTGTTTCCTAAACTAAGTGTTTCGGCTGAACAAGTGCTATATGAACAATTGAACAAACATGTAGACTGAGCCGGGCACGCAATCCAAACATCATGGGTCCGCGATTCCAAATGCGCAATTCCGCGATCGCGGACTATTTCTTACTGCAAGTCCGCGATCGCTATCGGGCAGTTGCTATTCTGATACTTATTTTCAAGTAACTGAAAGTATATAACGTATAATGCTTAATGCAACGTTTGATTATTGCAATTGTGTTCTTCTAGGGAGGCATGCACGGCATGTACTTGGCCTACAGGACTATTCGTGTTTGCTAAATTGAAAATAATTATAACGTCATATAGCCTAGACCCATGCGTACCTGCATTGATCGTGATAATGATTACAAATACTGATGACAGGGACTCAAGAACTTGAGGATGCGTCTTTGTTATGACTTATACTTTTATTAAAGGACAAAAACATACGGTCCCCGATGACAGGGTCCAGTGGTACAAGCAATAACACAAAGCAGCCCTTAAAAGGGCAAGTTAGGCGTTCACAGTTCGGTTCTCCAGCGACACAGTTCGGTACTTGACAGCAGCAGGCTTGACTAAGATAACGGGAGAGAGAATGAGAGCGCGCTGGTCCTCCAGAGCCAGTTCGTGCGCTAGGCGTGTTGGTGCGTCTCGGCTTGTCGGCGTTGCCGCTCAATCAGCCACGCTAAGAGAAATACGCCGGTTCTCGTCTCACGATACGCAAGATTTTGGGCCTCGAGCGCTCTTGGCTGGCGCTTTTAAAGACAGTTGAGAGGGGAGCAATCAATGTCATCACAGTGTCTTTCGTTGCGGCATGGGCAAGGCTCCGCGCGCGGGAGTATGGAGAGGAAACTTCACTTGTCCTTCGTTGCGGTAGGTAAGTGATGACGCAGCAGATAATTGAAAGGAGAGAGAGAAATGAGAATGCGTCACAGTCTTCAACATGTACCGATGCATATGAAGGCGCTCTGTATGTGAACAAATCATTCAAATTGAAGAAATTTAAGAAGTGCAGTAGAATTTAGGCTCTCCTGTAGCCACCGTAGATTTAACTTACCGTGAAAGTTAAGCAATTCATACACATCCATACACCCATGTGTATTGTGTATCCATGTAGATGTAAAAAGCAAACGTTAAAATAGACATAACTTTATTGCTAGGGAATTTGTGTACGTCTGTACACTGCTCTTGTTAATTTTTCACTTATAGTCCGAAATACCGGGTTCATTAGTTAGACTCAAAAGTCTAAAGCTTGTCTTCAAAAAAAGCGAGGGACTCAAAGTTTCAAGCAGTGAGGCTTCGGGGTAGAGGTGTTTAGAGTCAATTTTTCAATATTTTTATTTAAATTACTAGGCCAAAGAGTGATCGTAGTGGCCTAATTACCAGGGTTACGGGGGAAGAAATTTGAATCCCCACTCCACCCCATGGCCTCACAGGATAATCAGATACCTATATGTAGCTTATATGCTATTTTTCTTCATATAAAATAAATGATGCCGAATATTCAATCCATATTTTTAATTTGAACAGCCCCATTTTCGCTGAAGAGGGGTAGGGGAAATTTCATGGGGATCTCAGCAGAATAATTGATAGTTATTGCACGAGGACTTTGATCCGAGGCGTTAGCCGAGGATCAGGTCGAAGTGCAATAACTGAATTATTGCACGATGAAAAGTGTCCACATGCAATTACTGAAATTATTTGCACGATGTGTTAAAAGGCGGTAGTTAGAGTGGAGTTCGATCTTAACTTCTTAAGTACTTTGTTAGTTAAGTAGTTTTGTTAAAATACTAACAAGATCCCAATAGCACAATAGTTGAACAATTACTACATGTACGGTACGTGTTGTTAAAATGCTAACAAGATCCCCAGAAAAACAAAACGAAGATTTAATCCACAATATAAATTGTATTTTATCCATAATATAAAAATTGTATTTTTAACTTAATTCAAGATGGATAGCAAAATCGTCGATATCGTCAAAATCGCGCTTTTTGACAGAGAAACTGCTTAACATGTCTGGTTTTGGACGTGATTTCTTTGGTGGAGGCGGATCCAGACAAGCACTGATTTCCTTTTCCATAGTTGGTGATACCCTTTTATACATACGAACTGATTCGGTCACTTCTGTGGCCAGTTCGAGCCTTGATTGTTTGTTCATCTATTCGATGCAGGAAAAGTTGCGTTGCGCACGTCACTTTACCCGAGTGGCCAGTGATGTTTCCACTCAATCCAACAATCTTTGCGGCTTGGGGTAGCAGATTGGAAATAGTATTGACTCCCATAGGAGCCTTACCATATCGTGGTCGGTGGCGATGGATGTTAGGAAGCGCCCGCCGGTAAGATGGTCCCTCGTATATTCCATTTTCTTGTAAAGATTCTGCGTAATGTTTGATGATCTTATACACTGAACGAGGATTTTCAGAGTCGTAGTGCTTGATTGATTTGCTTGAGTGGCCCTTGACGCTAACACCGCCCTTGTACACTTTATCAGACCAGCCCGTAAACAGAACGTAAGAACCACTAGTGTCACTTTCGAAGGTAAACTGCTTCAAATCCATTTTCCGGTGTTCATCTCTTGATCGTAAGCCAAAAGATTTGCTGCAGTAGAAGTACACGGTTCTTAGAAGGGCTTGTCCATTTTCCATTGAGAAGGCTTCTGTATCCCATAATCGGCTTTCATCATCACATGTCAGAGGGTCAGCTTGTTTCACCAAGTTTCCGGCTTGAGTTAACTCTTTCATTCGAGCATCCAAACATTTGTGTAGGTACGTGAATCCTGGATCTTCTTTGGCCATTATGACAAGTTCTGAAGATTGATTCCTTGCAAAACGACAGACTCCACAGAATATGTTGTAGTGTCTTTGGAGGATATGGACTGCCATCTCTGCGACGTATTTCGAAGACAAAATGACGCATGGCATCAGATATTAACTGTTTGTCGGATGATAAGAATTCGTCAAGGTGAGGAAATTGCCTTTCTGTTCTTCGGTTCCGCCATTCTACCCAGTCTTCATAGGTTTTCGTACACCAATTTAAGTTTGCCTTGCTTGCAGCAGGAACAGTTTCACTAACAGTTCGTGAAATGCTTTGTGATGCTACCAGCTCGAATCGATCATCACACATCGTTGTTACCGAAAATCTGTTGATAGCAAATCTGATATTCAAGAAGGAAGTCTCATTGATATACTCGTACTGTCTCAGACAGGAATTTCGTTCTATCAGTCTGAATAACAATCATGCTTGCGGTCGCTACGGGTAAGTTATCGAATGAAAAGCTTTTGTTGACAACTGTTTCCATTCACAGCGCATGTGCTGATGTACAGTTAGTGCACACTATGTTGTATACTAATTGTTCTACAAACGATGCACAATAACACGAATTAGAGGTGCATCGTGTAATAATGCATGATATAGGCCTAAAATATGATACGAGCCGGCTGCCGACTTGGATGATTGGATTATAACACAATGACGTTCATTACAATTTCCTTGTCAGCTTATCGACTCATGCATTATTTGTATAATACAACCGAAGTCAGACGAATGCATCTATTTGTATTGAATATAGGCTCTTGATGATTGCCAAACTGTCAGAGAGCGGGTGCTGATTGACATCATTTGTACTTGGCCAAAAGGTGCGGTCGCAGCCAAATTGTTGAACAAAGTGCACTTGCCCAGGTCTCATTGGAGTCAGCCTTTCACAATGGGTACAAATTTTATCATAGGCAGCAATTGCAGCACTGTCTTTCTTGAGCAATCACATTGAGCATGGCCATCACTCACTGGTGGAGCTCAAAACTGAAGACGCTTATAATTTATATATTTCTTTTCAAGTTTCCCGCCGAAAATGTGATTGCTGCTTTACTACGTACACATCTACGAACGTGTCGAAAGAAATTTTGATCTAAGGTCATCAATCACTGTGAAAAGAAATTGTTATGCTTCGACAGCTATTTCTACATAGATTCTTCGTGCAAACTGCAAACTATTGATAGTTTTAATTAACTTCAGATACCTTAATTTTTCTCGAAGTTTTCCTTTCTGTTGCAAGTGCGACTGCAAGTTTTGCATTACATCTACAGCAGGACGACCGATATTTGATATTTTTGGCTCAGTAGGTTGAAACGAAACTCAGTCAAAACGAGGGCTGCATTTGCCAGTCCAGGTAGAAGTTAGGTTTTCATTAATTTTGCATTGAAAATTGAAGCTATTCTCTTGTGATGTCGTCCGTTGACACTGATTTGGAGCAAGTGTGCCCATGAAGTTAGCATTGAAATGAATGTTACTGGATAGAAGAAAAATGAATTTCAGTTTAAATAGATGGTTATGGTTTTACACTCCTCGAATTCAAACATTATCGTGCCTAGTGTCAAATTAGACACGAGAGGAAGATGATAGAAGTCGAAACACATCATGTTACACCACTGACACAAAGTCTTAGGAAAAAGACGAATTCATATTTTGCTATTTACTACAACCACAAATCCACACATATGCGCTTATTGAAGGTCTTTATGGATATTCTACTAACATAACATTTCTTTCCCTTTAAATCACGAGAGTTTCTTGACATTGGATTAACTGAGAATTGATAATAATAGAGAGACATAATATTAGTAGTGATTGAAAAGCATCAAGACTGTGTGCACGCCATTAAGTAAATTAATAATCATGTGCAGTCGATTTATGAATACTGAATTCGGACTAAAAATTTCATGTTTTCTGTTAAATGACCCATGTACATATGTGCTTCATACGGAAAGTATAGAAGAGATATTTTAGTTGGACTTCTTCTATTTCGTGACAAGTTTCAAATAAAGGTTAATGATTAACCGCAATTATCACATAACCACAATTATTATGAATACATCTACATGCAAGATTTGATTCATGTATGATTTGATCTACATATAAGTGATATATACAACTAGGGCTAATATTTTCAATATTCAGTATACACCGGTATAAAAATTCGTGCAGATCAGTGTCCATTCAGTTCTGCAGCAAAACAGGCCTGTGTTGTAGTGCTTAACCTTCAGACGTCCATGACACAACGAAGCTATGATAAGGCATTCAAAATCATTGACAATGTGTTGTGGATGTCAAATCAGCATAGATATCTCATAGAATTCAAGTGTTTGATAATTGAAAAAATCAGAACATTTGTGTGATAGAATGTTAGTTCTGACTGCTTCTAGTGAATGTTAAAAATCATGACAATCCCCACAGATTCCTCATAGAAGCGGTATGGGAACTGTGGGGCTGACCTCAACACCCATACCCACTCCATACCCATTGGTATACCCACAGAATCCCCACACCCACGGCAACCCTGCTAATTACAGCACAATTAATTTTTTATAATCTTTCAACGAATATCAGACAACTAGAAGATTATTTTAGTCGGTAAATGAAGAAAAACTTCAGATATGTTTTCAAACTTATGAAAGACGTGGTCTAAGTTATCTTCAAAATTTCTGACATTTTCAATCATTGCGCAATCGCATATTTAACTTGCGCGATGCCCAGCTCTGCATGAAGCAAATAAGCTGCCAACAAATGTTTTTTATCTTTACTGGGCATAATAATTGATTAAGGCACCAAATGGCTGAAGTCAGTTAACTAGATCTAAACATTATATTGGTTTCGAAAGAAACAATTGTGCTTTTGATTCTTGTCAGGTCAAAATATAGAATAGAGAAGGGAAGAGGATGGAAAACATAAAACGGAATCCCCTATATATAACGCGCATTCATTGCGCACGGATCATGAAGGTATTCATGGGAATTTACAGAAACTAGGTGACTGCAATTAGTGAAAGAGAAATGCATACTTGTAACTGGCCATTTAAAATGTCATTTATTTTTATTGTTTCCGTGTTGAACACAATGTCCCTTCACCAGTTTTCTAAGTCTGTCTGATATGAGTTCTGATGCGCATCAACGAAAAAGCTTGCGTAGATATAAGAATTCAGGGTTGTCATTATGAATGTATGACGGGATAGGAAATTTTCTGTCTTGAATCAATCCATCAATTTATTCTGACGTACAGTAGTCAGTTATGAATTTCTAGAAAAAAACCTTCGCTTTTCTGTTGGTGGTTCACTGAGTTTCCGTCATAAGGAGTTGAATGTTCGATTTCAGCATTCAATTAGTAATTCTGTGTAGCACAAAAGCAACATCGAAATTCTAAAATTTCCTTCTCAAAAGAAAATTTCGCACTGAAACAGAAAAGTTCCTTTGTAAGAAAAAATTGCTGAGAAATTTAGCACGTGCTCTTATGGTATTCCTTGTTTTGACCACTGCATTCATTTAGAAGTAATAAACAATACACAATTTCAAGTGGCAGCAAATGTCTGTCATAATACATGTAGATTGTGTTAAGTCTATCTACGGGATTGCCTCGAACCAAACTCAGTAAGCGTCTATCTGTTCGGACAGCTGGGACTGAAAGGTGCTCTTACAAAAATTTAGGACGAGAAATCATAAGTTAGATTTGTTACCGGTGTTATAGTTCTCTCTCTCCCTCTATCTCAGTTTCCTACCGGAAACTAAAACCATGGTTTAATATTCCGATAGGAAAATTAAACCCAACATTTTTAGGTGTGTTTTAGTTTCCCACTGGTTTTCCCCTGGTGTTGCGGCTTCTAGTTTCCTAATAGGAAAATAAAACCTGGTATCATTTTCCTACTAGGAAGCTAAAACCATGGTTTTATTTTCCGATCGGAAACTAAAACCTAGGGAAACTGAATCTCGTAACACCGGTAGTGACGGAAATCGATTGCGATATCAAGAATGTCTATGTGAACTATACAATGATTCAAAAGTGGAGACCTTGTACAACTTTATAATAGAGTGTTCAAGATACCAAAATTTACGTAGAGAAATAGCATCATCTTTGTGCTGCTGTGACAGTTCAGGTAGGTTTCATACATTGAAGAATATGTTAACTCCAAAGATTCTAAACTCTATCGCAAACTTTCTTCAGGAAGTCACCATTTCACGATTGATTTCTAAAGAAAATCTAATGTAATGAATATTCGAAGTCCAACGATGGAAGTTTGGGAAACTTTTCTCACTTTCATAGTTGACCAGTCGTCGGGAGATCATTTCGTCAAGGTAGAAAACCTCAAAGTTTTGGTCGGTAATTTCTTAAATTAAACGTGTGAAGTCTGATTTCTCACATGTTTAATTTAAGGAATCATCGACCAAAACTTTGGGGAATTTTTACCTATCCTCTGTTTCCCGACTTGAAATGTTTTCATTGAGACCGACTGCAGGCAAATCTTGAAATACGTTTTTAACATGTACAAGCATGTAATTGCATCTCTGTTTCCGATGTTTTTGGAAAAAGACAATTACTATTGACTCAGTTAATCATAGCTAGTACATTATGGTCCCACTAACACACCATTATTATTCAGCAATAGAATAGATATTCTAATGTAAAGATATCTAATTAACAAAATTGAACGCATTTGATGGATGCTGTAAGAATACAAAATAAGTAGAGTCAAAGTTAATAGTCACAACTCAATGATCACCGATTTGTCCGCGTTTTTCACAATAATTCTGACTTTGGAATTCTCTTCATTTTCACCACCATCATTTGTTTCAGTATTGTCTTCCATAACTGATACCGTTGAGGCTACCGGTACCATATCATTCACCATGGTGCTCGTCTTGATACTTTCAATTATTTTTCTATGTTCCAGCATCATCTGAAAGTTGATCTTTTCCGCTTGGGAAAACTCACGATATGCGAGAACACTTTTATCGCTCCGATGACCAGCTGCCTTCCTCACTTCATCCTTTTGTACAGGGTGCGAGAAAAGTCTTTGCGGATTTTTGATAACTTTGTATTTAGTTATTGTATGGTGAATTGTTTTACTTTATTTTCATTTTTCTTTGAACAAACCCATCTAGAAATAAAAACTAAACATTCCATGTACTCATTTTGACTTTTACTTTTGACTTTTGACTCATACTTGACATTTTTATTCTTCAAATAGCTCACCGTCATGCTAATGCACTTCAGAAAACGTTTCTGAAAATTCCTCAACGAATCACGGTAGTAAGAGAGAGCAATGTTGTTCATTTGTCGCTCAATCTCTTCCCGCAAGTCCTGAATGTTCCTGTAAATAAAACCTGGAGGATAAACCAATTGCCGCAGGTGACTCCAGAACCATAAGTCGCAGGGTGTCAAGTCCGGCGATCTTGCTGGCAATTCAATAGGTCCTCTCCTGCCGATCCAGCGATTGGACAAATGAGTCTCTAGAATTTGACGCGCTGAAAGAGAGTAATGGGGAGGCGCTCCGTCTTGCTGGAACAGAAGGGTTCTTCCAGTGCCACGAGAGAAATAAGGAACGACTTGGTTCAACAGAAGATCAGAATATCTCTTTCCATTCATGGTTTCTGAACTGATATCGTAGAGAAGAAGTCCGGAATAGCCTATACAGGCCCACACGGTGAGGCTAGGAGTCTTGCCTGGGTTGGTCATTCTAATATTCGGGTTCGTCGTAGTCCAGAAGTGCACATTGTGCTTGTTGATGTTGCCTGTCAACGACATGACACACTCGTCCGAAAATGTCAGCTTTCGGAGGAAAGCAGGATCTTCTCTCGATTTTCTCCTCATTTCTTCACAAAATTGTAAGCGGCGGTCTTCGTCCCCATCACAAAGAAATTGAGAATATAGCGGCTTGTATGGATGATAATGCTCGGCTTTTAGAACTTTTCGGACAGTGAAATCAGAGATCCCGACATCCCTCGATATCGCTCTTGTCGAAGTTGAAGGATTTTCAGTGACAGTTTCAATTACCTTTTGCCTGTTTTCATCTCCAGATGCTGTTATGGGTCTGCCACTTCCGGGTCGGTCGTGGGACAGGCTGCCGGTTTCAAGAAGTTTGTTCTTCCAATACAAGATTGTTCTCGACGATGGGGGTTCCTTGTTAAATTTCTCTCTGAATTGACGAGCACTTTCTTCACAGTTGAAAGAAATGGCCCACGATGTGCAATAAACTTTTTCTATTGTCGAGAATTCCATCACAATATCAAATTACTCACATCCATCAGTGTATCGAGTTTATAAACACAGTGTATAAAATGTATTGATTAAAATTAAAAATCTCGTAGTAAGATTCAAATGTGAAATCTATGCTGGTCAGCAAAAATAAGTGGCATAGCTTTTCAAGGCATAACATTTATTAAGGTTAATCATAGCTATTTGAAGCACAACTTTATTGATTTGATTAAAATGAGATCAAATCTCGTAGCTAGATTCAAATGTGAAATCCATGGAGCTCAGGAAAAACAAGTGGCATAGCTTTTTAAAGCATCGAAAATAGCACAATGAAATGCCGAGTTTACAAAACGTATGGAAAGTAATCAATTTAAATTTTGTTGATTGAATAGCATAAAGCTCACTATGTGTTAAATCTGAAGACTTGGCATGCATAATAGTCGAGTGACAGAGTTATCTACAAACCCATTGCCACATATTGGTCACTGAAGAAATGATATTTGATCATTGAATAGCAAAATATAAAGTTGACAAAAATCCGCAAGGACTTTTCTCGCACCCTGTACACCTGCTTGAAACATTCTTGTTACCTTACATCTTCTTAAAGAATGATTTGTGAAATGGCCACCGATGCCTGCGTCATCAAACAGTTCTTTGGTAATGTTTCCAATTTTGTTTTTCCCAACTGGCTGGTCTTTGTATCACACATATCCTTTTGGCTGTTCGATGGGCTGGAGATAAAAATTATTGATGTTCTTTCCATGCTTTGGTCGATGATCAACGTAGATTTTGAAAATTTTCACGATATTGTGAGGATCTTCTGTTTCAAAACGTTCTATTATTTTTGGTTCCATGTTTCTTTCGTAGAAACCTTCATTTCGTGTTTTTTGAAAATTTTCAATGTATCGCAATGCGTCAGTATTTGCAACTCTATCAGTAAAAAGAGTGAACTGAGAATTTTCTCCAAATCGCAATTGTCTGTGTTCCTTGCGGGCGATTAGACCAAAATGGAGACCGATCAAGTATAAAATAGTTCTCAAAAGTTGTTTTGGCTTGCCAACATCCAAATGTCTATCGTCCCAGAGTTGTTCTTCTATTTCAATTGGAATGAATTCTGCCTTCTTCTTTTGCAATCCCACCTCATTTTTGGTAGCTTTTCTCATCGTGCTGTCAAGGGATTTTCGAGACTCTAAAAAATCAGGGTCATGGAAAAATCCCATGTCTTTTCTTTTTTCATAGCAATAGTAATGGAAAATTGCGCAGATTAATTGTCTCAATGATTCTGGTGGGTATTGCGTTTCATTCTTCTTTCGGACATCGACGATGAAATTTGGAAGTAAAAACATTAGATCACCTTTAGTAAAGTCTTGGTATTCATTCAAAACCATCAATTCGTTTGACGAACTTTTCAAAATTGATTGATTTCTTGCATTGTTGTAATCATTCAACGCTTTTATTCCCCATTTCTACTTTTTCTAGTATGCCACCGGAATACTTAATTTTATCATATCCGATACTTCGGAATCATTCGTAAACAAGTTAAATCGATTATTTGCAGCTGCCATGATTGTTGGCAATATCAGATAAACTAGGATAACCGATGCCTACTGAATTGGTTTATTCAAGCTTGTTTGAAATTTGAATACGATGCGTAAAATAGGTTTCCTAGTAAACTACAGTATGTCGTGGATATTTCAGGGATTGGATATTTCTATTTGGACTTCGGTATATTCATTTATGGATATCATGGATATTACTATATTTATGGTATATATTAGTGTATAAGTGTACATAGCCATGGAAATCTTAATAGCAATCTTGCTATAAGATTATATAGATAATTATAGATTCTATATCTAAATATAGATAGATATAATAAAATATAAAAACTATAGATACTTATTTAAGATGTCCATGATAGAGCAGACAAGGAGATAATAGACATCTTGGATTGATGAAAGATAGATAAGAGTATAAAAAGTCTATGATTATTTAAACCAGTAAATTGATAACTTCTAATGCATTTACTTGTAATTGCACTCGATCCATAGATGGGGGTTCGGGCTTTCAAACTGCAGACATCTATAGATCTTGTGCAATTAGTAGCCGTGAATGCACAGAAAGCCATCAATTTACTTACATTTACTGATTGTAAGTGGACGTTCATAGGCGCTTGAATATGTACTGAACGGCACTAATCGTGCATGAATTTTGGCAGACGTTGAGAATGGTAGCTAGCAACATCGCGGTTAGAGCTTCCAGCCATTAGTATCCCGACAGCAGTGTAGAGTTCATCATCTTTCATCAGCCACCGCTCACTGATCAAATCAAGTTATCTATCAATGGCCTCAGAAAGGGTGAGAAAGAAGTATTGGTTAATGAACGACAGCGGCGAGATAGCGAAGCGGTCGAGACGCGAAGCGCGTGAATTAGCTTAATTAATGTTACAATCCAATGTTCATCATTATGTCACGCTGCACTCTTCGCACTTCAGTTGAATCTATGATGATGGACATTGGAAACAATTGATGATTACTTGTCCACGGTATTGAAGACGCGAAGGAATCATGTGCTTTTGCACTTAACCACTGATCAACCTACATACAGTAGAACTTTTCTGTACACTAGCAGTCACAGAATTGGATTGTTTAAGGGTATCACTTTGTTAGAAGTGAAGTGCAAACTGATTCAAAACGATGGCAGATGCTGGAACTTACTAAGTGGGCAAAAAGAAATTTTTAATACCTTGCAAAGAAAGGAAAATAGTCGTGCGCTGCTTGCGGATTGATGTGAATTCCTTCAAAATGCTCATATTGACACGAGTCCTTCAGATTCGAAGAATTCAGATCATTGCGCAAAAATTTTCTCAATAATGCTGGTCCTTCCGATCATTATCAAAAAAATTTAGAAGGCGCACGAGAAACGATCACCAACTTTTCTGTAGAACTTGACATCGTCCGCGTCTCTTTCCTGTGTGATTCGGTTGATAACAGTCAGTGGAACTTCGCACAATTTGACGTGTTTAATGGTGAACTGGCTGCTCATTGTTTGATTTCTATGGTATTATGTCAGCAGATTGTGCCATTTCATTATCGTTACATGTTGCAATGCTTCCTTTCTAGTCAAACAGAAGATGAGACGACCGATCTAATTCTGTGATATCAGTAGATAAATGCCCTTGATAATAATTCGATTTCTATGCCTAGAAATAACAAGGTGCTGGCCAGCCGATTACAGAAATCTCAAACTGAATGATATATAATCGCTGTTTTTCAAAATGGCCTTGTTATACAGGGTGAGCATCAAGTCTTTCCCTGATTACAACAATTAATACTATGATGTTTTATTCGAAATATAAATTCTTTGACGATGCCATTCGTAAGCTCAGACGTCAAAGTTTTGGTTTAATCACTTTAGAAGTACCGCACCAATCAATTCATACATAAAATTTCAACTTAATCAGTTCTTATCAACTGATAATAATTTCTGATTCCGATAAAGACATCTTTGAAATCTCTTAGCATGATAATGAATAATTGTTAATACAAACGATAATTCTTGTATGCCATATTAAAATCGATCAAGTCATATAGTTAATATTCTGATCTCGTTTTGTTGATCTTCGATTTAACACATACATGTAATGCATCAAATGAACATGATCTCATTTCATAGTTGACTTGCCGTCTCTCTAGTCATTCAATTTTTTCATCTTGTTGAACATTCATTTGTCCGTGATAATCTGTCTAACATTGCATCTATGGTGAAGAAAGTTCAATGCATTCTATGGTTTCATGAAACTAAGTCTCCGATAACTGTACACAGGAATTTCCGATCACATTATGGCCGATCTCCTCCGGATATGAAAAGCATAAAGAATTGGTACGAAAAGTTCAGAGACTGGGAGCTTTGGCGATCTCAATAGAAAAGGAAGACCTACAGCAAGTGGAGAAGTGATTGAGTCAGTACGCAGTTCTTTTGAGAGGAGTCCAAATAAATTAACTCGAAGAGCTTCACAAGAACTTGGTATTCCACAAACCGCTGGACTTCTTCCTATGGGGGTTACGTAAAAGACAGTGTTTATCGCTCACCTGTTCGTAATCTCGAAACACTCAAATTGCGGATTCGGGAAGCGGTAGCGACCGTAAGTCTTCAGATGCTGGAAAACACTTGGAGAGAAACTGATTATCTTTTGGATGTGCTACGAGCTACGAAAGGAGCTCATGTTGAGGTGCAATGAAAGTAGTTGAAATCAAATTAAATAAAAGACTTTGGATGAAAAAATTTGTTTTGCTCTAATAAAGGCTAAAATTGATTAAGAACTGATTAAGTTGAAATTTTATGTATGAATTGATTGATGCGGTACTTCTAAAGTGATTAAACCAAAACTTTGACGTCTGAGCTTACGAATGGCATCGTCAAAGAATTTATATTTCGAATAAAGCATCATAACATTAATTGTTGTAATCAGGGAAAGACTTTATGCTCACCATGTATTTCTCTGTCCTGAAATAAACGCTTGTATACAACCACAGTGCGATAAGAGATTTTAACAGCCACGTAGCGATAAATTCTTTGATTAGTGTAGACATGCATCACATGAACGTCGTGCATCAAATATGCACTGCTTCTCTTATTTCATTAATGTACGGCTTACGAAATTTTGTCTGTATAATAGTCAAGTAGCATTAAAGAAAATTATCGCCGTACAATTTTCATTGTTAGTAAGAGCATGTCCATCAAAAGGATTTATGTTATCACGAATGTTGCAATATGCAATATTGGCTTTGCTAAGTTAAGAATAGATATCAAAATCACCAAAATTGCAACGAGATCTGAGATGATATACTGACTTTGAACTGATTTTGACGCTGCAACACCACACGAATTATGTGCAAGCAGCAGATGGTTCATTGCTCTTCTGCGGGCATTAAATCAAATCATGAAAGGCAAAAGATCATCAAATAAACTCTTCACATCCTTCGTTTCATTAGGCTCCTCAAATGAGTGAAAGTTATTTGTCCATAAAGCATCATCATTTTCCGAATCAGACAATGGAAGCTAATCAAGTGAAATATCAGATCCCTCCAAACTTTCATCATTCTCATCACTTCCACTTCTTTCGAGATTTGGTGCATTAAATTGTACTTCTGACAGCAAATAGTTGAAAAAATTGAATATCTAGATTTCATATTGGTAATTTACATCGAAATAAATCTCTATCTTCCTGTCAGTCTCTTGTGCGTGGAAGCTCTTGATTTGAAATATGCAATGCATGCGCAGATAATGAATAGAGCCTTTCAATGAGCTATATATTCGTATCCGTCATCGTTTAAGGTAGACAGAGGTAAAAATGTGAAAATCGCCACTTAGAAATATCAAATTTTCAATGTGAAATCATGTGAGCGTGGCAATGAATCAAACACAATGTGAAACGCTTTCACTCATCATTCTTTTGATACATTGTTCGTTGAAATCGGTGTATTTTTAGAGAAGTTATGACATCCCAAATTCATTGCATAATTTTCTGTTTGTGCTGACTGTTGAAAGTTGTTTGCATCTTCTGGCGCTAACAAGGTCATTTTCAGGCTTTCAGTGTGTAGACATCTGCATAGTCAGATTAAAGTGTTGACCGAAATAAGTTGTAAACAAAATTTCCATCCGGTTGAGGATTCATCTTACGTCATAATTTTGAAACATGAACTTGGCCCAATCAATTTTAGAAGACAAAACAGGGTAGTCATTTCAGATGTCTTTTCCTCGAGCGCTTTCCCGAGCGCCTCGCACTCGGCCGTAGTGACAATGACAGAACTGACATGGTCAAACACATTGTAAATGGAATTCACAGCGAACAACGAGACACAGATATCAAAAGACGGAATTCTAGCTATGACGTCATACACATGGAAGACACAAAATAGAAAAGTAAGTAGATCACAAGCAAGCAACAAGATAAAGGCATTGACAAAACTGACAAAATAGAAGAAGTTGAACTGCAAATAAGTAAGATAAGACATAGGATGGACGAAGAGCCTCACAGGGCAAAAGCAACATCACCAAGGCAAAGTCAAAACATGCTTGAGATCCTTTTGAATGCAAAGTAATGGACGGAGATGAGATTTTACGTCATAATGACTGATTCGAAGCCTGTGAAAGCGTTTTATGAGAGGGCAAAGTTTCTGCTCTTTTGTCAGAAGGACAGTCCGAACTTCTAATTCGCCGAAAAGTAGACGTCCCAAGGACCACCGCCCACAGGCGGAAAAGTTCCAGAGAAGTTGGATCCTGTCGGAAAAGAAAGACACGTTTTCGACCAGATTGGATGATTATTCGCTTGGTAAGAAACGATCCCTTTCTGCCCAGTTGAGGAGTTCACTTCAACACCCGACGGTTTCTGCCGCAACAGTGAGACGTCGCCTGAAAAGCCGTAGGCCTAATAGACCATCAAAATTCCAATTGACTGCCAATCACAAGAGCTTGAGGCTGAAGTGGGCGATGCATAGCAGCATTGCCACTGGCATTCTCAATGGAGTCGAGTTGTTTGGAGTGATGATAAAAGTTTCCGATTGGATCCAACTATTCTAGGACGGGAGAATATAATTAGGTTTCCACCTTTGAGAAAACTACTTTTCGGCAAACCGGCGTTCTGACGGTCCTTTTCGGTTCTTAGAACAAGTAGAAATTTTGCCCTTCAAAGAAATCGGATTTTTGTGTTTGTAATATCAGTAAGGTTGGGAAGCATGGAAGAACAGAGAGCTTCACTCACTCAGAGAGTTCACAACAGAGAGTTTCTTCACTCGCAGAGAGAACAGGATATTGGTCTCTTCATTTGTCTTCAAATACAGGAGCCATGACACCACATTTCTTCTTCATTTGGTGAACTGGCTTTTACATATTTCAAACAAATTACTGGAGCACTATTCCGAAATGAATGTAGGCACCTTGATATTATGTTGGATCGATCGGTGTAGCAAAATCTCAATAAAAAATCAAGAGATGCGCAAACGTTGCATATCAGACAGACTACAACTCGTCATACAGACAAAATCCTAACACAGCGATACCTAAACACTTGCCAAAATACATACCCAGCTCATATAATAAGACAAACTCTCTTGGCAGGAATGTTTAGCATATCAGGCACAGAATATTGAAAGGACGAGCAAGGTGGCGTATTCAAGAATCCCACGACATGCGCGTGAGTGTGACAAAAGGATATAGTGAGAACCTTCCAGAACCTTGCAGCAATATCCGACCATGAAGAAGCTGATACAATGTTGATTTTACAAACAAAATGCATTGAAAAATTACAATAGAATGATAACTTATTCTCCTGACATAGATGTTGTCATGCTCTCTGTATCTGTCACTTCGAACAATGCAGTACAGAGAGCAATGGATGCGAACAAGTGTAAAAGTGAAGGTGAGATACATACACATGCATGCTGTTGTTCAAAACTTGGAAACCCATTTATGTTAATTGTTACCAGGTTTACCTGCTTTGACAGGTTACGATGACACCAGTAAATTTTCTGGTCTTGAAAAGGGAAAGCTTTTGACTTAATAGTAAGCAATAGCGAACATCAGCGCTATCTTGTTCAAAAAAGGAAATGAAATGAAGATGAGAGGCCACAAAAAATGAGTGCGAATTCTTCATTTTTTTCAATTCATGCTTGCGTCAGTGATGCGTTAAAAAATCTTACCCAATTTAGCTTTTGGCTGTTTTACTAAATAGTCAAAAAATGAAAATTTGCCAGCGACTGCTGATTGCCTGTAACCGCACCTTAAACATGTAAATTACTAAATTCATGTTTGGAAATCAGTTTTGTAGGCTAGCTATACTTCATTTGCCATCATCGATCGAACATGGATGCATTAATTCGGAGAATGGTTACAGAATGGTGACAAATGAACCTGCTCCAATCGATCTTCTTGAATTGACAGTGTTTCACTGCAGAAAAAGTGCATGGCGTCCAATGAGCTGTTCATACCGGATGAATAATTTGGCATGCACTAAAGTGCGTGGATGTACGGTATGAGTTCAGGCCACAGAATTAGATTCATCTGCGTGCGCTTCGGTTTCCTAGAAAGGAAGAATTGTATGCAACCCTAATGTCGAAATGGCACATCAACTTGCTCCTTCTCGAATGGATAATTCGTGTATCACTTGCTATTGGAAATGGCAAACAATAAGCTGTCAGCAGTAGACACCAGAACCAGTGAGAGATGCGTGCGTGCTGTGATACGGTATCACTTCGCACACACCAAAACACACATCCCTGTCTTGGCTTCGATTCAATGTATGCACTATACAGCAATGCCGAGGAGAGGATGTGAAATCATCAACTGTACTAATTTTCGTACGCCTGCTACTTTCTTTAATAACAATCGGAAGGGCCAACATTATGGAGAAAGCTTGTGGGCAATGATCTGAAGTCTTCGAATCTGAAGGAATTTTGGCGATCGAAGCACTTTGCTGGAACTCACATTAATCCGCAAGCGACGCACGACTTTTTTTCCTATCTCTGTAAGGTATTAGGAATTCCTTTTTGCCCACTTAATAGATTCCTCCATGTGCCGTCGATTTCGAATTAATCACCCTTCTAGCAAACCGAAGCAGATAAACAAAAATGAAGAAAACTTGTGGGCTATGATCTGAAGTCTTCGAATCTGAAGGAATTTTGGCAATCGAAACATTTTGCTGGAAATCACATTAATCTGCAAGCGACGCACGACTTTTTTTCCTTAGGAATTCTTTCTTGCCCACATAATAGGTTCCTCTGTGTGCCGTCAATTTCGTATTAATCACACTTCTAGCAAACCGAAGCAGATAAACAAAATATTTAATTCTGTGGTTCAGGCGAATGACAAAATCAGTGGTCCAACTCCAATGATGATTTGTCGGAAGTAGATAAGTACCTGAACATCAACGTTTTTTATGCACATTGTTTTACAAAATGTTTTTGTCGATCGGGAACTGGGTCAGCAGCGACAAGAAAAATAAGTGCGCAAATCTGCATACTCCATCTAATCAGATATCTAAAAATACGAGTGATTTGGTCAGGGCTGTGGAGCCGATGCGTTATCTCATCGGCTCCGGCTCCACGACACTGATGTAAAAGGCTCCGGCTCCGGCTCCGACTTCAAATTCAGGTTCTATCTATGCTGGTTATCCTGGATCCGTTGAACGGGTTTTTTGGATAACGGTGTGACCTTTAGAGGCTTGCTACAATTATCAAATTAGTTTTCATTAACAAGCAACGACTTAAGTTAATAATGAAAATGATAATAGCCTAATATAATGATAAATAACATACTTGTCATATATTTTTGCATGAATTGACTATCTCTGAAAGATAGAGTAAAGTTATATTGGTTAAATTAGATAAAGATCTCCCGCACTGGCTAAATATAAATTGGCCTAGCCTGCAACCAGTCTACTACGAGGCTACATTAAATAAGACCACATGAGTGATGATGATATATTAGCCGTCACAGGGGCCGAATAGTAGTATAAGCTTTTTAACAAAGCTTGAACATGAAACTGGATAGCGTATGCCTCTAAATAGCTTATAGGGCCTGTATCTACTCGAACATGGAAAGGTTATATATAGGCTATATAGCCAAATATACCGTATCAATAAAGATATCAATTGCTTTATTGAATATTAAAGTGTATATAGAGCTTAGGTTGTTATTGCTATTTGCTATTGCCTTTATCCAATAGTCTGTTGGTCCATGAATAATATGATCGGTGGGTAGCCCACGACTCATCATCTGTAGAAATTGTAATTTAGATAGTCTCATTGCAGTGTAGGCTAGAAATGTACAATTGAAAATTATACTTAAAAAATTAGGAATATCTAATTTAGGACGAGTTTTGTAATTCTATGCAGCATACTTAATAAGTTAAGGCTTAACTTGCATTATGTTAATTTCTTATTTCATTATGGCGTAAAGTTGCACTAAATAATTCATCAATGATTCATGTATATTATTATATTCAATTTATGTATAACATATTACCACTATTCCTCTGATGATGGTTAGGCTGATGAAATGAAAACAAGAAACATAGAATACGAATCAACTATTTATAATCAAAATTCAAAATCTTAAAATCTAAATCTTGCTGATAGGGCTTATACATGTATGTCATTCAACAGTGCTACTATTCATTGGTTCTAATGAACAACAGTGCATCGATGAGATCTAGCTTCATGCAGCTCCTGTTTGATGGCTGCAAAAGTTTGAGGGAACTAAAAAGTCTTTCGACGGACACCTGTGATATCAGCATTGCAGATACAATTTTTCTAGCCTGTACCAATTCATCGCATAATTCATATTGCTTGTCTTCGCTATCCAATAACTTCCAGAGGTCTCCTTTTCGTCGACCACTGTTTCTGCTTCAATATTTTTCTCCAAGGCTGATGAAACTGAACTCGGAGTATCACACAGCATGTTTCAGGGTGCAATGCATAATAAAAATTTGACTGCGAGCACCGAGCAGAAATCCATCTCCTTTGCTAGCATTCGAATGCGCGTGCGGTTTAATGTCATAGACAATAGAAAAGGGAGGTCAAAAGGCGCCTTTATTGAGAGCGTCTCAGTCTTTTTTATTGTTTACATATAAGTCAACATGATATCAGCATAAAGTGTTGACAGACGGAAAAAATAATAATGAAAATTCTTGAAATCCACAAGTCTATGACATTTGGGGAAATATTATTACACAATATGGCTCTTGTGCAGTCCTCCCCCCCCCCAATTTTTTCTCTGGTCAAAAGGTGCAGCACCATTGGATGTCCGTTTCAGCATCACCGGTTTGAGTGAAGCATTCCGTGCTGTTGTAAAAATCTACGTGAGTAATTGCGATGTCATAGTCGCAAACTTTGTCAGCAAGTCAACATTGTAATTTGCCTTCGGGTTTTTTCGCATTGAAATATACCCTTTGAATTTTGAAGTCAAAGGAAATTCATTGTGAATGAGATACCTTTAGAATAACAAGGCGCTACTAGAAGTGGCTGGGTCGCTTATTGCTATAGCCATGCGAGGACTTGTAGTCAGGTCATTCGTGTGAGTGTGAAGAGTTATCCCTCCAATCAAAATTGATCAAGTTGAATAATCGATTGTTTTGAAAAATGTAGGTGGGGAGACTGCATAAGAGCCTACAATACAATCTAAGGAAATTGGCATTGTCACAGATGCCAGTAGCTTCTGGCAGTAGCCATACTGATAGATGGTTACCTACGTAGTAACCGTATTACATTTAAGACATTGCACAAGAAAGGTAGCTATATTATCTTTGCTGACTGAACTGGAAATGTGTACATAAATGACTGGCGACTTGTTTCTAGGAATCTACAATCATCTGGTTAGCATGCATATAAGAAGTCTTCAAATTAATGGATTTTGGAGAATACGTTGTCATTAAAAGCTATGGAAATTAGTCTTACGAAACATATGTAATAAAAAAATATTACACATGTGTGTAAATATAATACACATAATACAAAAGAAGGCGGCAGCTGCAAAGAAGGATATCGTGGAGGACAGATCATTGGTATACTTAAAAGACATATCTTTAGATTTCAAATGATTTAATTTTTTTATGATGCCAATTAATACCTTTCAAAATTCTAGATTTATATCAAAGCTCAAACTATCGGAGCCGGAGTCGGAGCCTTTGTGATAAATCGGCTCCGGCTCCGACCAAAACCATCGGCTCCTTAAGGCTCCGGCTCCACAGCCCTGGTTTTGGTTAAATAACTCGAATAAATATCATGCTTCCGAGAAAATTCACATTTTTACCTCAGTAGCACTTTGTCTTTCAGCAGTTCTAAAATTTGAACCAATGAGCCGATTTCCTTGACTGAGCACTTGAATTATTCCTGAAGATAGGTGCTACAAATGAATGAATTATGAATTGGAATTGCACGTAATACAGCTGAACAATCAAAGAGACAAAAGACAATCCAAATTTCTTGAGAAAAAAAGTTTCAAAAAGGGACTTGCTGATTTATCTGAGCATCAAATGTAATTTCTATTAATACATTCTGAAAGCTTATACTTTGGATGATTCTACAGATATGCACTGTTGTCACCATTTCTTGAAGCAAATGTCTTAAATTTTGAATTTTCAAAAGTACTTTAATTTTCACATTACTCGTATTTTATAAGTAGTATTTAAGTCTTTTTTAAAAAACTCATGCAGATTTTTCTGGCGTCACAATTTAAGTTTTTTTCAACTGCCTGGGGTGTTCTAGAACATGTGAAGCTATGTCTAAATGCATCAAACCATTTCTGGGATGGGTGTTGAACAAAACGAATTTTTTCGACCTTCTGATCCTTGCCTAATAAGGATCGCTAAGGGAATTCTTTGCGAAAACCACATCATCTGACGACTTTCTTCTGTTGTTACTGATAAGTGGAGACCAATTTAGAACGGAGGACGAGTTGCGTTCTGTTCTATGGATTGAAATTTGATATCTAAATGCATGCAGGCATATCTATCTGTATATGCTTCAAAACTTGGCTGAAATGTGGAGCGAAGGGTCATGATCTAGAAGCAGACTACGCCACTGGTTGTTGTCATAGACCTTTTTATCCTGCTATCACTTGAAAAATCAAAGAATTCTCAATCAGCATTCTCAGCTCGGAACCCAAACAAATAATTTGTTATAGAAATTACTGAACAGGAACTTCGAATAAGTGAACACAAATGAGCAGTTTTCAATAACGTGAAAGATAATTTTGTTGGCATGAAAGTCTTTTTTCAGCACGCAGTAGAAGAATTCTTGTTCACTATCGGAGACTTTTTACCTCAGTTATTCCAAAAATGCATAATAGGCATTCAGAATAAAACAAAGCATGATAGCTCTTTGAGCTTACTGCTTTAATTTTAGCAGTGCAATGTTCAGTTAAAGCTATATATATCCTTGCCTATAGTCCAGACATTATCCACTTCCCTACAGTCTGAGGGATAATTGGGTGTAAAAGATGGAATGCATCACATTCTGAGATTTGAAAATGTTGCAAAAATAAACTGATTTCGGATGAAATTATTCAACGTCTAAAAGCAGTAGACTAAGCTTAGAATCGGATAAAAAATTTCATGCACATTTGATAGTTGAATAGTCTACGAAATCATTTTTACATTATGATGCTTTCAATACTTCGTACACCAGATCATAACTGCATTTCTTTTATCATCTCCTTTTATAGCCATTCACTTCATTGTCTTCTATCTATTCTTCTTTTGCTGCAAGTTACCATTTTATCAGTTTCTATTTCCCAAAGGAATATCATTCTTTTCAATTAGCTCAGTCATCTGCGTTTGTATAAAGGAGCCATTGAATTTGATAGATGATGAAAAGAAATAATATTGCACTTTACTTTCTTCATGAGCGGTTACAATTGCATGCAGAATTCAAAAAGACAAAGGTACTAGTGGCTCTCAGCGATTTTCATATTTTTTAAAGTCTTTCGACTTTCCTTAAAGTGCTGGCTTTAACGTAGTGGCACATTGATGCCTGTATTGCTTTGTGTTGCTTATTGTGTGTCACATAATAATGAGATAGTCTACTAGCATATTAACCTACTTTCACAGAGAATTCAACAACTTCTGCTGATAGCACATTTCTGACATGTCTTCCAAGTTACTGCTTGTAATAATTATGAAATGCTGCTTCTTGCAAAGACAATATATGTTTACGTACACAAAATCAGTGAATATATTGAGTTGCTTGTACACTATGTAACATGAAATTGGTTTAGGACTATTAATATATGCACGCTTAAAGGCAGTCTAAGTCTAGATCAATAAATCATGCACTGAAAACATTAAATATCAGGACACTGCCTGTACCAAGGTTGGAACCGGCCGACGGCCGCCTGTGCCAGTTTTTGCCGGAAACGACCACTCACCAGGCCGGCCGGCCGGTCATTTATTCTAATTAGGCTTATGTAGCTTTATGTTGGTTCTTCATAGTTTTCATAGTTGTCTTGATTGCATTGAGGTCACGACGATGCTGATTATTAAGTACTAATCCATAGACAATTATTTGCTCATTTATATAGTTTAACCCAATCTCAAATAGAGTTTTCGTAATCACCTTCTCTACCATAAATGAATTTTGTAAGAATCATGTAAGAATCAAGAATTCTCATAAAGCTGTTGACATATGCGCGTTTGTCATTCATGATCGAACTATGTGTATGTGCTAGTGCAATACATGAATTTGCATCTTTGCTGCTCCCATGCTCTTGTAATTAACGGATGGAAAACGCATCTTAATAAAATTCAACCAAAGAAAATTAGAATCAAATTACTAATACTCGCTGATTACATGCCGTTGCATTCACATCAACTATTTTCATAAAAAGCGACATGAGGAATAAGTTCATTATGATCTTTGCATCAGTTATGAATACTGCATGTCCACGTCGATAACGCTTTGTGGACACGTCTATTGTTGATGTTTTGATCTATGAATTCAAATAATTCTGTAGAAAACTAAGCTTATATCTACAGGCTTCTGTGTACATGTTATGGGCATTACTTTGAATACAATGTTAGGCTGTGATGCAGCAAACTATCGACAGGATTGCTTTAAAGAAGCTGCCAGTCGTAATAAGTAAGTGATAGGCACGCCGGCTTAGTTCCGTCCGGTTTCGACTAAACTAGCCGCCGGCCCGGCCCCGACCGGTTCCAACACTGACCTGTGCTATAACCTTCTTATATTAAACAAATGCTGAGTTAACAAAGCGAAGCAAACAATGCTCAGCTCTTTTTCTCGAAATAAGCTCAAGCCTATAAGCAATAAGGTCATTCAAAATTCAAATAATTCTTTTGAGATCTGATAATCAATCAGAAAAGCTGAAAAATATGAATGAATTGAATATTAATGTGTGTATATCTTTAAAGTAATTGTAATCGACACTTTCAAAGAGAAGTTACAGTAAATAATGGTACATATATCTTCAAAGGAGTGATAAAAAAACTTTTGATTTGTTCCAATTTGATGTTCAAATACGTGTAAAAGACTCATTCATATACATAGCAGTCTTGCTTGCAAGTGAATGTAGTCTGCGAGCAGAATTGACATGTGCCAAGATGACACGGCCACAAAGAAGACAATGAATGACAGAAATGAATTCTAGTAAAAAGTGATAAGTTATTATTCTCTCGCCTTGAGTGTACAACGTCCGTATCAGTCTGAGGCATTTTGTATTGAAGTGTGCACAAGTCTTCGAAAAGGAAAGCTGGGAAGAAGGATAAACATCGGACAAGCGCGTCGCCAGAAATTTTTTGGGGGCCAGTTTTTTTGTGACGTAATTGTCATTACGGAATAACGCAAGTGAAGCAGCACATTACGTAATCGCATCATTTTACCACTAGATTTTATCATTATACAGAAAAATAGTTATATCTTCTCAAGCTTTACATGATGATTATGCAATATGATTACAAACAGTTATAAAGACCTAATGAAGAACCGTCGAATCGAAGTTGCTCATATCGTCGATTTTTTAAGGGTCTCTAACTCTTTGGACTCTAATTTTGAAATTTAAACTTCATATTCTAAGGTTTATATGATTCCAGCTAATCCAATAACAACAACTTGGTTTTTAATTAAGGGTGAATTTAACTCACTTTGGAGATCGTAGCTGTACGTTATATTCCTTGATTTTAGTCTCGGAGTAGCAAAAATGTGCATGAGCCTCAGGATCATTTTTTTAATTGATCGACTTGACCAAAGTAAAGTGACGATGAAATATAAAAGCACTAACATAGTGAAAGGATCGAACGTGCGATGTCAAAGACGAGGAACTAAATGAACTGATTCGATCTATAGTAGAGTCATAAACCAGGCGATGCAGCCCCCATGGTGATCCTTTTAGTCAAAAGTCAAGAAAATTAGCCAAACATTCTACACTTCGCCTCTGAAATAATTGTCTTGAAAGCGAGCAGTGAAACACATGTTTATATAGTGGATTATTCCCTCGTAACGTTGCAGGCCAGTCTGTCAGATTCATTATATAAGAGTTAGTCATCTTCCGAATTTTGGTAATTATTCCTATGCAGTTCTTGCTCGAAATCCCGCAGCTCATGCAGATGTGGACGTCACTCGTCATGTGTCTGTCATTTTGCAACCAGTAAATATCACCATGGAATTCTAGATAATTTTGTTTGAGTTCGTGATGTGCGTCAAAAAGTCCGATTCTTTAAAATGCCGCGTAAAAACATAAGCGTGAGTATTTGGTCGGCACAAAGTTTTCACGAGATAAACGTCGTAGCCACAATTTGAGTTTCTCCCAGTTTTCAAGTGGAAATCGAAGCAAAGTTACATTCGGATTTTCCACCTGAGATTTATAGCGCCTTTTACAGCCCACAGCAGAACACTTGTAAGCAGGGATGCGGAGTCCTATCATTTTGATAAGACTCCGACTCCGACTCCGGGGGTTGATAGGACTCCGGCTTTTGATAGGACTCCGACTCCGACTCCGGGTGGCAAGTATATATAGTCTAGTTTTTTGAAAAAAACTGGCAACCTACATCACAGATCATTATAGGCATGCCTGAACCTATCTTTAGTGATCATTTCGGTATCAATTATCAATCATTTTCGATGAAAGTTTATCAAATGTCGCTTTAAGTTGGATGTATGCGACTCGTCTCCTCCCATCTTCTTGATGTGTGCTTCACACGGTTTTCTGCAGTCTCTACCAGGCAGGAAAATCCCCATCCTTCTTCAAAAAATATGAGTACACTTTCGATTTTAATATGCGCTTTGGAGGAGAAATCACACACGATTAACGTGAGGGCAAGATGTAATGTTCTCAAGCAGACTAGTATTTCATTTTTGTCTCTGATGTGACCTTTGGTGCGTAGGTGCGTTTGTCTTCTCTACTAAATCACCGAGTGAAAAGACAATCATTTTTTTCACTTTCACGGTTCATTCCCTCAACTATTACAAACCTTGTTTGCAGCAGTGTCTCTGTACTTTTGTTTGACGGAGAAAGTTTACATCAAGACAGTAGCAACTATGCACGAGGATAAATAATTTGTTTGTATTATATTTCGGGTCTAGTTATAGGCCGGAGTCTGGAGTCGTATCATTTGATAGGACTCCGACTCCAGCAAAAATGATAGGACTCCGGGACTCCGGTACTCCGACTCCAGCAAAAATGATAGGACTCCGGGACTCCGGCTCCGCATCCCTGCTTGTAAGGCATCACAACGATGGATAAAGTGTGAAACAGTGAATTTGCTACAGCACATTTCACTCACAGATTATGTAATTTGAGGGAAACATTTGATGAATCACCAATACGGCTTCAACTCCTTACTTGTATACAGACCAGAGTGCGGCTACCCCGCGGACATTGCAAGCAACGGTGAGGAAATCTCTCCGCTGCTTCGATAAGTCATGGGCCTCGAATCGTAAAGCGAAAGGAAGAAATTTAGGAAGTGATCATTCCAGGTGTTAATATCTAGAATTCCATGGTATCACCTAATATACGCCTTAAGAAATTCGTCATCAATTAATGAATTTTTACAATTTGCAATGCGCGATCGGAAGAGAAATTGGCAGGGATCGACGCCTGTTTACCTGTGAAATACATTAGCAAAGATAGTGAAGCAGCTCAATTTATTCAAATCATGTTTAAAGAGACATGTTTCCCAATGAATGTTGTGTGAAACTCAAGCGAGCGTCAGTCATTACGAGAATCAGCTCGCCCAACGCCCAATCTCTCTCATCCACCATTCATCATGCTCTGTATAAACAAAACAAGACGGAGATTTTATGTAATCCGCTCTTAAAATTAGCTTTTGCAGATTAAGTACCGCGTTAGAGACTAATTTCTTTGCTATCTCAAGATTCAGATCAATTGGATGCCCTAGCTAGTTGATTTTAGCGGGCCTCATGACATAGAAAATGATGGAAGCGCCCGTTTTTAGAAATCAGGACCTTCATTTTTCGACGCGGGGGGACTCCCGGTACCCCCTGGTGACGCCCCTGATATCAGAGCTCTGGCTTGCGGTGAAAGGTGGCACTGGATGGGAAAATGGATGACAAATCTGCAATCCTCGTACTGCATCTGATAGGATGGCCGATAGGTAACCCGTTTGGGGCATTCTTCTGGGGGACTCATGCTTGAGACACAACTACTTTCCCCATTGAGACGAAGTGTTTTTACGATGAAAGCCAAAGTCGCTAGAAATATAATAGCCAGCAACCTACGACATTCCTATATATTTCATATTTCCATGAAAGGCAATATTGCAGGGTGAGTCAGAAAAAACGAAATCTGATTATAAGGCGAAATAGTTATACTGTATTTCATTTAACTAAAAATTAATATCCATTTAAATATTTATTGAAACTGTCTCAAAACATAAGCTGAAAATGTCTCAAAAGCACGCTAAAGAACTGACTCAAATTGAGCACCTTCCTGTTCAATACAAACCCTGCATCGGCGAACAAACGAATCGTAAACTTTTTGGCATGTGTCGCGACTGAATACTGTAATCTCCTCACGAATATAGGCGGCCAACTCCGTCGTATTATTTGGACGTCGCGCATAAACTGAGTCTCTTAAAGTGCCCCACAAGAAAAAATCGCAGGTACTGAGGTCCGGAGACCGTGGAGGCCATTCGATGGGTCCTCGTCGACCGATCCATCTGTTAGGTAGATTACTGTCGAGAATAACGCGGGCAGCAGAACTGTAGTGCGGAGGAGCTCCATCTTGTTGATAAAATCGGTGTCTGTTTTCAGCCCGTTGAAAAAAATGATGACATGATCCTTTAGAATACCACAGTAGCGTTCACCGTTCATTGTTGTGCAGCTGATGTCGAAGCTCAACACTCCTGTGTTGTCCATCATGGCCCACACTGTCACTGATCTTCGATCTTGAGGCTTTTCAATGAAGACGTGAGGATTGTTTGCACTCCAGTAGTGAATGTTGTGCTTATTGACGGATCCGTTAACATGAAAAACTGCTTCGTCCGAGAAAACGGTAAGCAGATGAAAGTTCCGTTGGCGTTCAAGTCGTGAAGTTATCCACTGACAGAACTCAAGGCGTCTATCGTGGTCATCGTCAGACAGCTCTTGTACATGTGTCGCTTTGAACGGATGATATCCTTTTCGGTGTAGGCATCGAACAACACTTCGTTGAGATACACCAACTTCGCGACTTAGGCGGCTTGTTGAGATGTTTGGATCACTTTCCACAAGCGGTTTTATCGAAGTGAAAATATCGTCTCCGCTTGCAGATATTGGGCGACCGCTACCTTCCTCACGATGGTTAATGTCACCGTACACCAGGAATCTCTTCACCCAGCGATGAACCGTTGAAGGGACTGGTGCTTCTTCCTCAAATTCTTCGCGAAACTTGCGCCTCGCCTCAGCAACGTTTTCGAATGCGACTGCCCAAGCGACAAGTTTTGCTTTCCTTTCCATACCTTGAATGAAGTTCAAATGACTTAGACCAGATTTCTTGGATGGATCAACTATCGACTTCATGATTTGAATTTCAACTACGAATAATAAAAATACTGCCCAAGCGATATAGAACGCGACCATAGATATAGAGCATCAATAGACGAAGAAAATCAATGGCAATTGAAGACTATTTTTCGACATAATTCAGATATCGTTTTTTTTGACTCACCCTGTACACACCATGCAATGCAGAGCGGGCAATCATGGTTGGAGCAACCAAACGTATGGAGACATCGTGAGCTTCGTGAGCATGCTACTAATTGTCGTTTTGAACCGCATTCAGAGTATCATACACAGGCGAGGTTGATAAGTTTGCTACGAAAATGATGGGTATAATCGACGAAATAGGGGCGGATCAGGAGACGATGATTGGTGTAGTTATGCTCATCATCATGAAAAATTACACAGTTTGAAAGTCTTAAAATCGAGCGTTTGCACTTTGCAGACCTTCCTCTGAACGCATCATATCCATCAAGGCTTTCATGGCGGAAAAATAGACAATTAATATGTCTTGACTTCAAAACAAGAAATACAGCATCGCCCGGCTTCGGATCGTTTCATCATAACTTTTTAATTTTCTCAATTCTACTTTGACCATTTTCCTCGTCAAATGTTTCCATTGTTCATCACCGTCCTCAAAGAGTGGCCACACATGCATCTAATCTTTTGGAGAAAGTTCCACCCGGTTCGTAAGCATGCTTAACTCGTATATCAACATGAGCAGTATCCCGTATGATCCCGAACTGATCAGTCGTGCAGCGCTTGATCAGCTGCAGACCACTTAGTTCCCACTTAGTTGCAAAAAGTTTTCCCCGAAAATTGTTATTATCATTTTCATTATCATTATGAAATATGTATCACTGAGTGATGATTTCCGTGTCCAATTCATATTATCTTCAAAATTCTTCATTTTCAGGTAGATTTGATTTGGAATGCTGTTGATTCCAAATACACCCAAGTAAAGCTAGAAGTTATACCAGAGCACGTCGGAGCAAGTCATGTGGTTTCTAGTAATGGAGAAGAAACTGGAGCAGCTGGTGTCGACCGCAACGCAATGCTAATCGACACAATTACACTTGATGATCTTGTGAAAGTAAGCCCCAACTCGTGTAAATTTTGGTCAATGCAGGGGGCTCAGTCTCATAACAGCGAATCTGAAAATAGCGAAGTATCAAAATAGCGAATTCTCAAAATAGCGAATCTCATAATAGTGAAAACGTATTGCATAATCTTAAGAAGTCATCGAGAAATTATGTTTTTATAGTTTATTAAAGGTAATTGGATTAGTAAATAATACCCAGCATCCATACCACTGACAAGGATATGAATTTCCATATCTACTGTACAATGTATATGAAATAAGCTTATGAAAAAAATGAGAATGTATATAAAATATATTCTCTAAAACCCATTATGTACGAGGCAGCCCTGTCATAAGCTTGGCGACTGAGTTCATTTAAAATGTATTGTTCGCGCAATCGGTCTAGTATTTCGTTTAAAGCAACATATTTCGTCTTTCTCCTTTTTGTTGGTGCTCCAAAATCCAGTTGACTCATCTCAATGTTTTACATTTCTGCTCCTCAACGAATGTATGCGTGATCTTGAAGATATTTGGATAGGCACTTCCCACATTATCTTTCAGTTTCAGATACCATCCTTCCAAATGATTTGTAATTCGAATATCACTGTTGTATAGTGATTCCATACTGAAATAGAAAAATAAGCATATGCTTCTTCCATATATTTTGAAAGTGAAACGATAGTGATGCTATGGCCATTTAAGTTATCTACTAATCAAGCAAGCATAATTTCTCGAGGACTTCTTAAGATTATGCAATACGTTTTCGCTATTTTGAGATTCGCTATTGTGAGACTTCGCTGTTTTGAGATTCGCTTTTTTGACACTTCGATATTTTGAGATTCGCTGTTATGAGACGACCCCATGCAGGGCTGTCTATCCATCTATTTGGCAGTAGAAGACGCAAGCCCATAGCAAAACCATTTCATGAAAACTTGATTCATATATATTGAATATTGGGGAAATATACGCAATATGCGTAATCCTTACGCTTGACTATCTGGAAATTAAATACGAAACTCGACTTAATGAAGTTTTGGGTAATGATATTACAAATGATTCAATTAATAATTTGAAAAGATATTTGGATGACCGTTTTGTTATTTGGAAATTTGACTTTGAAAAGTTAAACCTCTTTTATGATATTCTAATAGTGATATTGAAATTGACATTTCATTCACCATGGAAGTAAGTGAAAAAGCAATCCCTTTTCTTTATATTCTTGTGATCAAAAAGGAAGAAACAAAATGCACTGACATTTATCAACTGACACTTATCAATATCCAAATTTCTCCTTCTGTAATCCTCGCCATGTTAAAAGAGCGATCCCATATCACCTTGCGAGACGAATATACTTGATTTGTAGTGATGAGGCTAATCGAAGGAACTGTTTTAACGAATTATGACAATTCTTATCAAAACACGTCTATCCTCCGCTAATTACTGATGACAGCATTTCAAAATCTTTGAAGATTGAGCGCTCATAACTTTTTCTTACAAATGAAATGAAAATAGTACAAATTTTGCCATGCCTCCTACACATACAACCCTTGATACATGAACACGTCACCATATTTTCCTTCATATATTCACCATATAAATTCCTCAGCATTTCAGCACTTCTTAATGTTTGAATCAGTCAAACTCAATCAACTTAACCGTGACTGGAATCATGCTAATATGGAACATCGTTTCCAATTCGTTCATGATTGAGAACAGCACATAGAATTAGGAGGGAGACTCCTACATCATATATTGTCATCCAACCCATTAAATTGCATGTCACAATTTCATCTTTAGGATGACACAGAATATCCTGCGGTCTCGTATATTATTCTGTGATAGCCAAGTCAATCAACTGTGAATGTTTTTACGCTTTATTCATCATAATGGATTAATAGGAACTAATTTAGTTGAGTTATAAAATTGAGTTTCCAGGTAAACAGCTGTTTTCCTAATAAAATAGTCAGTATGTCTCACGGTCAGCGCTCATGTTGGGATTAATAATTCATCGCACAAAATCTATCGCATCATCACGAGGACGGTTCTCGTCTGGTGATGACACCGGAAACTGAGAATATGAAATGAACACCAGAAAGTGTGACGTAATTTGTATTGTATTGAATTAAATAGCATAAATGAATAATTTACGTATACATGAATTCAAATCGTCAGAACGAAGGTGTTGTTGCAAGTATGGCACACGAAAGTGTAACCAATACTCGAAATGTTTATTTCAGATAACTTTACAAGGTGCATGTAATTAAAACATGCTACTAAAACACACACATAGAAGTTAGACATAATGTACAACTTGCAACATCTCTCCCCCCTTTAAAAGGGAACATACTAGAAGAGAAAAATAGTATATATTAGTGTCAATGTTTGTTGTTCGTGTGAAATGAACGGTAATCACCAAGAAGCAATTTGGAGCTTTTGTGTCACAGATCCAACCGCTCAGGTCGCCTAACACAACGACCAGAACCGGTACGAATAGGATTGTCATCAGCAGTCACTGAATGGAGTTCAACACGATTACGCCTAGGTCTTCCGTTGTCCACAATCTGTCCACCCACATTCTCGGATCTCCAACTTCTCATCTGCTCGCATTCGGGAATTCTAGTTTCGACTTCGGGACTTCTCCTCGGCTCGCTCTGATCGGGACTGCTCCACGACTCTCTCTCGGGACTTGTAGCGTGAAAAGGTGCTGATGAAGCATTTGTGTTGTCTAACTGCTGTTGTGTAAGAGTGCTAGTGCCAGTATGCGCTTCAACCGAATTTGTGGTCCTAAAATCAGAACTATCTCTAGTTTCCACCATTTCTCGTTCAATCCTCTCTGCACCCTCTCCTAACTCAACCGAATCTTTCACGAATGTCAATTGATCTATATGCCTCCTATGAACGGATCCATCTACGGCATCCATGATCGTCATCATTCTGTTTCCCAACTTCTGAAGAACTATACCGTTGCATAGACGCACATCATTACCTCTTCTAAACGTCACCCTCGGACTACCTATCACCTGACTTCTCAAAGCACTACCTCTAAAAAGAACACTAGGTCGCTGACGTGTGGTGTGATGTTCACAGTTACGGTATTGAAATAGAAAGTTCAGTACAAAGTTTTGAAATTCATAAAACGTATTAACTTCTTTGACTACTGCCGAAATAGCATACTTCAACGACTTCACGAAGTTTTCGGCTAGCCCGTTCGACTGTGGATGTCGGGGTGCCGTGTACAAATGTGTCACATGAATACTCTGGAGCCAATTTTTCAAATTACCCGCAAAATGTGAACCGTTATCGGTGACCAAGACCTGTGGCACACCTTCTCTGGCAAAGAATGACCTCAAACATCTTTCTGTGAAATCGGCAGTAGCTTCACGAGTGATAAACACCTCCGGCCACTTCGAATAAGAATCAATGAGAACAAGGAAATAATACCCCTTAATGGGACCAGCATAATCAGCATGTATTCTTTGCATCCTATCGCATGTCTATGGCCATGATTTAAGCTGTGATGTCCTAGCCCTCTTTTTTCTTTACAATTATCGCAAGAGCTGACAAAATTTTCAATGTCTGCATTGACTGTCGGCCACCAGCATGTGAGGCGACTGAGAGACTTGATGTGTTCGACACTGAGGTGAGTAGAATGTAAATGGGTCAATACTTCTTTTCGTAGAACTGGAGGAATAATGATCATCTCGCGAAAACAAAGAAAACCTTCAGGCGTGACACTCAATTCATCACGATGAATATATATATTGTGGAACAATTTCTTCGCTCTACACGACCAACCTTGGCGAAGGGCGTAGAGTACATTACTGTAATAGCGTTTCGTCTCATCTGCTAACTTCGTAGCATCAATAGTCAGTGGATTCACGAAAAGAGCAGTATCATCATCTAGATCATTCGAATCACTAAAATTGGAAAATCTGGATAGGAAATCTGCTTGTGGAATCTTCTTCCCGCTGCGGTATTCAATGTCATAACTGTATTGGGATAAATGAATAGCCCATCTTTGTACCATGTGCGACGTTCCTTTCTGTAGTGACTTCTGAGGATGGAAAATATAAGACAACGACTGATGGTTAGAAACGTTTCAAAACAGTAGTCAATGTGTGCATGTGGGATTCTCGATCTTTGGAATGAATTACCACATCATCTTGGTAGGCTACCACATTACTAATGCCTGACAGAATCTTGTCAATAGTCTCCTGAAATACACTAGGTGAAGTCGTCATGCCAAATGGGAGAAGCGTATACGAATAGAGACCGAATGGAGTATTTATGGTGCTGAGCTCGCGCGACTGCTCATCCAAAGGCAACTGAAGAAAAACGTTCTCCAAATCAATTCGACTGAACACGTTGGAGTTCGATAACTGTGTGAAAATGTCTTCAGGCTCGGGTGTTGTATACGCTCGTTGGCGCAAAAAAGGGTTAACTGTGACCTTATAGTCTCCGCAAATGCGAACAGTACCGTTTGCCTTAATGGGACACACAATAGGTGTGGCCCACCTTGAACTATTGACCTTCTCAACAATACCGGACTTCTCCAGCTTATCAAGGTTCGCTTTCACTGAATCACGTAATCCATACGCCAAAGGACGACACTTATGAAAAACATGCTCAGTAATTTCGCAATCAATATGGATCGGGTCGACCTTCAAACCACCTGAACTCTGGGAAACGGTCTCAATAAGCGTGCTAAGTGAGGAAAAATCTGTCGTGGAATTTAGAAGACCCACAATCTCATCAGATATAACTTGACTTGGACGTCGATTCAATATTTCAGCAATCTGTGAATAGAGTATGCGTAATTCTTTCCATCCGAGTATGTTGAGACCTTCACAAACACAGAATTTTGCTTTATGAGAATTTTCAACAAACATGTCGATTTCACCGTAGTACGTGTATGTATGACCGGTAATGCCTCGACAACTTCTGGTTGCTCGACAAATCTTCTCCTTGAAACAAAAGGTGTTCTCGATCGAAATAAATGAATGAGGGCTACCCGTGTCAATAATAAATTCAACTTTATTCAGTGCATGAGAATCGGCAACTGTGAGAAACTTCTTAATGTGTGAACCGGAAAGATCGGTATACATCACTAAGTCAGCAGACTCATTCTCTACTGTGGAGATGTTTGACTCTTCACCATCATCAACATATCCCACCCCGGAACGACAGACTCTGCCTATATGTCCTTTCCTAGAACAAGTCTTACACGTGGCATTTCGAAATCGGCATGCCTGAGACGAGTGATTCCTTCCACCGCAGGATGAACAACCAGAACTTATGGGCCTGCTAGTTGAATTGGATTGATTTTGGGACGTGGATTGAGAAGCGGTTTAACAGACTTTCGCTATGTGACCGTGACGGTTACACTTGTTGCAAGTGACGTGTCTAAACCTACACGTAGCTCTGTTGTGTTGGTCTCCACATGATAAACATTTTCCAAACTGACTAGCATTAGAACTGGAATTTTGTCGAAATGAATTATGATTAAGCCTACTCGGCTGATGTGATTTCTGGAATCGTGAATTAGCAATGATTTTTTTTCTGGAAGAACTGTGAATTTTGTGAACAACTGACTCTGTTTCGTTTTTGGATATCGCTGCCATTATGTCAACAAATGATTCGCAAATCTGTTTTACTTTAGAATAAGTCAAGGAGGTTTCCAACAACAATTTCTTAATTTCATTGTGATTAATGCCAGCTACTAACCTGTCTCGCAAGTGCTCCTCCAAAGAAGAACCGAAATTACACGTGGAGGCCTGTCCTTGCATCTGTACAATAAAATCACGCACTGTCTGATCGGAACGCCGATAGAGCGAATAGAACTTGGACCGTTCAGCAATTTCATAACTCTGTGGAGTGGTCTGTTTCACGACTAAATCGCGAATCTCAGTAGTAGTCAAAGAATCGGGTGTCTTAGGAAAAGCTAGATACTTGATTAGCTTATACGCTTCTTCACCGGCTAATGTTAATAAAAATGCCGTTTTATTCTTGGTAGGATCGACTTTATCATTGGTCAAGCAATATAATTCAAACCTGGTGAACCAGTCCGTACATTCGGACGAATGAATATCCAACCTTTCTAATTCGGAACTCATCTTGTATAAATAATTCTGCTCGCTAACGCCAATTGATGTAGTTTGTATTGCATTGAATTAAATAGCATGAATTAATAATTTACGTATACATGAATTCAAATCGTCAGAACGAAGGTGTTGTTGCAAGCATGGCACACGAAAGTGTAACCAATACTCGAAATGTTTATTTCAGATAACTTTACAAGGTGCATGTAATTAAACATGCTACTAAAACGCACACGTAGAAATTAGACATAAGGTACAATTTGCAACAAAGTGACAAAAAATGATGACAATTTATTGTCACAACCTAAATGCAAAGTACACAGAACACATATATCAAAGTCAGACAAGCAATAACGAAATCGAATGCTTTACCATGATATTAGAGACGATGACAATATGAAATCCTTTTGTTTACACAAATCAGAGGCCAGGTGTTTAATTCCAAAACACGTAATTTACTGCTAAAACAATTATGATACAAAACTTGAAAATTATCGCGAGCACTGGACGGATAGTGCATCTTGCAAATGTCTAGTAACAACACTGGTTGGAATGGAAGGATGGACATCTTCTCCGACAGAAAATCTAACGCGCTACGTGCTCAACTACTCTCTCTCTTACAAACTCTTTCCAGTTCTCTCCACGTACTTGAATCCACAAGCACATTAAAAAGTGTATACTAAGAGGTGGAGAGCTCTGGAAGTATGTCCTTTAGACAGCCGAAATGAACGCGACGAGTTGACAATCGTTTACACAATCTTCCAATATTTGGTTCTAAACGAAAGATGCGCTTTTGACTTTGCCTTTTGTCGGTGACCGAGCTGCCACTCAAATTGTGCGAGCCTTTAAAGTGACGTTAAGTGACTTTTCGTTCATGAAAGTTCGTGTGTTATTTTCAACGCGTCGTACAAATGGGACACAATTCTTAAAAATTACTTGGTTGCTTTAACATGAACTTAATTAGTTATTTGAGTAAATATGTAAATATAGATGAAATGTTCTAGGCCTTAAAGAGATGAGCTACAAAGCAATCTAAGAAAGAATTTCAAGAAAAATTTCTCTGTAGTCTTTTTAGTAAAAAAAATAGGTTATAGAACAGTGACGTTCTTCTTCAGAAAGTTCCTTTTTTCGAAGTGTAATTCTCAAAATTCCTAGGAATTCGGTGCGATAAGACAACTGGGAATTCCCGAAATCAAATTTCCTTGGACTAACGGTGTGCTTCACAAATTATTTAAGCTAAACAAACAATCCAGCTAAATAGACCTGACATCAGATGATCGAGTTGGCTTATTGTGAGAATAATCTCGAACTTAAGTAAAATGTATTAAGGTAAGATTTTACATTCAGACTGTCAGATTAAGTAAATAATAGTCTATGTTTTAGCTGATATACCAAATTAAATAATGTAAATGATTGTGTAGAGAAATCACATTTGCAGGAACGGCGGAAGATGATGAAAGGGACAGGGCACTTTCAGGAAGGCAAATCAGAAGGACACTTTTTATGCCTGATTTTTCGACCATAGTATAACTATGGAATATATTCTAAAATACTGCTGACATTGAAAATAAAATTCAGGTATGCACAAATACATGTATGTCAAATGCCATATCAAGCGCGTACGTTGTTAATTAGAAGCATTAGTTGAATAAGCTTTAAGAAACGGCAGAATTTTCCGGTCATTTCCATTCAAAGATAAGAATCTTACCAAGACATCAAGGTATTTACATTGCTCGAAATACTCTAAGTCCAGTTTCAATTTGAGATGTTTTTCAGACAACTTTTCGAATTTTCGGCTGTCAGCTATAGGAATTTTGTATAATTGCCTCAGTGCATGAAAATACGTAGGTCGTTTCAACGTCCTGTCTTGTCGTTAGAAGTAGAAGTAGAAGTAAAGTGTTTATATTTGAAATAATGAAAATCGAGAGTTACAATCATGAGAACAATATCTTCCGACTTATACCACAGTCATTGGTATAACTGTGGAAAAAAATTTGAACCAATAAAGCTATCGATGAACAGCTTTGTTATCATTATATTCTTATTATTTCCATTCAACTTCCAATTTATTCATTAATTAAATTAATCAGAAATTGAAACGTTGTAAGTATATTCAAGCACGCAAGGTGCAGCCATTTAAACATTCCGTACATTTAAATCTTCTTGAAAACTATTGACATTTCATTTATCAAACATGTAGATTACGACTACGAAGCTGATCCATGCTCAAATAAAAGCACAATGTAATGAAAGCTGATAATGCTATTGAATATAGTTCATAGGCTAATCAGAATACAGTCAGCCAAAACTTTCCATGAAATCTAGTCGTCGAGGTTGGTTTTGAATTAATTGTTTCATGATGTCTGTTGAGTTGATATTACTTGTTCTTTGTTTATGGATGTTTAGCAGATGTAAACTGTTGTATCTGTTGTGACGTTCGACTTCTCATATAGGATACATCTTTACTTTTCGCTGGGTGGAAACGTTATTTGACCTGACGCAGTAGTAAGTGGTGCAAGTAAGTAAATGTGAAGGAGCTTGTGAATGTTACGTGATATTGTCCTTATGGCTTCGTGATTGGCGAAGAGACATGATATCGTGTTCATAGATGTGTCCTTCCTCATACTCGGAATCATGGTTTGAACCAACTCTCCAAATATTACTATTTCGGGTGTCAAATTCTCAAAATTAATATCTCTTTCATATCATGGGTGCTTCAGATAGTTCCCATTCGTTTCAGACTTTGCAAGATGATAAGAGTACATATAGTTTCTCAATTTCTGTTACGACAGAATATGTCGCCTTATTGAAATGGTGACCTACGTGTAGTTCAAGGAGACACTAATCTATGAGCTCACAGAAGAATTGTAGACGGAAGAATTCTGGTGAATCGGTCGTGGATTGTGCTGAAGTTCCATACTGCAGATGACTGGAAATTGACTTCTTTCTTGGCATCTCAGGTGGACCGATGAATTGAAAATTTTCTGCTATGGTGACTTTTGTTTGGTAAAAATCATTATAGCAATGAACTCGAGGTTGCTCTAATTTATTTCTTAGGGAGTCTATCAAGCTCAGTCACTTGAGCTGTTATCTACGGAATTTTGTAAAACCTTTGACACATAGGTACTCACACATTTCAGAAATATTCTTCGTCAGCAAAAGTCGAAACAACGTCGAGAATGTTTTCAGTTTTCTAAACAATCCAATAGCAATGACTAACACAATGCTCCTAATACCTAAGAAAGACCCACCTGCCACACTGAAGACCCAACATACGAGTATGCGTGTAATACTGCTTTGAGGGGCACCTGATGTTGTGATAGGGTTCCCCTAGAGTAACAATTGACTTTCAATACTGAAGGTCCGTTAAAACTGATAAAGGACTGATAAAATTACACTTCACTTGCCACGGAAATAATCGATGTAGATTGCATCCCAACATTTTTTGAGATATCTCTCAGCAGGTACATAGATAATTCACAGTCGCTTGACATGTCGTAGGCATATCCGTTATAATAAACAAATGAGTTAATTCTGCTTTTTATATGTTTGCTTTATCCATTACCTGTCAAGTATGATATAATTAGCTCCATCCCACGCTTTGCGGCATCTTTTCACTTGAATTGGATTGTGCATAACAGACAAAAGTGGAAGATGATAACTTTGCAACTCATCGACACAGCTCTGTCAAATCAGTGAGATGTCTGAAATTTTTTAACATCAATTAAATTATAGGAGAAGGGCATGAAAAGTTGCTAATTTTAGGGGGCACGTGCCACGTTGCCCCCCACCCCGTTCCGCCGTGCCTGCACATAAACGAAAAGGAGCCCAAGACGACCTGTATCAGTAAAGCTGTTTTACCCTGCGGATGGGAAAAGACTTTTAATTGTGTGAAAAAACAATCGCTCCCTTTGTTTGACGTAAATCTATTTTAAATTTTTTTTTCAAAAAATCACCCGACGCGTTTCGTCAATCCGACAGTCTCAAGGGCTTAAGGTCTCAAGTATCTGCCATTACATTCAAGGGGTTAGTATGATCATACTAAGTATGATCATACTAAGCCCTTGAGACTGTCGGATTGACGAAACGCGTCGGGTGATTTTTTGAAAAAAAATTTCAAAATAGATTTACGTCAAACAAAGGGAGCGATTGTTTTTTTCACACAATTATGACTAACCTCCCGTACGGACGAACTATGAAAAAGACTTTTAAGAAAAGTAAAATGAATAGCATTATGCTACACATAAGAATGGGCATTGTCCTGGGAAGCATTTAACTTTTGATGTGAACATTCAAAGTGCAAAGTATTAAAAAATTTTCATTTTCCACAACAAGTCATTAGTGTATCTATACAACAAATGCCTTAGATTGTTTGTTGTTAAGAAGCATTTATGTCTTGAAAGATGCCGTATCTTTTTTTAAGAAATTAGCTATTTGTAAGAAATCCAGCAAGTTGCATAATTTCTGATAATAAATTCATAGACATCCCTGGTAGCACCCGTTTGTTGTTAACATCTCGACAGTCATACCTGGCATTACGAGGTAAAAACAGAGAGACCAAGTATTCTATTGCTCTTTAAATTGTAAAAAAAGTTCAAAACTAGGTTCTACAAAGAAAGTTCAAAAAAGTTTCGCCAAGGATGGTATACAATTATTTACGCCGATCGTACTTCCTCGTATAACTTACTCAAAAATAAATACACTTAAAAGATCATGTCATTGATGCCTTCTTGTAATTGAGTTACAGTCAGAACAATAATAGGGCAGCCTTCATACGTGCTTGTGAAAGTTTAGGGGAATTGTTTAGTGAAGTAGGCTCACATCATTTAAAGGGCAACTATAGCATCGATCATTATTTAAAGAAAAAACACTGCAAGAATATGCAACCCAAGGTATTGCCAAGAAATTCACGGATGTTGTCGATGTTTTAAATGAAATTCTTATAAAACAGAGTCAGCATTTCCATGAAATTCTGTTCAATTATTTCATGAGTTTTGAAATTATTGTCTGCATCCTTATTCAATTTGATTCTGTAAATCACCAGCAGAGACGCATTGGTTCTATTTCAAAGCGTTTAATATGAAGTTGATGATGAATTCCTTTATGTGATGTATTTTCTTTCAGGTCACGACTTTTAAGAAAGCTGTCATGAAAATCGATATTGAAGGAAAGGAATACGATGCCTTTCGGAACGCGTCAAAACTCTTCAATGCCATTGACATTTCTCATGTATTCATGGAATGGGGTTTCTACAAGACACCCAAATATGCAGAAAAGGGGAAATTTATTGTAGAATTTTCAAAAAACTCAACTATCAACCCTGCAGAGAAAGTCACCCCCACCAACCTCTTTCAGGCCACTTCAGGACTTGGACTTGGGATATGGTGTGGATAAAAAGGAACTCCACTCAATAATACTGATAAATCATACTATTTCAAAAAATATATCCAAAGTTTCATATCTGTGTAAATGTTGCATAATCACTCATTAATATCACTCACTTGAACAATGTAGAAATTTTGATGAAAATGGTGTATGTAATCTTCACAAACCAATCGCTTCAGAATGAGCCATTTTTTTGTCGACCCCTACACACGCATGAATCGATGTCAAATAGATGGTGAAATCCAGAAAATTTCGTGATTTTTTTGTCTTCAGAAAAAATGTTCGATTTTTAATGGAGATAGGCCTCAAAACAGTGCGATATCATCCTATTTCAACATTTTGATATGTCAAACCACAATCCACACAGATTTGGCAAAGCTAGAAAAGAAAATTGAAAATCACGCCGTCTAAGAGATGACGCGTTGAAGAGATGACGATATATCTTAACATTGAGGACATCCTCAATTTTCTAGTTTCAAGTGATTAGTAATGATGAACTACGACACTTCTATGGTTACTGAGCCTGCACTTTATCTCTTCTAGAACTGGCAAGGTTAGCGGTTAAAAAAAAGAGAAATCGCTTTTGACGTCGAAGAGATGACACAAAATGCGGGACATCGGTTTTTAGTCTCTAAAACTCCAAATAATGAATTTCAAGACAACTACGCTATCTCACAGATAACGTGGGTGAATGACATTACGTACAGCATAAAAGAGCTTTGGTCAGTTACCTGCTGAATATGCTTCACAGGCTTCTAAAAAGTAGATATTTTTCCGAGGACATGCAAAAATCGGGTATTTTCAGAATTCAAGCGAACGAAAAATATAAAAGACAGTCAAATATATAAAAATGATGTATGGGCCGGATAGAGCAAACGAAGTCCTACAAAATGATGTATTATAGTTGATTATTTGATCAATAATCTTGTGGAATCCAGGGAGGGACAAAAAATTGCAAAAAGTTCACTTTTTCCTAGATTTTACCATATGCATGCGCAGTGTAGATGATTTTCCTCTACAATTAAGCAACCTTTCTGATGCATTTGTGAAGCGACATAACACAGTCTTAATTAACTTCAAATGTGGTTATTAGGAAGACTGACGGCTTGCGGATGTTTATAGAATTCAAATGACTAGGATTTTCACTGCTCAACTAGGATTGACTAGGATGACTAAGATTTGACTGCTTAAAAGTATCGTTGCTTCTAGATTGTAGCAAGCAGTATTTACAAATGGAAATTATTTTATTATTATTGAATAAATAATAATAATAAATAAACAAAAAAAATAAAATAAAAAAAATAATTAATTATTTTAAATTAGACCCAGGTAAACCCGGAATAAGAAGTAACGGTAGAAAATCACTGACACTTTCAAAAATTGCTTATTTACTAACTCTAACTCTTCAGTGAAGCGATATTTTGAAATATCTAAGTGCCAATTTGGGCATGAGTCACCACTACACCATTAATCTTTCATGGTAGTAAAACCTCGAAAAATTCGATTTCAAATAAATTTATTGATACTTTTCGAAATTTCTTATTTGTGCATGATGACTAGAGCTGGACTAATCGATCATTTAATCAATCAAAATTAATTAATTAGCTTTTTGAAGCTAATCATGCATAATCATAATCACGTGATTGAAATTTAGTTCAATCATTAATCTAAATCATAATCAACTTTTGAAAATTTAATCAATCACAATCAAACCTATGACCGCTTTAATCATAATCACATTCTTCAACACTTCAATCAATCATAATTAGTTTTGCACCGGATAGTGGTTTTGTTATCCGGTAACCGGATAATTCAAAACCGCATAGTTGTCTATCCGGTACCGGATGCCGGATAGTTCATATATTAACTAACTGTTATTTAATGACATTGTGTGTTGTACATTTACTCTCATGTTGATCGCTTTTACCGTAAATATCCATTCTTTGAATTGAAGAGAAATTGAAGAGAAATTATTTCAGGAGATATATATTTTATTTAGATATAGAAAACGTTTATGTCAAGCGGAAGATCTTTCGCGAGATTATCAAGCAGTATGTATATATTAAGAGAAATGAACGCACTTGTCTAAGGCCCTCTGCAATCTTTGATTTATATATACTGTAATGATAATGAAATAAAAGTAATAGTAGGCCGTAAGTAAAAAAAATTTTCGGTAAATGTTACAAATGAGATAAAATGTGTCTTTAACGCACCCCTTACTTTAAGCATCAGATAATCATGTATCTTGCATTCATGTAGGATTAATTCACTATTATTATTCATTCATTGGATGTACTACCCTCGTTCATTATTTTAAAGATTATATATAGATTTATGAGACTTAACCCATTAGGCGCCAATGTTCCACTTGTGGAACATCGCTAGATTTTGGAAATATGTCTTATTGAATGTGGGACATATGATATTTTACAGTAAATAATTACAATGTTTGGCAACCTTGGTGTGTCTTGGTGTAATCTGACTCATTAAAATATCATATCTCTAGATTTTATGCGTACAATTCAATCAAAAAAGATTGGTTATGTTTTTCAATGTTCAATTTGGTTACAGCAATTTTTCAGCAGCCCTAATTAAGTAAAATCAATTGATTGGTTTTCAGATTTTTGCTACTTATAATATGTATACCTCTTCATATAGGTATGCTATATACAAAATATTTCATTCCTATTATATTTTTCGAAATATAGTGACAAATTCAAAATGTTCCACTTGTGGAATATTGGCGCCTTGGGCTTATACAAATTAGATCGCTAACAAAATATTTCGGAAGGATTTATAATGAAATATCTTGGTCTGCCTGTCAATCTGATATGAACAGTAATGTCTGCTAGTTTGATAATCAGAATTAAAGTTTACCATTTTACATATTTTGTTTAAATTCAAAAAATTGAAAAACAGGTAAAGTTTTGTTTTGATCTGAATAAGAACGTCCTGTGACAAATATTTTGCTGCTTTACATGGTAAGTGTAAGATGTCTGTGCAACCTTCCTTCTAACTAATGCTGCCAGAGTTGATATATAGACAGTCTTGTGATTTCATTCTGCTTTATTTTATCTATAGGCTTATGTAAATAAAATTTTGTGAGGTATTTGGCGGCATAGAACTTACCAAATTTATGCCCCTGCGATAAAGGTTTGACCTAATCTTTAGTTAAAACAATTATTAAAAAGAAATATGTCAATTATAACTTAAGAGTGCATGTATATAGTCTAAGAACTTAGTCTCAGTCAAAAAGGCAGATGAAACTATTCATGCAAAAGTAATAAAACTGGAAAACATACACAAGTTCGAACCTGCTTCATCCAGGTGTATCGCCGCGCTTTAGCTCCCACGACTATCATAGCAATTACGTGGTTTTGCGCGTATTATAGTCTTAACGATATCAGAGATAAATACAAGTTTACTTGTGTTTCATGAGTATCAGCATGACTCGTACTTTTTAAAAACTAGTAGTCAATGGTTCTGAGTGCTGGGCCCCTCTCAAGACAGATGAGCAGAAGCTGCACGTGGCGGAGATGCGGATGTTAAGGTGGATGCAGGGCTACACACGCTTGGACCGGAAGACCAATGAAGAAATAAGATCTAATGTGGAGATAGCCCCTATTCAAGAAGTGGCAAGAGCAAGAAGGCTGTCATGGTTTGGTCATGTGCAGCGTCACGGAGAGAGCCATCCCCTTAAGAAAGCATCACATCTGCAAGTGAAAGGAAGAAGAGGTAGAGGCCGCCCGAAGAAGACCTGGACAGCGACAGTAACCGCCGATATGAAGGCAAAAGGAGTGGATGCCTCCCTGGTCCACAACCGGAAGGAATAGAAAAAGAGGACTGGACCTACCCTGGGATACGCGGGACAAGGGTCGACAAGGTGAGCAAGGTGAGCAAGTGGTCAATTTTCAAAGATTGCAGTTCAACTCAATATTGATTTATCTTATTTCAGGCTAAACGAAAGAAGTGCTTTACCGTTGAGGAAGCTGTACACATGGTTTTAGAAGAGGATAGAGACAATGATATGATTATACTTCCTCCAAACGCTGCAGAGAAAACTGATGAAAAAGCTATTAACGAAGACTCTTTATTATATGCAAACATTCACGACGTGCCTGGTAGCATAGAAATCCATGAGTGTGGCCAAGTTACAGATGATCAATCTGAGATTGAAAACAAAACAAAAACAGACCAAAAAAAAATCTGCAAGAAAGGATGTCAAATGGAGAAAAGGAGACAGATTGTTAGATACATGGGAAGCTGAAGAATATGATTTGAGGAGCACGCACCCTCTTTTGGAAACTTTGTCACCACCGGAATTGTTTAAACTTTTTATTGATGATCGGATCATAAGACTGATAAAGGAACAAACAATTATCTATGCCCAGCAGAAAGGAAATCATTCATTTTTCACGAATGAAAGCGAAGTATTGGGATTTCTTGGGATTATTCTATTGTCTGGCTACCACACAGTTCCACAAGAAGACATGTATTGGAGCAGAGATGAGGATGTTTCCGTACCGTGTGTTTCGGAACGTATGACTCGATCCAGATTTCGAGAATTGAAAAAATACTTGCATCTTGCTGATAATTCAACTATTGACAAAAACGACAAATTGTACAAGATTCGTAGATTGATGGAATTACTCGAAGAAAATCTGCAGCAGTTTGGCTTCTTCTCAAAGAATCTATCTTTAGATGAGAGCATGGTACCATATTACGGTCACCACTCAGCAAAGATGTTCATGAAAGGTAAGCCGATCCGATTCGGCTACAAAATTTGGATGATTTGCAGCTCACAGGGATTTCCGTTCGCCTTTGAAGTGTACACTGGCAAATCAAATTCTTCTATCCCAGGTTCTCCCCTTGGTGAACAATTGACCGAGCGACTTACACAGGGCATTGATTGTAAAGCAAACCATGTTCTTTACATGGATAATTTTTTTCCTCTACTAACATGTTTAGAGAACAACTTCAAGTAAACCGTCTACGTTGTACTGGTACTGTCAGGCGCAACAGAATAGAAAAATGCCCTCTGATATCAAAAGAGGCGATGGCAAAATCTCAGAGAGGATTTCATGAAAGTTATAGTGATTGTTCAGTCGTGGTCTGCCACTGGAACGATAGTACCCCCGTTATAGTTATCAGTTCAAATGAGGGCGTTACTCCTATCAGTCAGGCGACACGCTGGAGTCGAAGTGATAGGAACAGAACTCCAATTCAACAACCAGCTATGATTGCCTCCTACAATTGTCACATGGATGGAGTTGACCTATTGAACAGGTTTCTTTCGGATTATAGGCCTCAGCTGCGATCAAAGAAATGGTGGTGGCTATTATTCGCAAATTTCATCAATATGGGCATGGTGGCTGCTTGGAGGTTACAAAGAAGAAAATTCAAGTTAATAGGCCTACATCTCATCTGGATTTACGAAGGTTAGATCTATATTTTGTATTATCTTATATTTTGAGTTAAAACTTAAAGATTTTGTTGTGTTACAAAATAAATAAATAAATAAGACGTTTATTTCAAAAAGCCGAATAGAAATCGTGGGGTCTCAAGACATGAATATGAACATCAAATCAATTAATAAAATACTAGAACTTAACATAGTAATTGTCATAAATCAATCAGAAAATATAAGGTCGTCAGAAAGTAGATGATATATATATAGACATAACTTTACAATGTTCATTCGATAATTTGGCTATAGAGATGAAAAAGCTATTACTGCTTATCGAAGTTGAACACAAATTGCTACAACCTAATAATAATGCATGGACTTTTTAAGTCATCTTGTGTTTAGTCAATTATGCTCTCATTTTATCAAAATATGTACGTGAAATATTCGTTTTCTTTCAGAGAAGTTGTGAGATATCTTCTGAGTCTTCTGACTGTTCGAGAAATTCGACCTGGACCTTCACGAACACCTGCCCTCTCCACAAGACTTGGGAATGTTGGTCATCTTCCAATACCAGCCGGTAAACAGGGCCGCTGTAAATTATGCATTTTTCATCCATAATTTACAGCGGCCCTGTTATACAACTACACGAAAATGAAGTGTGACACATGCAACACTTTGTTGCATACAAGTTGCTTCGTCCAATACCATCTCTGAACTCTGAAAGATGTTACTGTTACCTAGCTTCAAAAAAATACATTGGTGATTCTGTCTGTATTTTTCCTGTTTCGTTTACCAAAATACATCAAAATTCTTAATATGCTACTTTTGCATAAAAATTAAAATTAACGTATAAGCATAGAATATTATTTTAATGTATAAACAAATATGTCAAATATAAGCAATCTGTCAAGTATAAACAAATATACAACGGATTATATTCTTCAAAAATTCTTAAAAAACAGTATAGTCTCAAGGCGCCAATGTTCCACATGTGGAACATCATCAAAAACGATGAAATGAACATTTATTTTTGGTAAGATCGTCATTAAGTATCAAAACGTGATTGAATAATATGGTTCCATTCAAATTTTTGATAATTACTTTCAAAAATAATTCGGAGCCTAATGTTAATGTTGCTATTTCACACTGTAAAGAATTTGATGACATAATGTAGATACGTCATCTAAGAAAGATAAGTTATCTTTGAGATAATTTGATACTTCTTTTCATTCCACCCACATTTTGTTGTCGACTCACGCGAGTGTTGCAACGCCAACGATCTTCTCTGACGTCTAAGTACAGTCTCATATCATGACCGGCTTCACAAAATCGTTGTTTGTGTAATATCCCCTTCCTAGAAGCAACTGTATAGCACTCGGTTTGTCCTTCACTGCGGTAAGCAAACTCACGCAGTTTATGATCGCAAGTGTATGAAGAAGCTGCGTTGCTATTCGAACAAGTAATTAGGGAACCAATCATAGTCCGTGTGACATCCTGTGTGTGTGACCGTGTGAGTCCGTCTGTGACAGATCAAGTGTGAGTCATTGTGTGACAGATCAAACATATCCTAACTCTGTGTGGCTAAATTTGATGAATGTGGAAAGATTTTATCGATACACTATCCGGTATCCGTACCGGCTATTCAACTATCCGGTACCGGATACCGGATAGTTAAAAATTTCATAATCCGGTAACGGATATCCGGTGCAACCCTAATCATAATCAACATTTTTGAATATTAGCTAATCGTTCCAGCTCTAATTAGGACTTCAGTGAAATGGTATTTCGTGAATAAAATGTCAAAGGACTTCCTGTTCTACAATGCTTACACCACTTATGGCTGATTTAGTATTTCGAAAATAAATGCACTACTCATAAATTACTCAAAATTCTACGTTTATCACCATCAAAACGATTTAGCAGTGGTGAAAACTGAAAGAGCAGTCACGTCCTTTCATGAAGCAATTAAATGCGTCATTTAGTTCATTTGATCATTTTGTTCATCACTTGGTCACAAAACATTGGACTGTCTGAATTCAAATGCTGTGATGCAGTAGGTCTACTTGCACTTCTGATGTCAATCTGGCCTCTACTTTTACAATAGCATGTGTTAAGTTGCTTTTGCATCAAAAATTCATAAATACTAGGAAATTGCACTTTTGTTACTCGAATAAGCAATTTTGTCTATTATGATAACAAGCATTTTTTCTACCACCGCAACTCAATAAGGAACCTTTCCTGAAGAAGAGATTCGTTGTATAAACTTCTCTTTTGGTACATACAAGTATACAGAGTAGTACATACCACCATCGAAGCCTTAAAGGCAAAATGTCTGGTGCCAATAAAGTGTTGTACAATGTCTCCTGGTTTTGAGTTTGACGGTTATGGCGAGCGGCACGCGGGGATCTTTCAGAGATCCTCGCTATAAATATCATACTACTGTCACTAGCTCTTCGTAACAAGCATCCATCTAGCAGTGTCGTCCTTTCTGCTCCATCGCCCTTCGTGTCGACAGGCAATTCATGGGATGATGCCACCAGTCGTCGTGTTTTTGATAAAATCTTGTCACATTTAAACTAACATTTGGGAGGCTCACGCCCCACCTGCTTTCTTCAACGTGTAACCTGTCCTCTGCGGTTTCCACATCTTCTGCGCTGCTGGAATTATTTTCTCGCCCTCCAAAATTTATCCCTACACCGTCGTCCTGCAATCATCGCCTGGCCTTAGTTGAAATAATCGATTTCGTTCGAAAACTTCGGTGACATTCCGTGCTTCCTTTTCATTGTGGCCTCGAGTGCCGTTTTGGTAATGTTAAATCTTCAAATTGGCCTCCCTACAGCAGCGTTCCTTCGCACATTCAACAGTTGTCACGGTGTATTCTCTAAGCAGCACGATCCATCCCATTCGGCGGGAATCACTGCTTCCTGACGAGCGCCTTTGTTGCTGATAAGGGTGCGTGGCAAGTGGGTTATTCTCGACCGTGCTTCCTATGAACACGAATGTAATGCTCAACTCTCAAACAAGGTTTTTACAGAGGTTTGTCGCAACCCCCAACTGACTCCTCTTATCCCAGTGTGAAAGCCAAAGTCGGCCGGAAGTCGGTCTGACTTCCGCCGGTTGGCATGAGTCGGTATAATTTTTTAATTTCGAAATCTAGTACTTTTGAGTAAAGAAATCATGATAAAACAAAGTAAATGATGCTCACAGTTGAATCTAGACAGTTTGTGATTGATCTTTTATCAGTGTATAGATTTTTATTATGTTGGCAAAAGTTGGCATGCCAAGCTGGCGCATAAGTTGGCAACCGAAATTGGTCCACTTCCCTCAGAGTTTGGCAACACAATTAGTAGTTCTGCTTACTTCTGTGTTGTCGTTGGTTTGGTATTACATATTTTTACCTGTTTATGAATTGTTTCCATTGTATATATGCAAATAAGGTGGAGAAGTAATGCATTCTTTCACCACAATTGGAATAATTTTCAATTACGATTATGTGATGCATTGATTAAACTTTCAGTATAAATTATTTGCATATCACCTAAGCCTACCGGAGTTCCGGTACTATTTTTAACAAATGCATCATTTTGGTCTCTTCGGGTACCAGTTGGGCCTACTTCATTATTAAGTGTTATCGATATCAGTAAGCCCTAATTAGGCCTAATTTTTATTGCGTTATTAGGATCTTTTTAATTCGTACTTAACAATAATTTGTAGACCTGCATTTATGGATAATACTCATTACTATTGATATTGATCATATTGATTTTGTGTTACCGATGTTTCCTAATAATTCGTCATAATCGCTTTCGAATTTCAAAAGTAAGGCAAAAAGCCTGAGGACTCGTCACTTTCTCGTTTCTTCTCTTTCTACTCACTTATCTTCCTCTTTCATTTCTTGTCTCTCCTCAGCTCACTTCTCTTCTTTATCTTCTTGTTCTCTCTCTCTCTTCGTCATATCTCTTCTGTCGTTCATCTTCTCTCTTTCTCTCTCCCTCACTCACTTCTTGCTGTCTATTTCCTAAATAGTTTTGTAAACTCTATGTTTTCGAAATTATTATTAACTCTATCTATTCCTCCGGAGCTATCAACCGCAAGGAACTTCGTTTTCTTCTACTACCTGTCGACCCAAGTGATCGTCGATTTTACATTCTTCCAAAAGTTCACAACAAGTTTGGCCTCCCCTTGACACGCCTCCCGGAAGACCGATTGTGGCTGATATTGGGTCTGTCGGTGCTAATGTTGGGAAATTGATCGAGTACTTTTTATTTCCTCTAGCCAAACGCTTGCCAAGCTTTTTGCGCGACTCCCAACATTTAATCGCGGTTCTTCGCCAAACTCAGCCAACTGGTGACATTCTTCTGTGTACGTTCGATGTCCGCTCTCTATATACAAATATTCCTATCGATGAAGTCGTGCGCAGAGTGGCAACTGCAGTTGAAGATGTGCCTGACAGTAATCGTCCTAATGTGCCTCTGTTCGATTTTGGTAGCCTGATGTTGGTCTTCAGCGAAATGATTTCACCTACTATGACCAACGTTGGCTACAAATGTCAGGTGTGGCCATGGGTAAGCCCTGCGGTGATTCCTTCGCCATGTGTTTGGGAGGAGAATGCTTTTTGGAGTCCTGTGCTGAGACCCTCTCTATGGGTACGTTATCAGGACGATATATTCGCTATTTGGCCGTGGTGAGGACTTTCTTGGACATTTTCACCTCCATCTCAATGCAATCGATCAACGCATTCAAGTCGACTTGAATTTTTACGACACCTCCATTCACTATTTAGACCTTCTCGTGTGCAAGTCGACGCTTTCGACGCAACTTTAGCATCGCATAGCCTTTAAGTACTCGGCTTCGCACACCATCTTGCCTATGCAGTGACTCCCATCATGCACCTCATGTATTTCGCCATACGATTTATTCTCAAATCTTGAGATGGGCGATCCGCTCGTCTACTGAACAAGACTTCAAAAATACTGTGGAGATTGTGTTTCCTTGTTGGCGTTAGCAGAGTGTTTCTCGAACTGTAACTGTGAAATGCTAAAAAGAAAGTCTTGAACTTAACTGGCTTTAACTTACGCTGGTCCTCTGGTTTTTCACGATGTGAAGGGGGTCGATACCACGCATGTAATTTCGCTAAGCCTCTCAACTTCTTTGAAGGTGTCTCACCTAATGAACTGTATCCCATTTTATTTAATTTATCATGTGTCACCACTCATTGTATATCTATAATTGAATGCCAATGTTGTTATGTCCGTTACATCGGCCAAACCAGCAACCCTTTACGTCAACGAGTCAGTGAGCATTTGAGAGACATTCGTGATCGCAGTGTTAATTCATGTTTGGTGCCACATTTCTCTGATGTTCATTCTTTTTCGGATCTTGGTTTTTTGCAATCGATCGTTGCTTTTCTAAAGTGCAAGAGTATGTAAAGAATCAAGGTGAATTAAGTCTCTCCGTTCTTTCATGTCGCGCGGTCTCACTAAGTCGACTACTGCTTTTAGTAATACGATCAATCTGTTAACTTGGCCTGCGGATTGTACTGCAGGCTGAACAGCTTTATAAAAAGTATTTGCCGTACCTCCGCGGATTTGAATGTGAGGCTGTCATACAAAACAGACGGCAGGCAACCTTTTTTTAGTATTACGTTAACTTTTGTAACAGTAATTGTTATTCTACTTTCATATTCTGTCATCATTTTTGCTTTGTCGGCCTTTGGACAGTGTCTATCCTGATGCAGATATTGGTCCACCACTGACTTCAATGCGCCGTGGATCTCACTGTCAGGTGTTCATGAAGCCCAATATCTGCCAAGATCGTGATCCGAGTCATCATCTTCGAGTAGTGTATGATCTGAGACGCAGCAATGTAGCTGAATTCCTACGTCAATTGAGTGTGTGTTCTTTCCATGAGCTTTATCGTGAAAATGACATTGACAGAAAGTGTGAGCAATTCTATTCGTCATTTGTAAAGTGTCTATCTTCTATACCTTGCAAAGTTGTCACCATGACTTCTCGTGACAAGCCATGGATGACGCCTTTTTTGAAAGACTTAATCAGTAAGAGATGGGAAGCATTTCGACGACAAGACTACCAATTATACAATCACTACAAGAGCAAGTGTAAAGAAGAAATCGTTTGATGCAAGAGGACATGGGTACAGCGCTCAAAGACGAAGACCCGGAGCTTGTGGAACGTTTTTGCTGATGTCAAAGGAAAGAATGCCACGAATCCCCTGGTGTCCTTGTTGTCAGATTTTCCAGACAATGTCACAGCTGCTAATGCCATCAATGAAACTTTTGTTAGCTTTTGTACTCAGAATGATGATCCGGGTTTCATGTTGGACGACAGTTGGTGCCCACTGGTGGAGCCGAATGATGTCTTTTTGTATCTCGACAAGTTGTCAGTCACAAAATCAACTGGTTCAGATGGCATCAGCAACAAATTTTACAAACTAGCGGCTCCTTTCATTTGTCAGCCATTATGTCATCTTATCAACTGCATCATAAGTGAGAGACATGTGCCATCAGCGTTCAAAATCTGTGCTGTCACACCCATACCGAAATGCCATCCCGCATCGCTGGATGAACTTCGTCCGATAACTCTTTTGAGCATTCCCGCCAAACTCTTGGAATTTTTGATCCTCAGGAACATGCGTGATTTCATCAATCAGAAAATACCCACATATCAATTTGCCTATCGACCTATGTCAAATACTTCTTCCTGTTCGATAGCCATACATGACAAGTTGACCGCTCATCTTGATGAAGCTGATGTTGGTGGCTGTCTTCTTATCAATTATGACTTTTCAAAGGCTTTTGACAGCATTAGTTATACTATTCTGATTTCAAAATTGCTCCATCTTAACTTTCCCTTGGGCTTTGTTCAGTTGATGTGTTCGTATCTGAAGGATCGATTCCAGTACGTGAAGGTTCTAGACTCTTTTAGCTCAATGCTTCCCAGAAAAAGTGGAGCTCCTCAAGGTTCCCTCTTAGGGCCTTTTTTGTTCGTGTTGTACTGTTGTGACATTTATCCTAAACATAAAAAGACATTTTTGTGCATGTATGCAGACGACATTTGCGAACTGTGTCCAATTTTTAGCAACGATGTGGCGGAATCTGTGGCAGTCATTGTAGAGGAATTTTTCAACATTAAAAATTGGTCAGAAAATAATTCATTGAAACTCAACGCCTCAAAAACAAAAGCATTGTGTGTCTTTAAGAAAAATTTTGAAATCATGTTTCCCCTTCCGTTCAGCATCGTGAATGAATTCAGGTTTTTAGGTGTTGTGTGGGATTCCAATCTCAACTGGAGTGCTCATTTCAAGTTTCTGTTGCATTCTTGCTCTCGTAGACTGTATTTACTCAGAGTGCTGAGAGACATCTTCAGTCACGATGAGCTGTGGCTAATTTTTCACACCACTGTCGGCAGCATGCTTCAATATTGTACTACTTTATTCGGGATATTTTCAAGTGATGTGCAAAATGTGATTAGCTCATTGTTCAGACGTGCCAGAAAAATCATATGTTTCAAATTGTGTCCTTGTAAGAACAATATAAGTAACTTCCACTTAATGCGCCGCAATATGTTTCAGAAAATGTTTGAAAAGTGCCAAAATGAATGTCATCCTCTTTTTCCGATTGTTTCCCACCGAATGAATTGTCGCGTTTCTGTGCCTTTTTGCAAAACCAATCGCCGACAGAATTGTTTCACGGTTATGTCTACCCTAGTCTATAATGGTCTCACAGACTTGACGAAGAGGCCCAACATTTAACTTGTATTTACTTTGATTTCTGTATTTCTGATTTTCATTTGACAAAATAAACATATTCTATTCTATTCTATTCTATTCTACGTCACTTATTATTTTTATGTAACCCCTTTTTTAACTATTATGATTTTCTTCCTGACTATTCTTTATTCACTATTGCTTCTGATCAAGTTCTGGTATCATGACGTCATTGTAACGGTTAGCTTCCACATTTTTATTGTCAATCGATGTCACTGCCATTTCTATGTCATCATAATTTGACTCTGTTTCTGGTCTTTCCGTACATTGAGATGATCTTACGTGTTCTATCAGTGTATTGCATAGAAATAGATTGTTGTTTATCTGAAGTTGACTAGAATGGAAATTGACTCAAGGTCGCGGCACATCCGGGGGAACTAAGTTGGGGCATGAACCACCAATGAAAAGCTTCGATTTACACATGTGACTGATTCTAACCCAATCATACAGCCGTTGACAAGCGAATCTAAGTGAAACTGCGTGCGATTTTTTGTGCCACTATTGTGTATTGCATGAAGCTTTACTTCCATTCTAGAGGTTTTATTGTTATCTATTTCTATGGTGTATTGGGTTGCGCTTTTCATTATGTCACCACCTGACGAAGGCCTTAGGCAGAAATATTTGGTGTTAATACATCTTGCGTCAAGTACTCCTTCGTTTTGAGCACAGACTGCGGATACACAGGGGCAGGGGAGCGACATGCATCAGTCTTACGATCGGCGCTTTTCTCACTACAATCAGTGGCGTCGTCTCCGTGCCTGCGAGACCTTCGCCGCATACCCAAAAATAATTATTTACGTTCATAAAACAAAGGTTCAAATAGTTTTATTTTTTGTTTTTGAGAGTATCCTTGCATTTACAACTTTACATACACTTTACAGTTTCAAGTCACTACTCTCCAATCCGCTCCGAGCGTCAGCGCTCAGCTGTTAACTGCAAAGATCTTCAAGGGATCACGCAATGCGCTGGGTTGTGCACAGCAAATCACAGAGATTTGTGTGTTTGTGTGATATGTGAAGTGTGTGCGCTTAGCTCGATAGTTAGATTCGTCTTCTCCCGATAGAAACGAAGAAGCAAATACATTGCAACAATGCAAGAAAAGATCTATATATAAATTCTTAGATTCAGATAGAAAGAGGCGCAAATTTTCCCTATTCGTGGCTTCGCCAAATTTTGGAGAAGATGATGACGCGTTGAATTGTCGTGTCTGCGTTCACCAATGGCTGAATGTCGGATCGGAAGGTGAGAAGCCGTTGAAAGATACAGCGATTACAGCGATGAAGTTTCCATAATTGATGTGTGATTCAATCAGAGATAATGATTCAGGGCATATTGGTGATACTATGTTTATGGCGGCGATTTCCACAGTGGTTATTTCTACACCGGCCAGTCGTCCGATGGATTGTGCAGAAAACTCAAAACATCGTATACGAAGTTCATGACATTGAAATAAAACTAAACCACTATCAAGGAGGAGCACTATCAAGGAGGAGCACTATCAAGGAATATGAGGAGGAGCACAAAAAACAATTTAGAAGCCCTAAATTTGAAACAAGTGATTGACAGGCTATAATAAGCACAACGAGTCTTTCTTTGGCGAGAGCTTCCTCGAGAGTGAATTTTCTCTATAGTAATCTCACCAAGGCGATCAAGCGTCATGTGAGAAATCAACATCACATTTTCATTGTCATTTAACGTTCAAAATCTTGGGAAAACAGGAGTCGCGTTGACGAACAATCAGCTTAGGATTGCATGCTTATGAGGCTGCTCAGAAAAAGAGGCTGTCACATAGGACTCATAGTGAATCACAATTCACATGGAGAATAGTCTACATTGGGTAGTCTATGGACTTCAGTGTACCTTTCATTTAAATATCAGTATCTATTTCCAATTTCATTTCATTTTATTCTGTAGTAATGGATGCCAGCATGACTTATGTTCATGTAGGCTACTTGTACAAGTGTTCGAAAATTCACTGAAATTAAAATAGTGTTATATTAATTATATTATGCAGTTCATGCTGTCTGCTGCAGAAATGTAGGAATCCACTATGGAGCGAAGGCCTATGGTCTGGGAGCACGCGACGCCACTGACTAGAAATGCTATTATACTGTCACTGCTATCACGGGCAAGTTAAGAGAGTATATGACTCGAAGCAATTTTCTTGGTAAAAAGTAAAAAATAAAGTTCAACTTCGCACAGCGTTAGGTCTCAGCCACACTGCAAGCAAAACAAACACGAGCAAACGTAGGCCTATGTCCGCAAGCTATTTATCGATCTCATTTGCTTTGCTCGCAGTGAGGTAGTCTGCAACTGCCGTAATGATGATTTTACATTTGCTGCAAAACGCTTTGCTCGGAAACCCTTGGAAAAGCTCGCAGTGTGGCTGAGGCCTTGCGCACCTTCGGCGTCCAGCGTCTTCTTAACGGTCGGTGTCAGATGGCGGTCTGACTGTTTCTAAGTAATAAGCTATGAAGTATCACTGAATACTTTCCATTATATGATATCGAAAACCGGTTTTGCGATTCCGTTGTACTACAGGTAAATTTGGCTGAGACATGTGAATATACCCCGTAGAGGATTGACGAGACAAGGTACATTCAAAATAGATAGGCTGATACTAAATGAGTAGAAATCTCGATTAAGTGGCAGTGATTGTGGAGGGTTACCTCCACCATGATATAGTTGTTAAATAGAAAATTGTGAAATAACGCACATACTTTCTTGTGATTTGAAATATATTTTCATCAACATCATCTGTTCAAGCTCTTACATATTCTATATTCATCAGTCAACGATGATTAGTTGGTTGCAATCCCATATTCTTCTGATTTCCAGAAACTGTAAGAAAATACGTGTAGGACTGTTTCCTTTTCTTAAATAATCTAACTTTCATTTGATTTCCTCAATCTACTACCAGATTCAAGTCGGCCGTCGTGCAAATGACCAAATCAGCTTTCAGTCCAGGTGATGACTATAAACCTATGTGCCTGAGGATATCATTTTATTCAAAGTTCAAGAAAAACAGATAAAGTAGGAGCAGTTGGACTTCTGTGCACCTCAACACAATGATCTTACCATTCAAGATATTGAACCGCGGCCCTCAGCCTCATAGCATATTGCGGTTTAATATCTTGAATGGAAATATCATTCTGTTGAGGTTAAAAAAATTAACCGAAGGCCCCAGTTTCCTGTTGAACATTACTTAGGTCAGTGTTGAAATTTATTATAATTCTAACTCAATCATTCAACGAATGACCTCCCGGGTATCGTATAAGTTATCCATACTTTCAACCTGGATGTGAGCAACGACAGAAACAATGAAAAACACGAAAGTAAAAACAAACATTTGGCGTTTCGTAAAAGTAACAAATATATTCCGGGAAATTCTTTATCGTATTGTTTAAAGTTAATTGTGATAACGAACAAGTAATACCGGAACCTTTTCGCGATTTTGTGAAAAATGAACAAAGTGAAGAGTCAAAAGTCCATCAGTTAATTATCAATGAGACCACCAAATGACAAACGTTATGAAAGAGGCGCACAAAATGTCTCCACGCAGCCGAAATGCATCAAATATGTTACTTTTCCATTTTGGAATGAAACAAACAGCCAGGTAGTGAAAGAAACCTCGTGAATATCAATACACTCATTTAACTCTTCTCATCCAGCAAGAAAAGTTACTCTTATTGAGTCTTAGTCCACTTCCATTAATTCAAAGATATATTTCACCACCTGTCTGTTAATGATTTAAATACTGACAATAACAGATCAAAAGAGTGATGAAGACACATCACGAAGGGAATCCTTGTCCATGATTGACATACGCAGTAAGACTGTACAGTACATCAGAAAAAGTTAGTGATGGTGATATTGAATAAAAGTGATATGTCTCCTTTATATGGAACAGATGTGCGCTTTGGTAATAAATATTCGGAATAAATTAAATGTTTGCCATCACCGGAAAATGTCGATAATGAGCATGGCAGCGATAAGTAGGAAATTGCAGATGTAAAAGGATAATCTTCTATAAGTTACAATAACTACAACAATCAATACATCAGTAAATAAATAATTTCAGAATAGAAACGGGGGTTATCGAGCATGTGAAAGAATATGACAATCTGAATAACAGTTATCTATGAATGGAATATGAAAATAAATGAATGAACTTCTTTTTGTGCAGCTGACATGAATCACAACTCGTACATTTCGGTGAAAAACACCGCCGCAATAACAGTTTCACTTTCAAATCCGACCAGTATTGAGGCTATTAGTATACAAAAGGTAGAGGAAAGACAATCTTGGAGGTGTGAATAATAAATATTTCACTCAATAGAAAATTATTGATGAGGTAATAGCTTGGAAGGAGAGGATCCACGACACAAATTCATAAGCTTGTATGTTCTCCAGTCTCCTGTTGTATCATGCGAATTAGTTTGAAACTGTCAGAATGCGAAACAACTATGTCCCCCAAATATAGGCTGTACCAAGAATTATCCTTTTCAGCATCCTACATGGCTAACAGATCATCCCTAAATATAGTAGAAGAATAGAAAACGAAAATCAAGAAGAACAAAGACCATATAGGAAGAAATAAGTGGTAGGACACTGATATTCTAAGGGGACTTAGGCTTGTCAATTGAGAAAGCGTATGATACAGCGAGAGGAAGACACGCGTACTAGTTATTTCTGTGTGCGCGCAACCATTTTTATGTAAATGCGGAAACCTACTCAAAACAAACATGATTACAGAAGAGAATCAAGGACCAATTAATGTCTTTAACACTACTACTTTCACTGAGAATGAGGAATCAGCTGGCCAGGTAATCCAGGAGAGCTGAGGGGAACTCGGGTCATTGTCTTGTGATTGTGCACAGTCAAATTTTGGCGCCTCTTTAAACAACGCCGGTATTTCTTCATCCGCACAGAAAAATCTGAGACCTTATTCTGTCGGTTAGTTGCAACAGGTTGAATTAGTCTTTGGTTTTTCTGTTGTAAGGCGAACATTTGCACTCTTGACTTGGAGATCTTGCTGTGTACACATAAGCCTGGAATGAAGAAAGATTATTTCATTTTTCTGGAAAATTACCACTGAAGCCAATAACTTATATTTTCTATTGCCAAACATATTCATAGCAAATTTCCCAAAATTTAGAAATTTAATTAAGAAATGACACCAAGAATTGTTAAAATTAAGAAAAATACAGCGTTAATACTGAGAAAAACATTCTGAATAATTGAATCAGAATTGTCAAAATGATCAAGGCCTTTCGCTCCGGCGGCCGGCTTGACTAAACTGACAACTTGATTCCCGGTTGGTCAAAAAGCTTCGTGATAAAAGTGAGTGACCACCTATTGAGTTGTGGTAGTGGGAATTTTAGTGCTATTCCATTTTTTTCAGTTATCCCCTGACGCCAATTGCTGGATCTGCGATTCCAAATAATTCATGCTCGCACACTGGTACGTGCGTATTTCACTCTTATCTCAATGCTGTGATCTGAACAAAGAAACTTGTCGGGGACAACCGACTTGCTTGTGTCATGCACAAACAGCTGTTGTAAATAGTTTCCATTTCCTTGTATCTTTGTCGAGTTTTAGCTTACCACATAATTTTGATTTTTTAGTAATGTACTTCTACTAGTTTTTCTGTCTTCGTGGTGTTATTAATGTCTTGTGGCTTATTATTTTGATATTCACAGTACTTGATTATTCCAGCACTGCAATCTATGCTTGAACTCTGTTCATCTGATTGTGTACGCATGAAGATCTGCTATTTCAGTTTTTGAAGAAATGTGACCCGCTGCATAATTTCTAAACCAAGTGCAAAGGACCGATTCATATATTTCAAAGACAAAGTGACAGTTAAAATCAGAACACGACGCTTTTCGTCCACTCTAAGTCGTGTGGTGACGCGGAACTGGTGTTAATCAGAGAAACATAACTTAATAACATGCAGTGTGAGACAAGGACGGTAAGTGGAGGCTCTGGTCATTCAAGTGATTGCTCCTGACCTGTGCGTCCAGAAGCTGTTTGTGATTGGCCTTGGGTTGCCATGGCAATAGCATTAATTGCTGTCCACTTACAATATGAATCGGTCCTTTGCACTTGGTTTTCTGTACAAATTACATCAGTTTCTCTGAAGATGATTCGCGGAGCGCACCGAAAGTACTCGGAAAATGAAATTGGTTTTTGTTTTTCCAACATCGGGTCAGGGATTTCCTCTAAAACAAATATATGTCCTCTGCCATTTTGCATTAATCATGATATCAGTCTTTTACAGATTGCATTCTTGCTTGCTTGTGTTTCATCTGTCACGCCGCATGCATCGATTTCTGTCTAATTGTGTTCACTAGTGTCAAATTGTATCGTTGTAACCTCAGTCCAGCGTTGCACCTGAAGAAGAGCCGACCGAAGCATGTTGCACCAATTAAACTTAAAATCAAATGTGGCTTTCTTTTTATTTATAAAATTTGCAAGGGATCAAGCTTTCTTCGTAAAAACAAATATCTCAATAATGTTTGATTTCATTACTTGATGCTAATTGAATAAATCAACTGATTGCCTTGACAAGCTAAATAAGGCTGAAACCGAATGGAAACACTGAAAAGCTGGTTTTCTCTTGTTGTAGTCTACATATTTTGTATCTATAAATGAATTTTCTGTGCAGTAAATATACATAGCATTTCGTAATTGCAGAATAGTGAATATGATCTGCAAAAACAAGAACAGGTTGATAAATTAATATACGGAGTAATATACATGTGTAGTAAGCATGGTTAAATCACAAGACGAATTCAACAAAACTCAATGAAGTTATTTTATTGAAACTGGATGAAGTTCGACATTATCCATTTACCATGCCGGCATACGCCAAAGCTAGCTGGAGTTCAATGGGTTAATGTGATACGAAACAATAAGCCCATGAAGAAGCACATTCGCATATCAAACATTGGTGAGTGTACAAGTGTCAGGCTATGTTGAGGATGCTTTGGAATCAAATACGAAAGCGTGAACGAGAATATGAGAGCTTACAATGCATAAACAGCATTTCACGAAATCACACATTTTCACCATGAATCGCAATCAATGCATAATAGAGAGATGTGTTAAATAAGTAAATTAAAGCTAATGGCTGAAACCTTTCTCAGCTGGAATAGGCGGAAGAAACAATGAATGAGTCAACAATCAGACGTCTTATCACAGTATTCAGGGAAATCGGACACAAAATCCGCAACTCCTTGATAAGTTTCTCCATCTCAATTGGACAAATTTGAACAACCAGCACCTATCTGTCCGTCTAAACCTGCTAATTGTCTCGAGAGAATATCAGGGACGAATGTCTAGAAGCAGACAAAGTTGAATGCGAGCTGCTAGTTTCAACGGCTTTGTACGTTGATCACCAGAATAACAAAATTTGATCAAATTTTCCAGAAGTGTTCGGCGATTCTTGAATCTTCAGCGTTGTATTCAACGCATCGCCATTGCTTCACACATATACAGTATGTTTTCGTGTTCAGTTTTCAATTCGCTTTCAAGGACTTTGTTTTTCTGGGAAGGTGATCAACGTAGCTGCAATCTTTGTTTCCAAAGGAGCACTTGATTTACTCATTTCGTCTGGGGTGATTGAGCAAAAGTTCATTTCGACAAAGTACCGTGTGTAAACTCTACTGTTTACACTTCACTCTTTTTCTGGTTAAAAGAAAATTCGTTCAGAAATAACAGTATTTTAAAACTTCGGCAATTATAAATGCTTTCTTGTACTACTTGGATGATGTCTCACATCAGTAGAACTGACACTTAATGGAACAAATTTCTGATTAGGTATTGGAACATATGGAATGAGCAGAGCGAATGGATATTTAAAACAACAAAACAGATTAAAGCGTCCATGGAAGTTAATAGACTAAATATCTAATTAATTGTTATGGAGTGTCGCTCAATTAATCGGCTAACTATCGAGCTAATTGCTCAATCATTAATTAATCAAACACTGCAATCCAGAGAGAAGATCACCATACCGCAAAAATGTCTGATTGTGACATGCAAGTCAGTTTGGAAAGAAAATATTTGATGACCTAAAAAATGTGATTTCTATTCAAGAAATATGTTAATATTTACATGAGCTAAATGAAGAAACAAATTTGCAGTTGAAAATTTCAGCAAAACCTATCGCAATGGAATATATCAATCTTAATCATCTTAATCAAGAATCGGTAATATGATATCAGAGTTTGTCAAAGATTGTTAAGCAATTAATTCTACAAGGTGTCCATTTTCGCATTCTCACTGAATTATTAAGTGCATCAATACAAGTTCATGTAATCGATTTCTTCTCGAACCTTTATGCTTCCTTCACAAGCGTTGATGGGATTTCCACTAGTCTTCCTATCGTCATCGATTTTTTGAAATCAACTGTTGATTTATTTCTATATTGATGTATTTCAATTATCATTATAAAATGCTGAATCAAAAAAGCAAAATTCATATCAAACTAACATCATATTTAGCTAGCAAAATATTCAATACCAGCATTCATTTAAAACGACCGCATGGAATTAATTTCCATACATTATTAGTTTTGAAAATTAAATACCGTATTTCTTTGAATAAGAGACGCGTCTCTTATTTTTTTCAGATCCCTGATTGATGCGTCTCTTATTCAGGGGCGTCTCTTATTCAAGGGCGTCTCTTATTTATCAAATGTTCAAGTTTTCATTCTTTCATTAGAAAAAGATGTCTTAGTTTTTTGCTACTATTCTCTTAGGTAACCTTTGCATTCCTCACTTAGGCCTATGTCATGGGCAAATTTCACCAGTAATTTTTCTTACATATATATACGCTTTATCATAATTCAGATATTTTGGAAATGAAAGGAGTTTCATGGTTTGCAGTAGCATATCTTGTAGACTCATCTAATACATTCATATACCAGTACATGTTGGCCACTATACATGTAGACTAGATCTGAATTTACCGAAACGAAAATACCGATAATCAAGTAGTATTTACAACAAAAGTTACCGACCGGTACATGACTCCAAATGCAAAGGAAGCTACCGTATAATGCCTCCTTAAATGGTAGATGAAGTAACCTGAAGTAGGCCTGCATGTATGTATGTACAACATGCATGTACTGCATGTACAACAACAAGAAGCCTTATATATTATACAATATTGGTCATGATGCTCGGTATTTACTAGTAGACTGACTTATTTTACTGAGATAAGTAGGTCTAATAATCGCTCATGCGGCTGTAGCTACCAAATTACAATAGCCTGCATGTAATATGTCTATAGCAGTCTATTTTTTGTACATGCGTCTCTTATTCAAGGGCGTCTCATATTCAAAGAAATACGGTAATTTCCTTCAAAACGTCTTCTAAGATGCCTAGCAAGAAGTCTCCTTCTTAAAGTTTGCATTCATTTTTCTATCATCTTCCAAACAAATATCATTTATGTTTGTGCACAACATAATCACAAATAAAGTCTTATTTGATTACTGGATTTAAATTTACCTACACATGGTTCACTTAGCAAATATTTAGATAAAATATCAGATGTCTGCAAGCAAATGAGAAACCTTTAATTGCTACACAAATACTGTCTAATTTTAAAATAGCAAAGAAAATAAATGGATACGAAATAAGCTCTAATGTACGGTAACTGAAGAATCTTTTAAGTTATATCATAATTACCTTGCCAATTCTGTAACACTCTCGAGTGTATGTTCACCACTTTTTGCGCTGGTTTCGATGAAAAGAGCTTGGTATTCCTGAAAGTACACTAGTGAGGCTTATGCTTATACAGAGATACAATGACAGAGACAATCATACCTGAGCTAAACGCTTTCCATCCTGTTCAGTAATTACTTTCTTGCCTTCAGCAGTCATATCATCCCGGAGATCAGTTTTATTCCCGACAATCATTACTGGAATATCTTTCTCCGCCTCCTCCTGAAATGATATTGACGGAAAATTATATATGAGGAAATCAAATGTGTTCCTGACCTTAAAAGTCAAAGCTGGGAACGTAAACTTGATAAACCAACTGGCAACAATTAAATTGCTTAATAGATGATGATCACGAGGCTTATATGAAATTTTCCACTTTCATCTCATGCAGAAAGGTAAATCACTGGAATATTATCTTCATGTCAGTTCTTGCAGACAACCTTTGCTGTGTGTTCTCTGCATGTACTCGCTCGAGCGTATAATGTTAACTTGAACCCTTCATGCGCTATGAATAAACCGATCACATATTCGTTCATCTATAGATCTGTCGCAGTTTATTGAATACCGAAAGAGAATGACAGCGACTAAGTCAATAAAAGACACCAACACCTTTGGTTGGGGAATCAAGGATATTGGTGTCTTTCATTGACTTGATTTCTGTCATTCCTTTTAGATATTCGGTTCATCTATGGATTCAAAATTGTCAATATTTCGAGTTCAAGAGCATCTATCAAAAAAATATCACTAGTCAAATGTACTAATGATAAAAAATGAAAATAATCTCTTCAACTGATCAGAGCGCAGAGTAGGCTAGTCCTATATACATACATGTACTTGGTCTTAAATTGTGAAACGCCCCATTTCGAGCCTGATTCTGACTAATCAGGGTCGAAATCTGAACTATTAACTCGTGATAAGGACAAGCTAAAACTCGAAGTACAGACAAGTCACTTTATATATCCTCTACGTAACAGTTCATCTGCTCATAAGTCACTTTTGTGCTTCACGATAATCTTCTTTTCTTAGTCATCAAGATGGTCGTGCCATGAAAGCAATTCAACTTTCCAGACTATCTTCTGTCACCCTGATTATAAACGGCACCCTGGGATTATAAGTTGTGCATCATATGTGCTGATATAAGAAAACTTTATCATCGAATTTTTGCGGTCATCAATTTTGGCTTCTAGATTAAGAGACTCGAATGCAAAGGAATATGGTCTTGAATTTCTTTTGCGAGGATCACGTCTTTTTCTAGTTATTCTAAATTTAATTCATGTTAGAAAAAGATTTTGAATCAAATGAAGCACAGCATCAATAATTCAAAAATTAGAAGCTGTTTGATGCAATTCGAATCAAACAGTGAAATGTATCGAAAATTAAAATTGTCACGACTTAGTTGGGACATGCTTCTGTTTTGATCGCATTCCATCCCAAATACAGAAGCTGAAGCCGAATTGAAAAGACAATAATTTCCATAACTCTTTCGCGACCAATGCGTGCAGAGCATGTCATACATGAGTTTTTCAATGTCACCACCATTGGGAAAATATCATTAAAGCACATCTAAACTGTGCGTGCAGAGCACTTCATGGTGACTTCCGACAATGTAATGAATTTCACTTCGGTCGCGAAAGGGATACGTAAGTACGATAGCATTTTTGGCTATTTCATTTGCGAAATGTGGAATGCTTTATTATTCACTTTCTTCAAATGTTTTAAAGAATGTGCAACGGAGAAAAGATTGCAAAGGACACAGTCGAAAAAACATTTTGGAAATTTGAGCAGGTAATGCAGAGATAAACTCGACGTCAAAGTTTAAGTGGAAACAATTCTATATAATCCATGCCTAATAATCAAATATAAAGGAGTGATGTCTTGACAATACCTGTCGATTCATTCAATAACTGCACAACAGTTAAAAATTTAAAACTTGTTATTTACTTTTCATTTCAGTCCACAGCACTACATTACTGTCTTGTGTTTTTACATAAGTATAGAGATCCGATAAGCTAGACTAAATTAGAACGATTCTCAAAAATACAAAATATTGCCTGGTCAGTCAAAAAAGGCTAAGTTGCACCTTCGGATATTTCATCAGCGCACCATGAGACATGTAAACAAATTTGACAGAGATGGAAACATAAGGTCAATAAACATAATGGCCATTTTTACAGAGAAAATGATTAGTATTTGACCCCGGAGTGTCGGCAAACGATGAACATTTCCGTCGCAATATTGTACATACACTATTTCTGAAGAAAACGCGGCTATTTTGTCTTTTCCTCAATAAAATCTAGGGCAACGAACGAATTTCTTTTCTGCACAAGCCGGGGAAATACGCTCATGACAATGAAATCAATGCTGTGAATGCTGAAAAGTTATCAGTGAAACTTTAAAAGGAGTTTAGAATCTTGAAGCATTTCCACAAGAGCTGATAGACTTTGAATCAGTGAGCTAGAAACACAAGCTGTAGTTTGCAATGAATGTGTAATCCGAGTCCGACACGGGATCCAGAAATCATGATCGGGTATAATCGATGTCAACTGATTCAGCTTTCTGAATTTTAGAAAGAATGCGTTATCTTCCAAATGTGTAAAGTAAACTGTCATGACATGAAAAATGCCGGAGGGCAATATTTTCTATCTTGGCCTTTTGGAAGGAGATAAGATTTCATAGAAATATTCGTATCTATGAATTCAGGCGGGCAAGAAAATCGTAGAAATCCTTCTTTCAGAAATCGTACGCTTCGCGGCCTCGGATTTCTGCATTTTCCTGCTCTTCCGGTTTCATAGAATATCTATAGTGATTGTACAAGAACATTATATTTGTTAATACATATTCCACATGAAAATTACTTAAAATACTTCGACAAGTTATTCTCGATTTGTATTGAAATAAAAATAAAATTACTTTGCAGGCTTTCGAGTGAGCCTGTCACTCGTCGTCACTCACTCTCTGTACTCGTGCCTGACGACGAGTGACAGGCTCACTCGAAAACTTGCAAAGTAATTTTATTTTTATTTCAGTACAAATCGAGAATAACTTGTCGAAGTATTTTAAGTAATTTAAATGGAAGTTCTCGAAGAAGAAGGAAATCAACAAATATTCCACTTGAAATATATACGACGAAATTATCAAGATTTGAGAAATATTCAACAAGAGCAACAACATAATCTTTCCCAAATTATAGTGAGAAAACAACAAACAAAGTTATACAAACCAAGCTTAAATATTTTAGTATGGTTGTTTCATGTCTTGATCCATAATTTCGTAGGCATGGTCAAATTATTAATTACATGTTCTTTATGATAACATTTAGGCAATAACTTGGCTTGATGCAAGCATCATTTTAATGGCGTTCATTGAACATTAATAACAAGAGGTGAAATATTATTATGTCATGTCTACCTTACACAAAATTAATTTATAAGTAATACACTAATAATGAGCAAACAAAATTAAGCTTGAATAAAATAAATATGGATAAAATTGATAACTTTGAGCACTACCAGATCTGCCTGTAATATTATAAGCAGATCTGGTAGTGCTCAAAATCGTTAATTGGGTAATAACTTCATTTATTTATATATATGATCACATCACATATTTAGATTCAAAGAAAAGGTTCGTTATGAATGGGTGTGAAGATGCTGAAAAATGAGAAGAATTCAATTATATTCCTTTGTCGTTTAACGATTGTAATAACGATTCCTGTCTACATATCTCGTGGCGGCTACACCTCCTGAGCTTCGATCAATTGATTAAAACTAATGCTTTGAAAAGTCAAACTAATTCAATGTTTCGAGAGGAAATCGAAAATAATGATTTCCAATCATGAAATGAAAAATCGGAACGTAAAGTCATTCACAATATTGTATAGTGCTTAGTCTGTGCATGCATAAGCTTATAACAGCGAATTTTATATGCAATGTTATGAATAAGCATGCGTGAGTGCAGAAAACAAATAGGGACATTAATATCCTCTTCATTCTTCACCTAAAAGCACAAAAAAGGAAGTGTAATATACTTCTTCCTCATTCATTAGTTTCTTGCTGTCAGCAAAGGATTGTCAAAAATCTGTGGAAGGTTAATGAGTATGATATCGAATGAACTTCATTTGTATTGAAAATCTGATTTCTTCTAACACATACTACATTTCTCTTTATTATCGCCAATCACTCTGATCTGCAACAACATGCAGGTCGCACAATAGTGAAATGAGGGAATGGAAACTTCCTCAACCATGAGCGCACACAAGTGCGGATCACATGGTGTTGATGAGAGATCAAAGCAGAGTTATCTGAGCCAAATCTGACGTCACTACTCAAAAGGATTTCAGCGTGGAGACACAGAGCATGGAACTGACAGCGTGTCTTTAGTGATTGGCAGCTACGCAGTGTAAAAGTTAGTTTTTCCGTTTGAGCAGCTGAATTATGAAGCAAATGAATGACGGTTCTACACGAAGCAATCATGCTAATTTCAAAATTAAGAAAAAAGTAAGAGGATGGATTTGAGGCATTTGTTGGACAACATATGACCTCTTCGAATTGAGAATAAATTATTGAGATCAGAACTCGCTAACTATATGAATCAAAATAGCTAGCACTATATAGCAAGTACCGAGGTGTTATTCATGGTCTATTCCTATTTAGTTTGCTTAACTCCCAACGCTTTAACGTCCTATTCAAATGGAAGACGCTTCACACAAGACTCTTTTAGCCAGTATTCATTAAGAAATAAAGGAATTAGAAGATCGTCATGTATTCGCGTATCTACAAGCATTTGCTTATTACATCTAAATTCCATGACTGAAAAGAAGAAATTAATCAGAAATTTTTTATCACAAAAATAATTAATCAGAATAACCCTAATTGCAACCAAACATGTTTCAGTCAAATGAATGACTATTGTAGGAGGTATAACTGAAGTATATTAAAAACATCCTTCGAATTTTCACTACTCTCGCTGAGATCCAACGCATCATTGATATTGGCCAGGAAATTGAGCTCGGAGCTCGGAGCTCATAGACTTTCGGAGTCTATGAAGAACATGAAACAACTGCATTTTTGAAAGTGAACAATGCAAACGTTCATTACTTGAGTTGAATTGGAAAATCCAATATTGAAAGATCTTGATTTTTATTGATTTTATTTCCGTTACCTATTACAATTAATTTCTGTTAACATCCGTTAACTATCTTCAGGTATAATAGAAGCTTAAATATATTATATATATCACAATATTATACCTGAAGATAGTTAACGGATGTTAACAGAAATTAATTGTAATAGATAACGTAAATAAAATCTATAAAAATCAAGATCCTTCAGTATTGGCTCTTTCCAATTCAACTCAAAATATGAGAAATAGCCGAAACAGTCTATTTAAAAGTTCATTACTTGCGTATTGCAGAGAGGGTTGTGGAAAGTGAACAATTTATTCGTGAATTTTCATTCAAGTTACTGGAAAGAATATCGTCAAAAAGTTCATTTATCTTCAGTTTAAAAAAATTCTCTATGATGTTTCTGCTACCGTTAATTTCCTTAACTCACTCGCCATCACAAAGAAGGAAGTCATGCTAGAGGAAGATGACCTTCCCACAATTCTCACAAAGATAGTTGCAATGGAGAGCGGTGGAACTTGCCTATGCAGCCATTGTCCAGGACCCTTCTTGCACATTCTGTTATAAATGTGGTCACTCTGGCAACTAAGGCCTAGAGTCCTCTTCAAATTTGAGTGTCTGTCCCCTGAAGCTCTGTACATGCATACATCATTTGAACTAGTTGTATTAAAAACCGCAAAAAAGCGTTAGACTAAAATGTGTTCCATCAAACTTTATATCATGAGTTTAGCATTAAGTAACAATGTCATCATTCGTCATCTATGAATATCATACATACATCCCTTCTCCTTCGATGCATCTGAAAATTGCCTTTTTGATTTGAATAATGATGCAGAGGAACTCCATGTTTCATAGATAAGTAAGCCTGATGAATTGCACAGCAAATATGTAATACGAAGATCGACTGTATGAAGGATTTCGACAATGCATGTACTCTCGTGTGAGGTCACTCAATACGAGACGACAAGTGATGCAGATACAGAGCTGATCACAAAAAGCGGACCATCCATTTTCATCTAAATTCAATCGACTCTCAATCCTTCCAATCGTGTCGTACGTACAGCAGCATGCCACACAGCATTCGTGAGCTTGTATTCTCAGCTTTACAATGAGCTATGATAGTCTTGTATCCGTTATTGCATTGCTTTCAAAAACCTTTGACATTTTTTCTCATTTCAGCAAAAGTAAACAAAAATAATGTCACGTGAACGAACGTTCAAAACAAAACAATTAGCCAAGGCATGTCCTTGATCTCTAACAGTGACTGCAGATTGTTTACCTTGATTGTTTGTGTACTTTTGATGGTGTGAGAAAAAATGTCGAAGGTTTTTTGAAAATGAACTATTGAACTATAAAACTTACATATTCGCATTTCTTGCATCGCAATCATTCTAAAGATATCAAACATGAACACTTTTGATCGAAAAGTGAGAACATAACATTTTCAGACAAAAAGTCATGACTTTGTGATAACTTCGCGACATCATTGATGTCTTCCTAGTTTACTGATTTTGATGACCAGTATATCAAAACAGAGCTGAAAAAGTGCTCGTTCTCTCCGTGTCTGATTAATTATTATACCGGTACTTATGCATGTCTTCTTACTGAAAACTTGCAATTTTTATATTTTGAGCACCGATCAGCAAATGCAATAACGGATACAAGACATTGTAAAGCAGTGTAAGACATTGTACATACAAGCTCATTGTAAAGCTGAGAATACAAGCTCACGAATAATGTGTGGCACACTGTTGTGCAACACGATTGGAAGGCTTGAGAGTCGATTGAATTTAGAGGAAAATAGGTGACCCGTTTTTTATGATCAGCTCTGTAGATGAAGAGAGCTAGTTATACTTCACTTCTGATATTTTTCATCACTACCAATCTTGATCAATTAATGAATAGCCACTTGTGAATATAGTTAATGACAAGACTCTTTTAACTGCTCCATGTCTAAATATCCATTGAACTATTGAACTGAGATGACCAGCAGCGTCATGCGACAATTCATCACCTGACATGCCCCTTACAGACAATGACGAGTACATGAGCAGCACTGGTCATCATCACTGTCATGTTCACAGCTAACATTCAAAATAAGTGCCATCAATGTAACACGATTTTAAGGCAAGAAAAAACCAAATGTATTGCTGATTACAAAACACTCTCCTATCATCAAGACAGCCTCCAAGAAAGAGAAGCAATGGATATGCTTTCTAAGTGGAGGAATGGTTTAGATCGCTGTGGTTTGCAGATCAACGGGACAAAATTCAAGGTCAGGATACCTGGAAAGATCAAAGAACGCACAAAGTCAAGCAGCTGTTGCGGTGAAGGAGTCTGCGAAAACTCTGACATCTGGCTTCCTGCAAATTGTGGTTTCAAAAGAAGTGCTCCCAATTGTGATATCCTTTCAAGGAGTAACGAACTTCCGCCGCTCGCCTGAGGATGAATGATTACCCTGCAAGAGGTCCACGGTTTTTAAATTCTTTTACAAGATATTCTAAATGACTGAACAGTGCACATTCTGCTTTCATCTATATTTCATATCACGTGCAACTGAGCATAGAGTTTGTCAATGTGTTCATCGTCAGTGGGAAGCAAAATACAAAATTTTGAATTTTGCTACCTCGGAGATGTCGTGAATTCAGAGGCAGGTTCACTAAGAGCCGTTCGCTCGCATCGCGGCTTCGCGGACAAAGTGGAGATAATTGACCAGTCTTCTTACAGCGGTGTAGAGCCAATTTAATTGAAATGTGTATAAGATCGTTGCTCATCTATGGCATGGAGACGTTGCCATCCAGTTGAAGCTAGTCGAGTACTGATATAGCCAACGGTCAGGTAGAAAGATGAATTTTCAAGCAAGGAAACAGCGAGAAGTTTGCGGCAAGGACGTCTACGTAGGTTCGGCCATGTGAAAAGGACCACGGATGACATCATCAGTGAAGCGTACCACTTGTCGGTCGATGGTCGTCAACCACAAGGAAAACCGGAGAAGGCTTGACAAGACAGCACACATGACGACCTGTAGACTCTCGAGGTGTTGAAAGAAAATGTTCTCGATGGCTGGAAGTGGAATCGTGTAATTGTAACTTGGTCCAGTTCCGGAACCGGAAGGAAGAGATGTAAAACGGGGAAGCAAGATGCATAGTCTCCCAGAAACAACTCTGACATTTGAGGGATGTCATTAATGCATGAGAAATGTATAAGAACTTTAAAGAATATTGAGAACTTCTTTAAAGAAAAAAGAAAACTGTCCTTGAATAACATCCATCACTAATTTGATTGAACAGTCAAACATAATGATTCATCTACGTATGGAAGAGGAAAGACAAATTTTACTAAAAATCAAATAAACAACACAGCATAAAAATAATGTCTATTTACTCTACGATTAAATCCAGTCATCTGACGATTGCAGGGCTTTCACAGATTGAATAGGATTACAGCATCGTCTTCTTGTTCATTGAAAAGACTGCTGTTAATAAAAAAAGATCGTCATAATAGCTGGCATAATACAGCTGTCTGTTAACGGCACCTTCTTTTCTTCATTATTTCTATTGCTGAAGAGGTAACTTCGTCTATCAGTCAGAATTTAAGATCAGACGTTCATGAAAGAGTCATTGAAGCATTTATAGTACTTGAATAACAGTACGGTATCCAAGTTGATGAATTTCATAGGTCATTACATCATAGGATAATTATTGTGCCAACCTTGTACGTCAATGTATTTCCGCGTCACAAATTCACCTCGCATTGCTTTTTATTGTCATGCTTGACCTCATCAGGTTAAATTTTGATCAGTTGACACTGCAATTTAGGTTCAGAAGAACCACATTTATGGTAATTATTGGCTTTGAATAGTCAGAGATGTGGCATGTCGACAGAAGAAAAAATGCAGGTCGTCAGGAAGATTTCTTGATGAGGGCTTTTTGATCTCATCAGATCTCAGATTTAGTGATCACTGTGCGCGCATCAGCTCAACCGCATATGCCAGAGCATACTGTATCCTAAAATCTTTCGTTTGCCACAACTCTCGTATCTTGATGAAAGCCTTTGTTGTCTTTGTTCGCCCTCTCTTGGAATATGGAAGTGTAATCTTTTCACCGTACCTCAAACGCGACATTTTTCGTATTGAGCGTGTTCAGAGATTCTTCACCCGCATCGTCTGTAAACGCTCTGGTATCAAGTATGACAGCTACTCTCACAGATTACAATTGTTAAAATTAAAATCTCTAGAATATAGGCGCATTTTGTTGAACTTGTACTTCTTGTATAAACTGTACTACAATCATTTCGACTTGTCGCTCAACTCTTTCTTTACCACCTACCTTTCATCTCAAATTACTCGAGGTCAATCACGTAACAGCTGTCAGATTGTGCCAGTCTTTAAAGTTAATTCGAACTATCTCAGTGGATTGTTTTTCTTTCGCGTCATCAAAATATGGAATTCATTAAACGATTCAATAGTGAAAGCTTCAACCTTCATGATGTTCAAGAACAGACTCAACTCAATTGATCTAAGTGAATTTTGCTCATACTGTGACTGCTAATATGTGATTTCGTATAAAATTATTTGACAAGTGCTTTTTATATCTGATGGTAAATTTTATTTAGATATATTCCTACATTCCATATTGAAGATGATTCTCATCATAATGAAGATCAAGAAGAGTCTCAATCTCATTGATCCGAGTGAATTTGTATATATTGTGACCATGATCATTAAAGTGTAAATTTTGTATAGATGATTTTGTTGCATTCATTCTTGTATTAGATGTTAAGCATTTACGTTCTTTTGCTCCATTGTGAAGACTCCCATCCAATGAACTCTTATCATGTCGTGATCATCACTCTTCAAATTTGTAAATATAGGCCCTATAGATCTCACGTATTTTGTATATGGCATATGATGTATATCATGATGACTCTCAAAATTTGTAAATATGTAGTTCTCATATAATTTGTTTATGATGTGCATGTACATCATGATCACTTGGTGTACTTGTAAATATATATCTCATGTATTTTTTATTGATGCTAAACTTTGCGTATGAATATGTAACACGTTATCAACGCTTGCTTGTAAGTGCCATCGCTTTGCGTTTTCTGTATATTTCAGAATAAACATTTATGACTTATGACTTAGTTATTATTCATCGTTATTCACCGTCAGTTATTAATAAATCATCTTTTGTAGAGTTAGTGGTCAAATACAAAAATTATAGAACTGTGATTTATCACATTATTGATGCAATTATAAATGAAAAGTCATATTGTATTCACCTAAATGATCAAATCTCAGCAGTTACAGAGCAATCAATAAATTAATATTTTAAGCTTAATTCCAAAATTTTGGAATACATTTCCATTGCGAAGGAGGTGACAACTTTGTTTTTGAATGGTCATTACCGTTCTTTCTATTAATAATTCGCATGTCGCTAGCTTTTTGAAGAAAATTAACGATGTATTCTGGGTTCTTTGGAGTCAGCTTGATCATCAATTCATGAAGCTCAGTAGTTCAGTCGAAATAGCAAAACCAAAAAACGGTTGTGGTATTTCTTGTCACAATTATTGATACATGGAAGTGCAATTGTTTATCATGAAGTGATATACAGCTTCAGTTTTTTTTAATCATCACACAGTACACAGCAGGCTTGGAACCGGCCGGCGTGATCGAAACCGGTCGGCCGGGCCGGCAGCTAGAAAAGTCGACCGGAGACGATCCGGTTGCCCGCGTCTATGTAATCTCCTAGTCAAGGCTCGCAGCTGTTCAATTTAATAGATTGGTAGACATCATTTGATTTCTGGATTTCTTTATAGCATGTGGCAGCTCCACCAGTACTCCGGATAATCAAGAGTTCCCGATGAAGCGCACCGGCACTGATTTTCATCAATTTCTAGCCCAATTGACCGTCAGTAATTAGACAATTAATCGCATTCTGATAAGATATTTTTCGCGTATAGAAAAAATTGAGCAAAAATACGCGTAATAACTTATTCAAGATAGAAAGACTATGGAGTATACGACTTTTACAAAATTCTTTTAGGCTAGAAGATGAAATTCTGAACACTTTGCTTGAGATCCAGTGGGATTGAAACTACATGTACAGGTATTATGGATTGCTACCTAATCAGTATCGACGTTGCCAAACCATCTATAAGAACTTCGTTAAGCATTGCGAAGAACATATACTTCAGTGACATTCATAATCCTCGACCAAACGCCGGAGAGAATTCAGCAACTGAATATTTGCCTCACGTTATCATCAAAATATACGGCCGGGATGGCGCCCGGTTCCAACACTGGTACACAGAGACGCTCTTTATATCTTAGTCGACTCCTACATTTTCAAGAATTATCATCTAGTTGATCGTTTTCGTCCCATAGTTCAGTGTGATATTAGTACGGTCACAATCGATCTAAAAAATATGGCAATTTTCATAGCGTTCTTGAAGCGGCATAATTCAGAACACCTCAACTCATAATAAGAATATATCGATGTGAGCATCCATTTTCTCTAAGATTGTAAAGTATAAGTAAGTAAGTAAGATAAGTAAGTATAAGTTTGCAACCCTAAAAAGTAAATTGTTATCAGTTGCTACCTGCTCATCCCAGTCTTGACAGATCATGTGTACATATAGTGCATGCAATGATATTTATTTGAAATCACATAAGAAATACAACGCATGGTGTGTCTCTTTTGTCAAATCTTTCTTTGCTTGTTATTATTTTTATTCGACAACGTGTTGCTGCTTTATAAAAGTGACATTCAAAGGATGTATTCTAAATCACAAATAAGACAGTGATTTGGCTTCGTCTACTTCAATTAATAACAAGACACTGTTAGCACTTTTTTTACTTTTCTGCTGTGATTGAGAAAATTGAAAGTTGAAAGTTGAAAACCGATATCTAAATTCAGTTCTCGCAGATGTAGATGCAAAAAGTCGGGAAATTCCAAACACTTTCGCACACGCGTGTGTTCCAGCAAATAAGTGTAAATGACTGCTCCAAAACTATGGCAATCGGCTTCAATTTGAGACTTCATGATCTTTAAGACCAAATATGAACCGCAGAAAGTAAATTTGATCGCTTAATTCATCGAATTTTTGCCAAAATTAGAAAAGAACAATTATTTTGTGTTAAATACACTGGGATGCACATGTTTGATATGCCCGAAAATGACGGACGAGGTGTAAAAAAGCGGAAAGGGATGGGAATTTACGAGCCCTGATAACTACAAAAAACAGTTTAAAACATCAGCCGTATAGAAAGAAAGTTTGATTTGCAATGGATCGTTAGTTTACCCACACCATTACTGAAAGTGAAAGTCTTTCAGTAAAATATACAATGGACGTATGACTCTTTGATTTCACACTTTCAACCAGCGGATTATCAGTGTCTGAAAATATTGATATTTTGGGATCAAGATACTATTTCTAACACTTCACCACAAGGTTACAGTGACAAATAAATTCGAAATCAATTCAAACAAATTGAACTTCAAACAATTCACTCAAACTAAACTTCTTCAGATAACGTGGTAACTAGAATTCTCTGATCCCTTTCTTCACGGTAAAAGTTGGAGTAGAAACTGTCTACCGGTACTCTCCTCTGTGTCTCAAAAAACATTCAAAACTATCGAAGAGGGTAAATAGCCTGTCACTAGGCCTACAAAAAAGCAAGTTTCCCATTACATTTTCAAGAGCATCAATAGAGTTCACAGTAGAATGGAAGATTACTGGTCAATAGAAGTAACAACATGTCTCGCAACGATTTACAACGCGACATCAGACATGGTACATCGCACATAAACTACAGTCATAGAATTAAAGACCAACCTGCAGCTTTTCGGTGGTTACAATGATCATTTAAGAACCCCATGTAACGGTGACAGTAATTACATCTCAAACCAACTGCTGAAAAGCCTATGACAAAAATGAAATTACCTGAATCGTACCCATCCAATCCCGCACATTGAGAAAGGAACGTTCGTACGTGCAGTCATAAAGCAGAAGAACACCATCAACTTTTCGGAAATAATTTTTGGCCAATGAACGGAATCTGAAATGCAACAGAATCAGGATGCAACTTTATATCACTTAGTAACACAAAAATACACGTCAACACCTGAGCAATGGACAGATATCTGGTTCATGAAAAAATTGTAGTTTCTGGGCACGTAACGCCAATTCATATGCCACCAATATTGATACTTGAATTATTCTACCTCTGAATCAGCTTTTCTTATTTCATTCTTCCACATTGGATCGAGTGAGATACGTTTGTATTCTTCCATGAATCATTATGTCATTTATTATATTAAATTTCATATCTGTGACTTGATGTTGGAGATTTGATGATTTCTCAGTAAGTGATATTTTTGCTCCGCTTATAGTAGATTCATCAATATTCACACAAATTGATGCTGTTTTGCAAGTCTCGTAACCCTCGCTCCACTGGGGGGGGGGTTCGTCCCCCTTGGCGAATGTTTTGAATATCTTTTAAACCAAGCAAGGTATGGCCATCAGAATTCTAGCAGATTACTTTTTTCCACGTATTATGCAACTTTTGACAGAAGGATAATGAATTTGGAGCAATACTTTTGGCGTGAGAGCAAACAGAGCATGGTTTGCTAGCCTTTGTTGTAATTTTCCATTTCAAAGAGTGATTTAATGGAAGTTTGTAGAAAATTGGCGGTTTTTTACCTTTGAGACCTTCACCTCAGCCCGGGGATGACCTGATGCTGTTTTTCTGAATCCCCTTTCATTGCCTATTCGATTGATGTATGGTTTGGCAAACTTGGTGCAATAGTTTGGGAGATCAGTAAGGGGGGGGGCGAAATTCTTTCTATTAACAAGGCAAGTAAAATCAGAAAAGATTGATGACATTTTCAGTCTACAGTCTCAAAATGAACTCTTGACTTTAATGTATCTGTAGATGTGTTCACGTCTCGGCTTCTTGACTGCAATAAATAAAGATTATCTTTCTTAGATTCTTCCATATCCATTCTCAATGTTCATTCTTCAGACGTGGCGATCATTAATTAAAACATTTTCAATGGATTTATTGCAGAGGATTTACATTTAACATATTCGTGTAACGACAATCCAATTCGACAAATTTTCGATTACAAAATTATGAATGTTTACTTGCATTGTTCTAGGCACAGAGTTTCCACACATACATGTAAATGAATCCAGAAATGAAATGCTTGTTGAGGAATCTTCTATCGAATTTAAACTCCATGTAATTTTCACAGCAAACTAAATATTTTGCAGATTTGAGGAGCTAAGACAGTTCGTCGCTTGCTTTTAGTAAAGCAATAATATCTGGGAATCGAAGGAGTTATTCACATGCGTGTATATGAAGAACTATTTCTTTGAACTGTTCATAGCTGATACTTAACCTGATTCAAGATCAGTATTGGTCAGAAATAAAAGACGATTAGCGGAAAAAATATTCAAAAATTAGTAGCCCAAACCTGAAGGGGCAAAATGATTAATAAAATTACAATGTGCCATGTAAAAAACAATGAAACTCCTCTCACATCGAAAGCAAAACCCAATCAACTCATTAAAATACAACATACAGGGATGTAGTGGAACCTTGTAGTGGAACGTAATTCAATATTCTGCATTGCACATGTCATTTATCACACACATGTACTACATTTGTCAAGTGCAGTACACAACAACATCAAGATGATACAGCACTTCCTTTCATTTTGTGTCAATATCTCTTCAAGCTCTTTAACTTAAAAAAAGTCGAAAGCTACTTGCTTTTACAATTGCTTGAAAGTCATCACCACTTCTACAACAACAATACACACAATTTAGGGCCAATCAAACTCGACATAACAACGCAAGCCTGTATAAATATCCATCATAAGATGAAAAAGGAACGTCCTAAAGCAAATGAGAAAATCTTAAATGAAAGCATTCGTTAAGTAGAATTATTGAGTGGTCAGCTCAAATATATTCTTCAAGACAATTTATCAAATCACAGCGCATTTCTCATTATCCCGATATGCCCATTATCCCGTGACGCACAGAAATAAGTTCGTTCAATACAGCTCATGGCATTGGCATAGACAGCGGACATACTTATGCTACTGCAGTGCTAAAATGTCTTGCCATTTTGCCCGGATGTCATCTGTCCGCTGTCTATGCCAAGGCCATGCATGAGCTGTATTGAACGAACTTGTTTCTGTACATTTCTGTGTCACAACGATCGCACTTCTCCTGAAGAGAGGCCGTGAAATAGCTATCGGGATAATGAGAATGAGTTGCTTTTCCTCGGGCATAAATCTGTCTAATTGGACATAAATGGAACCAGTTAAATCATATTCAACGGATAATTCTAAGTAAGTGCATTCGAACACTTTCTCTTAGGTTGGCAAATTCGCAAAGCAGGATTATAATTCTTCAAGGACTTACAAGAAAACTTTAAAGTCGAAAATTAATGACTTCCATGTACTTTAAGAACCGATGAAACCCAGTGAATGAAAACTTTATTTGCTTGAGACGTACCAATACTTCGGAAATTTTCGTTTTCGGCATGAACTTCTACCCCAAAACATGCGGATTGCCGCACCAATCTTCACTTCAAATCCGATTTTTTTATTTTTAGAGTAGTTTACGAGATTGCTTCCGATCAGTTGGCAGCAACTAGAAGAAGGTATGATGGATAGTCGTACAAACACACATACAAGATAGATTTTAATTATTTATCTGCTACTTTCCTCACTTTTCCATCAAAATTAATAATGGTACACCGAAAGTAAGCTCGAGAGCCAGAACAGCTTGCAACTGTTCTTGAAAGTACTACTTCCTACCGTTATGCTAAGAACTCATATTCATAACACACCACATTTTCAGTCTGATGCATGGATCCTCACACTTAACTTTGGAATGGGAAGGCATAACACACTCATAGTGAAAGCATAAAGATTGAAAATTGAGCTGTACTAGCAGTTGGAAAATGGGAGCATGAGTAGCCATGTCATAGGAGAAGTGTCAAGAATTATGATGGCACAACCTTCACATTTTCAACTCCTACATAACTCAATAATTGATGATGCAACTGAAGTCTCCTACGCAAGAGTCGTCAAGTCAAACACTTATCACAAAAATCAGCATTAGGAGGCGAACGCTTTTTGTCTCGAAGATACATTGCAAATATTGTACAAGCGTGCTTTTCAAATGCATTTATCTGCGAAAATATAAAGAATGTTTCACACAGCGACAGAAAGGTGATGAGATGTTGAATATCAGACTTCTGCAAAATTCGCAGCCAAAAATGCACCTCTACGCTGATTTCAGATATTCTTGGAGTAAATCAGGGAACAACATTTCCGTGTGAGTAAATTTCCTCGGACTTATTCGGGTATTTCTCTGACTACTGGCATTCTGCGCAAAATAAGTACTTGGTAGTAGTAATTATTCAATTAAGCTCACCAAAAAACACAATAATTTACGAGCTTTTCAATAGATCTCTTGGTTTCATTGAAATTCTATAGCTGTAATCATTTAAAATTTTCAATTAGAACACTTGGCTTTACCTCTCCTGCCCTGCAGTATCCCATAATTGAAGACTGTAGATGCGACTATCGACAGCGATTGTCTTGGGATGAAAATCGACGCCCAGCGTGGAGGTCATATTGGCCATGAATTTGCCCTTACAAAGTCGCATGATGAAACTGGTTTTTCCAACAGCGGCATCTCCACATAGCACAACCTGAAATGGAAATGTATTTCAATGTATTTTGATTGTGAAATGAATGAAACTGCTGACGAAGATACTTATATTTTAACTACAGTTAATTGCGGTATGCGGGAGGCGATTCATCAAGATGACAGATTACACTGACAAAATTTTATCCTTGCTGGAAATAAAAATGCGTACAAGTCAGTTCGCACAAGCAAACATGCTTTCTCTGCTCTGCAGCATCAACAGGTCCAAGGAGTGTTTCGCAGTGGTGCGGTGGCATAATATACGTGTGTGTGTGTTTTGGGAGATCTGTTGCCAATGGGTGAGGTCAGCTAAAGACAGCCGCATATCCAGTGGTAACAAGATTTCTCAACCCATTTATTGTGCCTCCCATATATTTAGTTATTTGTCTTTAAACAGAATTTTTAAACCCCCTGATTATCTGCATGGATCCTACATAACACTTCCGATTACGTAATCATTCAGTTACCCAAGAAAAATGAGTGACTATACTTCTAATGATGATCTCATCAACTCTTAAACTTGACATAAGCTTTCTTTTGTAAAATTAGCTTTTCAACGATTAATCAGAATTTGTTCCATTTCTTCAACGTCACAGATATCTAAATTATTAAAATTGACACTTCTACACTTCTTACTAACATTCAATCTCATCAAGAGCCCTTGAATTTTGATGGAATATTTTCTGTTGCTCCATAATTGTCAGTTGAAAAGGTTGTGCTATGTGTTGTATAGATTTGCTATACAACAGGTATAGGTTGTGCTATGTATAGATTTTATGAAAAATAATATCCATACATCTCAAAACTCGAAGCCATACAATTGTTGTTGTATACCATCTCCTGTACCATTGTTGTAAAAACAATTTTTTGTTTTTAATGTTGTAGCGACCATTGTTGTAAAAACATGATCGTTATTTTGAATGTAAAAGCAAATCTTGCCTTCGCTCTTAGGTATCCATATGACTTAAAATGTGAGGATCAAGCTTGATATAACTGAAAATGCTTTTTCCGAATCAGGAGATCAACCTACTTCATCTAAAAGCTGGTGAATGATTGAGATACCTTGACATATAAAATCCACCAGAAACTTCCTACATGCAGCGAATGATACTGAAACATACATTTTATGTAACAGTGCGCAATATTCCTCTTCGTTCGAATTGATTTATCAATGTGTTGACAAAACGAAACTATTCCGGAATAGAATCTAAATTTCAGCTCTTTTTGCAGACAATAGGTATCGAACGAAGATTTAAATCCCTTCAAGTCCAATTTTTGCCAAATTTGAAGCTGAGTACTACTAATTACCACTGCCCTAAATGAAATGATAATTAGTTTCCCTTTGATTTCTGATTATTGTAAATCGATCAGTTTTCTTGAACCGACACCCATCACTATCATCGCAGACAATAGTTCATCTGATAGACCGCTAGAACAGCATAGTAATTAACAAGTTCGGTGTCAGTTAAGTTTTTCGTCAATCTAGAATGCTACGTAACGGTAATAATCCTTGAAAAAATTTGACCATAAGTTTGAACAATAACTTGAAAGAAGACCACAAAGTTCGAGATGACAATTAAAACTTTCAACAGCTGAATTCAATGATTGATATCTCTGGTGAAATAGTATTTCCCTACATCTGAATACAAGTGTATACAAAGCACACAGTTTCAATTTCATTTGCTTATTTGCAATCAAATGATTCAATCAATGTTCGCATTCAGAATAGGTGGAGCATTTAGTAATTTATTGCAATTTCACAGTTATCTTGGTAATTCATCCTTGTATTATGTGAATATTTCAAAATAGCGAGCAATTATTAGTGTTAAATTCACGGACATAACAACAGGAAAAATCATAACTCGAAGCTACTGAATTTACAAATAAAACTGATCAACCAGGTGGTGATGTTACTTACTATTGAAATGAAATGGCAAGTTAAATACGATATAATTAATTCAGAGTATTCACATACTCTTTTACAATGCCTCTGTATGCAATTGTAAGTCTGACTTGACATTTAACGCATTCCCATGTGATTTATTGCTACCTTTTTAACGGACTGCTTCATAACCGTTACTGGAATAAGGCGTTGAGTGGAGCTATTATCTCAAACCTCACAAGCATTTGATGTTGAGGTCAAACATCAATTTTCAAGCCTGAGACAAGCGTTTAAAAAAGATGCACTATCTCATTAGGAAATGGGTGTTCTCCACATTGGAGGAATTAATCATGATCATGACAGCTTGAGTACCAGTCGAATCTCCTTAATCACGGAGAAACAATTTCGGTGAAGATCTGCGACTAATAGGATTTGTCCAAGCAATGCCTGCAATTTAGAGAACTGACTGACTCTTGAGGAGAGACCTTCATAGCCAATGAAGTTGGAGCCACGAAGAGGGGTAGGTGGGTAACAGCTGAGACAGGAATTGGGTCTTGAGAGTATTCTGGATTCCATTAGAAGAGGTTGCGTTGGTATTCTCACATTAGTGGGTTAAGAAAGTTGTGGAGATCGCTAACGTTGATGGGAAGAGTGCTGCAGGAGTTCAACCTTCAACTTGATAGATGAGAATATGAGAAGCTGTGTTTACGACCGCTAAAAGTAGAGGAACATCAAGCGGAAACCGCCCTACCCAGCATTATCTGGACCACAAAGACGCAAAAGAGAATGAGTAAATGATATTGGAACGATCTAACATGTACGACTAAAAGCAATGACATCGCCAAGAATTGTTGACTCCATCTTTTACGACGGCTGGGTTATCGTGATATCAAGCCTACTTATCCATGAAGAAGAAAAGGCATTTGCAGTCATTCATAACAAGACAGATAGAAAATCATTGACACCTTGTTGAAAATATTGAAATATAAAAAATCTAAGACGATGTTTATTTCGCGACGTTTTGAAGCTTGTAAGACGACGCGATGTTCTCATAATTGCTGAATGCATGTGAAGTTAATCTTAACTACCGATTGATGATCATTACAAGTTCGCGATGCAGTTTAGCTGAACTTCCACTGAAGCCTTACTTTCAGAAAATTCAATTTACCTGATGATTTCTATTAATCTGAACTGTCACAGAATCTGCGACTATTTCATGCAGTTATTGCTGATTATCATTTTAAATGCATAGAATGACTTTTCAAAGGTTTATCGAATATCAAAATCATCTAAAATTGCTTTCATATTTCGTAGTAAGAAGTCTCTTAATACCACTAGTGAATCAACGTTGAACATTTACTTTATATTGCTCGAAATTTGACAAAAGTGTTAAATTACTTTCACTAAAACAATCTGCAGTCCCCGTCACAGATGAAAAAGCACTTGGTCAAGTGACTTCATGCCAACCTGCCATCTCTTTCCCGTAAGAAGTGTCAGAATATAAAGGCACTAAAAATCAGTTTTCAATGTCAGATCAACTCTGCTGGTGTACAAATTGCCATTATGCGCCGAAGTTGACGCATGAAAGAAATTGCTAACTTACCACGAACCCAGCACTAAAATTACAGATGGCAGAATCAGATTGTTTTCAAGGTGAAATGGCTTCGGGCTGCACAAATCCGCAGGAGAGTCCTTCAATGTCACATTATCAACTGACTGATGGGCCAAGCTATTGTTCATTCGTAATGATAATGCAGAGAATGAAAATCAATCATACCTAACCCAGACATGATTCTGACTTCTGAGCTAAATCAAATTGTTATTTTCTTTTTTTACATGATCGCACTCTAATTATGTAAACAAATTATATTTACAATAAATGCCGCCCTTATGATGACTGTGGATTCCATTACACCCTTCATGGATGGCTTTCTGAACATCAAATCATGATTGAATATTTAGAACATCGATGTAAGTCAAGAAGCATGTAATTAGTCGACGGGAGAAGTCTAACAGGCAGACAAACTGAAAACAAGAATTACCTAAGCACTTATTCATGGTCGCTACTGATCATAAGATATTGCTTTTCACGTTTTCATCACCACATTGTACTTGTAATGCACTCGCACATGTATCCTTGCAATGTTAAGCTATCTGTCATGTTGATTTGGCATATCACACGATAGATAACGTTTGATCCAATTGTGCGTCCTGTATTGTTAAAAAAGGATACTTAGAAAATCGAGAAATGAAATACACCAACGACGGAGAAATCATCACTGAAGAGTTCATCCATGAAGCATCAAGCAGGAATTACTGTATCATGAAAGAATGTCACTATTTCATCCACATTGGAAATAAGACCTGAAGATTTATCAACTGCATGAAAACGTATCAAAGGTTAAGTCAACTTTTTTTGGATTAAGAAAATTAAAATCAGTGAAATTACTTTTTTTGCGTCAATTTTCTAAAGCCGTAACTAAATTCCATTTCGGGTGAATTCTTCATTGTCGTATATTTTGTTCAAAATGAAACGTTTGATAACATCCACATGAAAATTAAGCTAACTTCAGGAGATGTCATATTTAAGCAATTTTGGAGACAGCCAATCAAAAATAATGGTCATTTGCTTTCCTTGGCAAATGATTGTAGTCAATCTCCATCGGCTACCTTCAGACTTAAAGGATCTGACAGTCAGAAAAGTATGAAATTTGAGATCAAAAGTAGGCATGCAACATGTAGTATCGAGGTACATAGTGTTTGTGTAAATGATGTAAGAGGCATGAAATATTCAAAGGCATACCACAAAATGACAAATATTACTTCATGTACAACTTAAATTTCTTGCTCTATCAGATCGTTTATTCAATTTATACCCAAAGAAATCGTTCAGCAGAATAAATAACCGTGTCAAATTTCTACACACTTCTATTCATCAACGTCAAAAGTTCAAAAATTATACAAAGATAAATTTGTGTATATTAAATAATAAGTAAGAAAAATTAATATCGGAACAAATGCAACTTATATCAATGTACAGCTAACGAAAAATTGCATTGCAATATTAACACTCAAAGCCCAATGACAATATGTGCCACAATGTTGGTTGACCGACATTGAAACTTATCCAACACATCTATGATATGTATGTCCGATCCTTCGCATGATTACAGTATTGGGTGAATTTCTTGCTTCACCGACGAGACCCATGATGAGACAAATGAGATTTTCAGTCAAAAGAACAATGATTCAGCAATTACGATTTTGCAATCTTAAGTAATGTCAATTTAATACCTCATTGAGACAGTTAAAGAAGTCTTTGATATTCTTGCATTTGATAATAGAAGAGGGTTAAGATCTGATTATCATCTCTTATGTCAGCACAATAACGGCGTTAAATTTTAACGGCTCACCCATGAACGTTACAGTTCTTCTGATGCTAATCCTACGCTGATTTACTTGTGCTTTCAGCATAGTGGATCACTTGATTTAGACTCGCAGGAATTTCAGTTCTGATCATTTCATGAACCTTGAATGGTTGCTCGAATCATTGAAATGAAGAAATGGATGAGAGTAACCACTAATCAGCCGCCGAAATGCAATTGATTGATTGAATCACTGCAGAATACAATGGTCCCTGCTTTTCCGCCAATTACATTTTTCGCTATGATTCTTCGACGAATTTTTAATTATAATTCGACATTATCAATCGCCAATCCCGCATGCAGACATCCGTCTCGTATTTTTGACCAAATGGACGAGGTTATGTGAATTTTGCCCCAAAAGCAAAGCCACCATCAACTGAGTAACTCGAACCATTGGTCGCACGGGATAGATCGGGATTGGGAAAATTAATGAGATCGGGATTGAATATGCCATCACCCGTCTGCTTGCAACTGCTTGCACGGTAGCCCTGCATGTCGTCAAACGGTAATGAAGTCTTGTCACCGGCATGTAACCTTATTTTACTGGTAGATGGGCTTATTGCAAAGCTCTTTGGTTGAATATACTTCGCTTGTATTAATATAGATATTATCTATTATCTACCATTATCAGTAATGATATCTGGATATAAAAGCAATAATTTTTTTTGAATATTTCACAGTTCCATGTAGACTTTCGTACCTAAAATTCATCGAGCACCTGTCATTCATGATTTGACTGAAATGCTGCTTTAACGCCATGTCCCATCTGTGGTCAAAGTTATAGAGCATCTGGTTAAATTTAGGGCGCCGGATGTTCACCTTTCACTATGTCACCTTTCCAAAATAACAATGGTTTAGAGGCAATATATCTGTTACCTTTTTGGTATTTAGTTGATATTCTACTTTGAACAATACACTCATAATTTTGCAACACAATAATACATGCGTTGTCATTTAGAATAATTCATGCTTATCAAGTAGAATAATTTCTCAAAATTATTATTTAAAGGCAAAGCTGATCCCGTTTTTGTTTTACATTGTGAGCAATAGCGATGCTGTCATATGACATGTTTTTGGAATAACATTTTGACGCTAGTAGGAGAGTCTAGCCCCTTTCACCAGCATTGCACTTAAGTACACGCCCACGCATCAGAGCACGGAGCACACGCCCACGCATCAGTAGCGAAGAAGACAGGAAACAGAGCACACGCCCACGCATCAGAGCACGGAGCACACGCCCACGCATCAGTAGCGAAGAAGACAGGAAACAGAGCACACGCCCACGCATCAGAGCACGCATCGGCGCACTTGGGGTAGAGCACGGAGCACCAATCGGAGCACGCGGCGCCGAGCACGTGTGATGAGTCACCGCAGGGTATATAAGGAAAGGCACTGTCAGAGAAATTCATTCTCATTCTAACCATGCAGTACGCGTGTGAATTCTGTCGTCAGTCCTTCTCTCGCTTTCAAGACTGTATTGCTCATGGAGCAGCAGAGACGGGTCGCAACTATTGTTGGACATGCTGTAAATGGTATGGAGACGAACACGATTGCCGCGCGTTTAATTATGGTGATGACAATGACTTGCTGTGTTTGGATTGCGATGGAAGTTTCGACGTGGAGGCATACCATAAGCATGCGTGTGTGGGACGGTGTCGCTACTGTGATGTAGCAGTGAATGCTGAAGCGGAAGGATGGGATGAACATTTATGTCCCTACCTGTTTGAGTTCATGCAAGAGGGCGGTGCAGCTGTGGAAGAAGAACGGATCATGGACGGTCGCGGGCATAATTATCGATTTACCCCTCATCAAGCCACGAATGAATGGAAGGTCTATTTAAATTCAATCTATGCGGACTTGTATCGTGTGATTGTACAACAACACCCCCACGAGGATGTGAAAGTGTTTGTGAGTATGACACTCAGGTTTGCCAAGATGGATATGTCGACGGGCGAAGAGGAAGTGAGAGACATCACCACACCCTCATACATTCACGAAGGCATCCAAGCACGTAACTTTGATACATGGTTCGGTGACATGGTGTCAAAGATTGAAGAATTTATTGAAGACTTTCAAGAAGATGGATCAGGATTTGAGGTGAAACAAGTGTTGGAGTTACTAGTTCAAACAAGTTCCTTCCCTAATTTTCGCATGGGCGCACCGATTCCTATTCACCGAGATATCAAGCTCTGCAAAGGCATATGTGTGTTTCACCGCAACACGTATACATCACATTGTTTTCAAGACAGTGTCCTCTATGCACTGGCCTACCAAGACAATCGCATTCCTCGACGTGAACGTGTTGATTCCCGCACCAAGACATCCTATGACATTTATCAGAATGAGCTTCCTGCAGTGCGCAAGTTGAATTTGAACCAGTATTATCATCTAGACTTTTCCATGATGACGTCAGAGGGGTTGATGAATACACGGGATATTCAAGAGTTTGAAAAGAAGAACAATGTCATTCTTCGTATCCACGTGCATGACAGTAAAGGATTTGTGGGCCAATTATACCCGGTCCGGCAAGCTGTGAAGGAGAACACACGCATTGTTCATCTGGTGATGGTGACGCGGTACGATATGGAGGATCAGTCTGGACATTTTCTTCCCGTGACGGATTTTCAGATATGTGCTCGCATGTGGTATCGGAATATGAGCCAAACACAAGTGAAACGATTTGAAACATGCGAGTTATGTAGCTTACGATTTAATTTCTACGAGAAGGGGATGAAGTATGGAAAGACAAAGGATATGGCGCACAAAGAACGTGTGGAACATCAAGCCAAATGCGATGGAGGATTTTTTCAGATGGAAACGACCCCGGAAGATACGAAACCGCATGAATTTATCGACCACGCGAAAACCACTCAACCCCTCGCTGTGATGTATGCAGACATTGAGAGCATGATTGATGCCGTGTCCAAGAAGCATACGGCAGCGTATGTGGGATCCTATGTGGTGTGGCATCCGGCGCTGCACATGAAAGAATCGGTGGTGATCCATAAGGGGGACGAGTGCATTCCATCCTTTATTACACACATCAAAAAGGTGAGCATGTCGATGTTTAATCACATGGAAGAGACGAAGCATAACATGACGTTGACGGAGGCTGATATGCGGGACTATGAACAGACAGCTCAATGTAACATGTGCGGATGTGATGTAAAACCCAAGAAGCAAGGTGAAAAGAATGGGCCTACGACAAAGGTGCGAGACCACGATCATATCACGGGCAAGTATCTGCAAACCCTGTGCAATGCATGTAACATGCGACGACGTCAATCCCGGACTACATTAAACATCTTGTTTCACAATTGGAAGGGATATGACAGTCACCAGGTGATTGTACAAGGGTTTACCAAGTTGGATCCCAAGTATAAGATCGAGCCCATTTATGCGTCAGGAGACAAGACGTTGGGAGTGACCATCTTTCTTCCCATGCCATCCAATACTATATATAAACTCCGATTCATCGATTCATGTCAGTTTTTGAAAGACTCTCTAAACAATTTGTCAACGACCATCAGTGACTTTCCTCACTCAAATCACATATTGAGCAACGTCTATCCGAATTGCGATCACACATCTATTCGGAAAGGATATTTTCCCTATACATATTTTGACTGTTGGGATCGTATCCACGAGACTCAATTGCCTCCGAAGGAAGCATTTTACAATGATTTGAGTGAGAAGGAGTTGGAAGAGGATGAGTATGCTGTGGCACAAAAGGCGTGGACAGAGACGGGGTGCAGCACGTTTGAAGATTATATCCACTATTATTTGACAGTGGATGTAGCCTTGCTCGCAGACATCTTCGAACACTTTCGAAGTGAAATACGCGACGTGTCTGCATTGGACCCCATCCACTATTTCGGCACTCCTGGCTTGACCTATTCATTTTTCTTTAAAAAGACACAGGTCAAGTTGGAGAAATTGCATGACGTGGATATGTACCGCGTGTTTGAAGCAGGGATTCGTGGAGGGATGACATTTGTGAATCAGCACCGCGCGCAAGCAGAAGAAGGCACTCACCTGTTTTACATCGATGCGAACAATTTATACGGTGCGGCCATGATGGGACCTTTGCCGAAGGATTGTTTTGCCTGGGTACGACCGGAGGTCTTGGTGGACATCAACGACGAATGGGTGAGACGATACAATGTCAATGGCACCACGGGTCATGTACTGTGCGTCGATTTGGAATATTCCCCACACGTCCAAGATGTCACGGAAGATTTACCATTGGCTCCTTACCGCGGGACGGCGAAATGGGAGGACATGTCTCCCTATATGCAAGAGCTATGGCAGGAGTTGAACGGGAACCGACCCTTTCACTCAGCCAACAAGTTAATGATGACGCACGAAAATCGCAAAGAGTATGTGGTACATATCGCTGCTCTCAAGTATTATGTGGAGAAGGGCTTACATATCACCAAGGTTCATTACGGGATCTCCTTCAACCAAGAACCGTATATTCGCCCCTATGTTCAATACCATACGCAAGAACGCGCCAAGGCAACCACGAAAATGCGCCGCAATCTCCACAAGTTGATGGTGAACGCACTGTACGGCAAGACGATGGAGAATGTGCGGAATTATGGGAAGCACTATTTTGTACGATCACCGAATGTGTTTAGCAAATGGACACGTCATCCCTATTGCCAATCCTTCTTCAACATCAGCGACAAAGCCGTGGTGGTGAATGTGCGCAAGACCAAGGTAGACTTGAACAAGCCCATTTATATCGGGCAATGCATCCTGGACAACAGCAAGATTATTATGTACAAGCTGTTTGACCAGTGGAAAGCCAACAAGACGTGCACCTCAGTGGAACTCATTGGTGGGGACACAGACTCCTTCTTCCTCAAAGTCTGCAGCCGGTATACACGCGAAGAAGTGCTGCGTTCGTTTGAAACCATCCCCAATTTTATTGATAGGGAGGCGAAAGGCGTTCTCGATACCTCAAATTATCCCGTGAGTCATCCAGAGAGACGTACCGAGAATGCGAATCGTTTGGGATGTTTCAAGGACGAGTGTGTGGGAAATAGGGTGAAGGAGTTTGTATGTTTGAGTGCCAAGATGTACTCTTACATTGTCCTCAAAGGCAATGAGGAAGAAATCCACGACTGTCGCATGAAAGGAGTGTGTCAAGCAAAGAAGCGACAAGTGAAACATCAGAATTATGTGGACGCCTTCGAAAAACATTCCGTTACCTCAGTGTCACAAACCCTCCTCCAATCCCAGCACCACGAGATGAGAACGGTGACGCAAGTGAAGAAAGCCTTAAGTATCTGGGAGGACAAGCGGTGTTGGTATTTACCCAATCAGAGTCTTCCCTACGGTAACCATCGCCTATATGAAGAAGGGTATCTACACCCCGCTCTCAAAAATGTCAAGGATTTGCAACCGCATGGTGGAGCTCAGAGCATCCTCCGCAATACCACTGCAGACATTGTTACCGCAACTCCCTCTGGCCACATACCGAGCATCACGCCCTTGTCGAGTCTATTGGAAATGGAACTCTTCGGTTGCTGTACAGATTTTTCCACGGGGGTGTATCCAAATTTTGGGCAACCACTCTCTGGAAACCTACGATCGTATTTGTAAAGAGATGCGCCAATTACTCGCCCCCTACGGATTGGACGTGAGCGACCCAATCACAAAATCCTGCACCGTTCAATGTCAATGGAACTATACAAAAGACCGCATGCAAATCATTCAACAGTTGCCATCGACATCAGTGATTTCCAACGAGCGCGAACTGTTTCCCGGAACGTTAATACGCAAAGGTAATTTACACTGCTCCTTCTTTTCCAACGGAAGTGTGATTGTGACGGGTGTTTTATCGATTGCAGAAGCGGAATCGTTGGTGGAAGACATTCTCAAATCCCTATTCGAAGGAGATTCCCTCAATGAATCGGACAGCAACTAATATCCCAACGTCGTGGGTTGTCGCAAGAGATCTGGGATATTCATTCAAAGCGATAGAAACGGTAACACATCTCAATGAAACGATCACTGCTGGTGAATTAGTGGATCGACTCATGGATCTCGATGAGCATGCTATGAATCACCATTTGGAGCGTAGGTGGATAGAGGATGTCTCCCTGCCACACTGCAATACATTGACATTGGCGCGATCTGGAGTGAAAAAAGTGAAAAAAGTGAGATTTGCAACGGATGTGTCAGATAACTCTTCCCATAAAAGTGACTTTAGAAAGAAATTAGAAGAAGAGACATTTCAATTATTATGTGAACGGAACTGTGTTACATGTTTTAAACAGGAACGGTCCCTTCTCTTTCTACCATGTTCTCATAATGTTATGTGTTCTACATGTTATAATCCCTTTGAAACATCATCTTGCCCTCTTTGTGATCAAGACATTGCTTCAACAGTCACTGTCTATCGTGCATGATGTACGGAAAAACTCTGTGTATAGTGTATAGTGTACTATTACGAGTGACTGAACCTTGTACAAAACCTTGTAGTATTACCCTCTGTCTGAAATAAAAATACAATCATTGACATGATTCATTTCTTTATTGACTTCAAAACATGGGATAATGTAGAATACAAATAGGAATAGACAATTTTATCATTGAAGGACAAGTAGGTTTGAATGAGTTCTTGATCTTTCTCGTAAGCATCCAATGTTCGAAAGAAGGTCAGTGTTTTTTCCATAGACGTGTTAAAAGGACGTTGGTTTAAAAAGTAAATACAGTAAGCACCACAATAGGCTTTAGGTCCTTGTATACGCAGAGGGCGACGATAGTTTAGAGGATAAGGTGTTGTCGATAACCATTCGGTAACATGTGGATAGTGAGATGGAGTGAGTCCATAAGAGTCAAAGAATTCGCACACGCGTTGATCCGCATTTTGATAAAAGGCCAACCAATGCCTGCCAGGTTGATGAGAGCGATCACTATTGACAATAAGTGTCTTTGATTCCGGGGAATGAGCAGGAAGTAGATCAGCAGGAAACACACCTTGGAAGGGAACGTAAGAAGATTGGAGGAGACGATGAGCAAACGTTTGACAACTACACTGAATAGCACAGAGAAAATCATCTTCGCACATGCAGGCATTGAGTAAATGTTTCTCTTGTAATTGATTCATACCCTGCATGATTCCTTCGATTTCCGTGTTGCTTAACCAGTCTCCCATTCAGCCAACGCTGAGCTTTAATGAGACGATGTTGATAAAGAGATGTCCAAGCGATAGGAGGAACGTGATTCTCTGGCTCCTTCACCATATCTTATGAGGATGTCCATGCGCACCAACACTTAAATAGCGGGAGGGATATACGCACTGGAGATGACAGCATTCTCCGGTGTGACGGAGAATTGTTCGTCATGAATGACAAACATTAATAAATCCATATTTTGCTTGGTCGTATTCTCAAATTGCAATTCCAGTCCATATTGACGTGTATTGGTGGGTTGAACACTATCGATTTGTTTATCCAAGGTACAGTCAAAGGCGATAAAGTAACAGTATTTGGTAAAACTCTCCAAATCAATACCACATGATTCATTCGTGTTATAGACTTGAATCGCACGATTGAATTGACTGTAGGCAATCACGTCATCTTTGCAATTGATGGTGCCTCCTGTCATGATGGCTCCATTGGTGGTCATGGTGACTTGAGAGAGTCCATGCCTTTCAAAATAGAGTTTACGACTTCCTGGATCAAACCAAGAGTTACTGGGAACAACCGCGAAAAAGATGAGTTTAGGACTCAATAGAGCAGCCACATTGGAAAACGTCTTCTTTTGTACTCCACTTTCAATCGTTTGTCGTTGGACGGTCATGCCATTGTAGCGATAATAAATGGCTTCTGTCTTGCGTCGATTCGCAGTTTTCAATTGCAGTTCTGCATTCGGTGTGAGCATGGGCATATACAATTGGAAAGACGTGATTTTGAACTTGTACTTTGTAGAGGTCGTCCCTGCAGGATGTTCCATATCATAAATGGCATATTCCGGTTTATTCAAGGTGAAAATGAGATCCAGTTGCATGCCTGGGGGCAGAGCAATCACTTGTTGGAACAAATTACATTTCAGGGGAAAGTCAAAGGTACGTTTAAATTTGTTGTCTGACCATTGTTTGAGAATGGCTTGATTGAGTGCATTCTCTTTATCTGTAAACTCTACCGCCTTAGTCTTTATCGTCTTCGTCGCTGCATCATACTCCGTGTCATGCATCACTTGAGGAACAGTAAATCCTTGTGTGACCATGTGTGTATTCTTCACATCATTGGTATATTGTAAAAGATTGCTAAGGTAAGCTCTCAAATAATACAAGTCATTGCCTCCTTCAATGGTGCGTTCATTCAAGCGGATAGTAATGTCGGAAAAGAGGGAGTGAGCCGTATTGTTGATAATAATTGCCTTGTCTGTCGCCTCACATGGCACGTCTGCTCCTTTAGCCGCATCATGTTTCATGAGTTGTACTTCCACGCGAAAATAGGCATTGCATACATCCATCCAATGAATGGCTAGTCGAGGGACCGTGAATTGAATGGTACCGGGATTTTCCAATCCATTGACTGGTGTCAGAACGCTCGTATGCTGAGAAGTACTCGAGACATCGACTTTATCACTTTGGAATACATCGTAACGCGCATCCAATAAGGCAGGGGTTTCCGCCATGCTTGATGGGACGGATGTTCTAAGATTGCTTAGTTCTTAAAAGAGCATGCGTTGTTTAGCACCTCCGCGATAACGCCCCATCAAACTTCCTTTTCCCCATTTCGTATGATGGGCAACGGCCACATGACCACGTCGACGTTTAGGAGCAGGTGCTTCCACCCGATCTCCTTCTTCATCCGTGAAGACGCGTTTCCGACTCACTTTATTTTGAATAGCTTCTACAACACGTTCGGGAGCAGTCTGTAAAGTGCGTTTGGCGAGTGCTTTCACACCCTTTTTGAGATGGTGAACTCCTTCTTGTGCGGTAGAGCTGACAGCATCCGTGACAGCTTGTTTCGCAGCATTGAGAAACTCTGTCGTACGTAACGATTTTCCCAATGTTTTCTTTACCGTATGTACAAGTCCCTTTTGCGAAGGTTTTCGTGATGCTTGTCGAGAGGGTTTTCGAGAGGGTTTTCGATTTGTTTTTCGAGAGGGTTTTCGAAATGTTTTTCTGGGAACACTCTTTTTGAGTGATTTGGGCAAACGGATGGATGGTTTCTTGACACCAGTGACACGAGGTCTAATCATGCGTGTTTTCTGTCCAATCACTTTATTCCATCCACCGCGTTGCATAAATGATCCTCTTCCAAACAATCGTCCAGAGGAATGTGGTCGGTGACGGATTAAAAAGAGATTCGTCATCGTGTCTTGATGTGCTTGGGAACAGACAATTACTTAATTGCGCGACGTCGAAGATGCATTTTTACATAGGACCGTCCGTCTGTCATAGGGATGGGATGACCGTCATCCGACATGAGTTTGATTTCAATATCTTGCACCTGTTGACTTTTCACAGGGAGATAGGTGACATTCTGGAATTCATGATGAATACTATCTCCATAATCTTTCCCCGTGTAGGGAATCACACACATACAGTTTGTTTTCATACCTCCTACATAATGATAGCCTACAATATTACAATACAGGAGAATATTGTAGGTGAAGGCATTCAAATTCAAAGGGGCAGTCGCTTGCTGTGAGGAAGTGAGTAAGTCTGTTTTAAACCCAAGAATGTCTTTGAGCAAAGGATGGAGTTTCATACTGCAGTGTGGGGGTACGACCACTGAAACAACATGGACATGAGGCGCCAATGTAGTGATAGAAAAGTGGAAATTGTGACCATGCTGTCGATTTTGATTCAAACACTGCATCAACGTCTTCTCCGAATAAATACCGCGTGGAATGTTGAAGCGCGTAAACATGCCTGGTTCTCCCTGTTTGCCTTGTTTGTCTTGTTTATCTTGCTTGTCTTGTTTGTCTTGTTTGCCTTGCTTGTCTTGTTTGCCTTGTTCACCTTGTTTGTCTTGTTTGCCTTGTTTGTCTTGCTCTCCTCGCGGTGAATCCGTTTTGACAGGAAGGATAGAGGATGTAAAGACGGTCGAAATCGTCTCAGGATGATCCTTCAATGTCCCCACACTAAAGCTGACATCCACGGGTATTGTCTGAAGGGTATTGATAAAGTTGACGACGGAGATACCGGCTTCCCATTGATCCCCATGGACTATGGGGATGGAAGGAACCAAGCGATTTTTGAAATGATTGGCTCTATTTTCAGGAAACAAATTGGGCTGCGCATTACTCAACAAGTGAATCGTTTCCTCATGCATGGTTGAGTGTCACTCTGTCCATAATTACCTAGTCTCCTTACGGCGGAGATGGAGTTTGAAATAGGATCGTCCTTCATGAATCGGAATAAATTCACCATCATCACCACGCAACTGAATTTCAATCTCATCAATAGCGGATGTAAAAATGGGGTAATAATCAATATTGGACACTTCATACGACACCATTTCCCCCAATCGTTGTTTCTCTTCAATGGGATGAATTTTCAAGATTTGTTCACGTTGTCCTCCCACAATACTTTCCGCCACAATATTACAATAGACGATAATGTTGAAGGAATTGGGAGTTATGCTGAGGGGAGAGAGTGTTGTCATCTGTGTATTGGGTCCATAATAGGATTGGGGTAGACCTATACGATAACTCAACGCTTCTCCAAAATCAATAAAGGCATGTTCCGCGGTTTTCACCGTCAAATAATGATCTTTCGAGAGAGAGAGGGATACATCCGTCCACATCTGTAAATTCACTTGGAGTTTGGAAAAGAGTCCTTCCAAGGTATAACTCCCTTTGGGAATGTGGACACGATGAAACGAGGTAGAAATGTCCAGGGTGGGGTTGATGTAACCTTGCCGAATCATGTGGTCATAGATGTGCAACGGTTTCATGGTCTTGCTATAGAGATGAAGAAAAGGGCGAGGTGTGGGATGTGTATTCACCATCACCGATTGAATATCTTGTTTTCCCACATCCACTCCCAACACCATACCATCCACTAGATAAAACATGTTTTCTTGCCAGCGTTCCATCATGGTCGTCATGAGCTTTTGCATATCCTCACTGAACCATCCAATAAAGGAAGTCAATCTATCTTTGCAGACTTTCAGGGTGGATCCTTCTTGATACGCGACAGCGGGTGAATACAATGTCTTATCAGAGAGTTTATCTCCAAACAAGTAGGATTGTAAACACGTATTGGCCAACAGCTCTTTCGATTTGTAGGCATAAGGGAAATAGGATTTCTGAAACAAGCGATCCAATTCCTTCCCTTTCCATGGGAAGAGGGTGTCGAGGGTGTGGTTCCATCCTTTGGCATAATCAAAGGTATATTCCGGTAAACCATAGATGTGTAATGTCATCCCATGGGTGACATGTTTTGGACGTTGTTGATACCGACGGTAACTTGCAGAACAATGTTCCGGCGTTTCCGAGTGTATACAGGTTTGTTCATGATAGGTGAACATACCATATTCATGACTATGATTCAACATGTGTTGCCAGAGTTGTGGGGGATTGATTTTCAACCCATACCCTTCCGCGATTTTAAAGTGAAGCACGTGAAAGACACCCACTGTTGTATACGTCACCCACACCATATCAGGCAGGGGGATGGCTTGATTAAAAGCTTGCACAAACGATTGGAGGGTATAATATTTCGTGGGTAAATTGAAGCGTAATGGACTAGGGAGATGAGATAGGGTATGAAAAATCTCAAAAGAGTCGCCATGTTTGATGTTGAGAATATTGGGATGCTTCTTATCCTCGGTCTTATACTGTTGTGTCGGTTTTCCGTTTCGAAGCAAGACATGGGTCCCACTCAATGCATAGGGGACACTCTTCTTTTCAAAGAGAGCGTCCAATTCCATGGTTTGTTTCTGAAGGATAAAGGAGGGAACATGAATCGTGCTGAGGGGGATTTCCAAGATCCATTCTTCCCACACGTAGGTAGTCACTTCTTCTGTTTTGAATATCTCATAGGCTTTAGATTGCCGGTCCATCTTGATTTCCATATCGTCCGTGCAATCGATGGTCAGTTCATAATGATAGGACATGGATGTAATGGTCCATGTCATGGGGGCGGGGAAGATGGTATTCAAATAGGTTTCCAACGAATAATAACCTGTGGGGACGATAGAACTCCATGTCTTATCACTCTCTAAATTCTTGTAATAAAACGATTCAGGTCTAGACACATAAAATAACAGTTTGTTTTCCTTGATGAATTGACAAAGATCCGATGTCAACACAGTCACTTCTGCATTCACCCTATCTCGTTCACGAACGATCTCGTCAAGATTGTCAGTTCCTGCAGTGGGTTTGAATGTTTTCACCCTCCTTCTTAACGTTGCCAACCGTTCCTGTTTCACTTCAAAATCATGGAGAATAGTCCCATACATCTCCATCAAATCCACCAAACTATGATAGGCAAATACATTATACGTGTTGTAGATATGATACTTTTCCGTAGATGTGAAGGGAAGGGCATGTTGCCCCGTTTCATGCTGCATATCCGCACCATTGGCCAATACATTTTCTTTCCCATCTTTAGGATGGGAATGAACTAAATGATGAATGATGGGCCGTTTTGTACCTTGTTCCTTTTGAATCGATTGTCGAACATTTTTCAATAAGACAGTATCAAACAATCGCTTCTTGGCTCCGAATCGTTTAGAGACTAAAACACCTTCCATCTTGTGTTGACGTAGGATTCGCATCATGTTGCGGTACTTTGCATTCAGTGTGTTGATATAGGTAGGCAAGAAACGGGAGGTGACTAAATCAGGAGCATCGGCTATATGAAGGGTAGGATCGATTTTGTGTAACTGTGTATCAATCTTGTCATACAATTGATCAATACGGTTTCTGAACCATGACACATGTTTTTTCTTGGGATGTGGATACTTCGTTTCACGTTCTTTTGGGGTGAGTGGATTGAGGAACTCCACTGGGAAAATAAATTGATTTTTCATGGTGCGTGTCGGTAAAGCAATCCATTTTTTAGAGGCCAAATGTTGCAATCGGAAAAAGGTGTGTTGATACATTTTCACGGCTTTCATCAACGCTCTCAGTTTAGGAAGAAGGATGCGAAGATTATGAAACAGACCTATATGCCCTCTGGGAATAGGAGGTGCTTTTGCATTGCGTTTGAGAGAGCTCACAAAGGTATCGGTCCTCATCCACACAGCACGTGTCGTATCATCACTCAGGGGTTGTATATCCTGATAAGTCACTGGGGGAGTCATGGTAACAGTGGCTATTTTCTGCAATTCGGAGAGGATCCCATAATCCATGGCAGACAATGTATAACTGGAAGCATGTTTTACATGAAAGGACAATCTGTTGGATGAATGAAACACTAACTTCCCCACACCAAACCATTCTAATTGTTTGAATAAATTGAGCACTGAGATTTCATTTCCCAACATCCTTTCAATTCCATGTTTGGCAAAATGACAGCGGTGTAAGGGAATCACACTGAACCAATAGTCATGAGCGGGATATTTCTTTACGTCACATTCCTTTCGATGAATGGAGAGTCGTGTATGGATCCGAACGACATCCGTCAATGATAAATGATAGACACATTTGTCCAATAAGAGTGAGGCCGCCAAATGAGGGGAAAACACAAGGACGTAATGAAAGGCGGAGAATTCCTTGATTTGAAACAGGGAAAATGGGACAATGTCAATCACATAGACATCTGCTTCCTCTATGCCATTGCCTCCATAATACAAGTACGATGGATGTGTCGTGACAGTCATCATGTTGGAAATGGTACGGCGTGTATATAATTCCAACGCTGTGATCATGGGGACTCGTTTCACTTCCTCATCGGATTCAAAAATGGTGTGACGACGGACCACATTGGTCCCTTCCATCGTATAATAAGGCAAATAGGCCTTCAAATCTTTCGTATCCACCATTTTCCCCACGGTAATATAACAATCTTCAGGAATCGTATCCACATTATTCACATACCCAAACTCTTTCAAGCCTACTTCCCATGTTTCTCCTTTAGGAATAAAAAGTGGATTTTCCAGTCGTGTAAAGAAATGATTGGCTTTATTGTCATACAAATGGGGTTGAGTATTGCTCAACAAGTACACATGTTGTTCCTCATGCAGTTCCTGCATGATTACAAAATCAATAGCGGCGTACATTACCTAGAGGTTCTAAGTCTGTCACCCATGAGTTCATCGAGGCCGGATATCCTTGCCAGTGTACAAAATATTCTGGTCGTCCATTCCGACGTCGGGTCTTGAGCACTTTGTCCACTTGATAGACTTCTTCCTCCCGATGAATCACTTGTAATTCCTGAGCATAAAAGGATCCTTTGATCTCTTCTCCACTCAAGTCTTTGATCTTGTACATTTTGGTACCATGAGGGTTCTTAAGAATGTTGGAGACAATGAACTCTTCCGTCGACCAATTCGCTTCATACCCTCGTCCAAACGTTCCTTTATCACGTGAAATACGTACACGTGCTCCCACAGGGATAGACTTTCCCGGGACTGCAACCTTTTTATAGTTTTGTCGGAGACGTTTCGCATTGTTTCGTTTCACTTCCTCGGTATTGGAGGCATTCACATCCATCGGGGTGAAACCTGTAGATGAATGGGTGCTGTGATTGTATGCATACATGACATCTGCGATATAATCCACCCAATTCTTGTGATTGGTGGCTGTAAAGATACGTTCCAATTTATTCTTGACCGTACGGTTCAATCGTTCGACATGAGCACATTTATAGGGACTGTAGATGGAAAACAATTCAATAGCGTGCTTGTCCAAGACGTCTTTCACCGGTCGGTTATAAAATTCACGGCCTTGATCCGTTTGCAGTCGTTGCGGGGTGGGAATGGTTGCGAAAATGGCTTCTAAAACCCCCGACACTTCTTTGGCACTCTTGGTCTTGAGAGGGAATGCCCAGGCTTTGCGTGTAAAGATGTCCATGACCATGAGAATATACTTGTAGCCACGATTATGCTGTGCATACTTTTGATAATCGACAATATCCGCTTGAAATTGAATTTGCGGACCGCGTACACGATACGGGTGCAAGGGCTTAATACGATGCAATCGAGATTTGTGAAGGGTGTAGGTCGGTTGACGCATTAACCATTGTTTGACTTTTGTTTTTGAATAATGTGAAGCAGCAGCAAGTGCATTGACGCTTCCGTAGCCAGCGGGATGTTTGGGATTGTAATAAATCTTGTGCAACACCTCCTCCATCGACACAATCTGCTTGGTATTGACGTGGGGGTTGAAGATAGGCGGTATTCCCGTTGGAACAACAATTAAAGCTCGCCGTGATGGTGTACTGTGTCTCTGCGCTGTCGTCTGCGTTGCCTTGGCCGCAACAACGTCCAAAGATACGCGATAAGAATGAGAAGGCAATTGGCGCGGCTGCCGTTGCCATTACCTGAATGGTGAGCCATAGGATCCCAATTCAAGAACTCCTTTTTTACTTAAACGAGTATTGATGGATGATTTCAAGGGAGAACGCTTCGTCTTGGGAGAGGTGACAACAGAAGGTTTGACGACTTTCCCTTTCGATCGCTTGAGGACGGGTGGATCTGCGACGTGAGTGAGCGGAGGTTTTGTGGCGTGCGTGAGCGAAGGTTTTGTGGTGTGCGTGAGCGGAGGTTTTGCGGTGTGCGTGAGCAGAGGTTTTTCCATTCGCTTCCAATGATCATTGTCCAAATTGAAAAATTGGCGACGAAATTTATCGAACAAATACATCCGGGCGTTCCATGCAGCGATATCATTGGCAGTAGGACGGTGACGCACAATATCTCGTGCAATACGGTCAAGATGGGCTTGTTGAGGAGTCATCATCATGGTTCTCACCCTCTGATCTTCCGCTTGACGTTGCAACATGGTCGACATCAGTTGGGTACTGTCACCACCACCGCCCATTTGCTGTCCGCCACCAGTGTGTTCATTCATGTCAGATTTGGGAACCACCACTAATTCACTAAAGTCCATTTTCCTTTTATTGGGTCTTTTGCTTAACTTAAACACAATCATCGGTGGATTAAATAAGTTGGTGCGAAATCGGTACTCAAACGGACAATTTGTAGTGAAATCAATAAAGAGGTAGGCATAATTCCCATACTTTTGAACCAATGTTGTTAAAATATCATGCACGATGCTCATATTGCCTTTTGGGAGCATTTTCCCCATGAATTGAGCCAATTGTTGTTGATTTCTCGGATTATTGAACGCGACCAAATAATGGACATTGCCATTACGCATACGTTGTTCTTTATCACCATACAGATACTGTGTGATTTGCACTGCGAAAAACCGTTTATGATGAGATCCTCTTAAAAATAAGCCCGTCACAGTTTCATTGTTTTGAGATTCCTGTTGTAAATCATCGAGAACAATTAAATCATTTTCTTGCAATTGATCAAAATCATCTTGGGTAGGGACACCCATTTTCAAGATCACCTCTTGTAACTCTTTATGAAATGGACTTTCTATCCCATAATACCACCAGACTTTACGAATGGGCTTTTTAAATAAAGTATGACGATTCTTGATCATATTCGCCACAAACGTGGACTTTCCCGATTTACTAGGACCCGAGACAATCATGGATGAGTCATTCTCTAAACGGAAATCCATCTTGTCAAATCATAAAAGTCAGACATATATATTCCATGCATCATGTATTAAACATAACTTAAAATTGTTTCCAAAACATAGAATCATTTCCAGAATAAAGAAGAGGTGGAATAAAACGTCCACGTGTACATGTCTTAAAGAGTGAGTTTTCAAGAGCAGTCACCATTTCACTCATCAATGTCCTTTCCATGTCATGGGTAAGAGGATTCATATTGTACCGTGCAAATGCTTCCTTTAACATGTTGGGAAAGGCGCGACGATGGATTTCGTAGGCACTACGCACAATGAAATAATGTTCAATATAGTTCAACACAGACCACTTCTCATTGACACACTGTCCTGCTTTGTACCATGAGGATGACACATACCACTGACTCTCCTGTTTGTGTTCCACCATATCCTTGAACATTTCGAGGAATCGATTGATCCATTTCTCGGCTTGTATTTGATCACCGTCAAAGATATGCAGCGCGTGTGACTCTTCCCGGATGCGAATGTACACACCGAGTGCTTGCGCCTTGACATAATCCGTCCGCATCGTCCTCCAATCCTCCTCTTCCGTGGGTTGAGCACTCCACCTCTGAGAAAGCATGTTTGTCATCTCATCCTCCTTTTGTTTCATAAGTGCAATGCTGTCCTCTAATTGGGAGAGATGATCGAGATCATCATCTATAAAGTGTTTGAGTTCCTCCCAATCAATGTCTTGTTTAGATTGCACCATGTGTATCAGATCAAATAAACCACTGGAGGGAATGTGTGCCTTCTTTATATCGAGTGTCATCTTTGTCTTCTTCTTCTTCTTCTTTTCCCCCACCGCTGTGCTCTGACATTCCTCCACCTGTTTGATACGGACTTGGATTTGATCCACAGTAAAACACAGTTTCAGAGTCTTTGTCTGTGGATTATAGTATATGCCTGTGACGCGGAAGATGGTATTTGCTTGAAGGAAGGTATTCGCCTTGAGATTGGCAAGAAGATGTCCAATAGTGGTCAAACTAACCTTCTTGTTCTTTCCATTCTCCTTCATCAGGAAGATGGGCGTGTCCTGCTTCAGCTTCATAAAGACACTGTCGTAGGCCGATTTCTTGTGTACATAACCGAGACAGGAGATAAAGTTGTAGGCAGATTCGGGTTGGACTTGTTTGTAGAGGGATTGTATCGCATCTTCCAACGTCTCCAAATCGCGTGAGACGGCTTGAGAAATGGTGAAGAGGGAGGTGAGTTGATCGGAACCGTACCCACTGTTATTGTACGTTTGTGCACGCCATCCATAAAATCCTGTGGCAAACACGAGTTTTGAAATGTCTCGTCGTGATTGCCAATCCATCGCATCCATCGTCGCATTCTCTCCGCGAATGGGATAATATCCAGTGTTATTCCATTTCTTGCCCAATACCAGACGTGTGATGGGCAGAGGCTCCAACTGTGGTTGTGCCTTGGTAAGATAGTTCTTCTCGGCTTTCCCATTCGTATGGAAATAGGACTCCGTCGCTTCAACAAAGACTGGCTTCGATGTCGGTGTATCTGACGAATACGTGACTTTCACCTTCTTCGCGAGAGGAGCTTCCAACGTGTTCGTACGTTTACCCATGACTGAATGAAAATGACTGAAATGGCTCAGTTTATATAGAGTTGAGCGTGGGAAAATTTCTTCTCATTGGTTGACGCCCACGCATACAAGTGCTCTGATTGGTGCTCCGTCAAATTCACGATGAATCATTCATTTTTGGTGGTGTACGGGGCTTGTCCCTTTTTGTAGGTCAAATTCACGAGATAACGCTTGATTTCATGGGAATTTGCTGAGTCATTTTACGATAACATCGGTCGATTTGGTGTGGAAAAGGACCTCAGAATTCTCGATAAATCACCTGATTTTACGAGGATTTGTAACAGAGTGTGTTCTTCAAAGTCACAGTGAATCGATTGATATCATGGGAAAATAACACATCAAATCCGTAGTATTTTTAACGATGTCATGGGAAAATCATCCTTTAAATCTTCGGTATATCGTTTGATTTCATAGGAATTTTACTGTGTGAACGTGTCTTATTCACACTCTTCGATAAATCGTTCGATTTCATGGGAATTTCATTGTGCGGTTTGGTGGGGTTGAGTATAGGCGTTTTGGACACATCATAATTGACGACTTCCACATCGAGTAAGGGTTTTCCACTCTCTTTACGTTTTTTGATATCTTTCATCATTTTTCGACCAGATAAGAGGAATATGACGAGTGTAAAGAATTGTGATAGGGTTTCTTTGAATGAACCAATGAGTGAACATTTTAAATCTCCTCCGTTGGCTGTTGAAAGTGTGTTCACTATGGATTGAACATTGTCCATGATGATAGTGTTGATGACGTGGGTATGGTTTACTTAGTGCTTGGAGCCGATCGATGCATGTAAGGCTTGTTTGAAAGCTGCTGGATTATCGTGATATGCCATGGCATAGGCTTGTGCGAAGGGGATTTGTTTCTTGTTAAATTTCCGTTTTTGGCCCAAGTATTTGCGAGTTTGAGGGGGTGGTTTCACAAATTTGCGGAGAATGCCTTTGTAAGATTGAATAAACTCATGCTGTAAAGGTGTTAATTTCCCTGGATTCTCTCGCATTCTGCTCATGAGTGCTTGCATATCCTTGACATATTCCTCAGGCAATTGATCGACATGACGGTTAATTTTCTTTTTCGAGCATCCTATCCCTGAACTTAGGGATTTCAGTACATTGGTAAAGTCCTGACGTCGACTTGAACATGATTCACACTGACACGTCATTCTTGTCTATCATCCTCTATCCCACATAACTTAGTTTACATGGCGTTCACCAAATTCATGTAGCGTGCGTGGACGTCTGCATTTTGGTTGGTTAAGTGGGCAATAAACTCTTCCTTTTGAGTCAGCAAGTCACGCATGCTTTCCAATGTCTCATCCAAATAGTCTCCATTGCCATCTGTACGATTGGGTTCATGAATGTGTTGATTAAATGCATCTTCCAACACGTGCAAGATGCGTTTGCGAGCATTTAAATGACGTTCATGGAGACGAATAGAATCGTTCAACAGTTGAACAATGGCGCTGTTTTTCAAATTGTTCAGTTGAATAATGTACTCGTGGGAGTTGTCAATGACAGGTGAATTGACTGGGTAAAACATTCTTTCCTCCACGGGGTGTGCGTCCATGGGTTGTTGAGAGGTTCCTACCCCCACTGAGTGTTGTTGTTGAGGGGTTCCTACCCCCACCGAGTGTTGTTGGCGAGGTTCGCTTGATTCTTGTACCTCTGGATTTCCCACTGTGTTCGACATGGCTTGGACATAACTGTTGTGATCATTGACAGGACCTGGGTAATTATCAAATGTCACATGACTTAGTGTAGGTTGAATATTCTCTAACGATAGAGGACTCATATCAATCTCATTCGCAGCCATGGCTAACACATCGGGCGGCAATCGATTCCATTCTTCTTGTATTTGATGGACCGTATGGGTGGGATCCGGGGGAGCATCCACTCTGGCTCGATCGTCAACCATACTTTTCACGACAGCTTGTAGCATAGCGTGAGCAGGATCAGGTGTTGCTAAGGCGCGATGATCCGCTGGAGAGGGTCGAATGAGTGCTTCTAGACTATCGTCTGCATCCAAATCTGTATTCATAGGTTGAGGGGGTCGCAAGGAGGTTGCACGACGTGCGGTGGGTGATAATTGACGATCTTGTCCTGTCAACGTAGAGGACACCTTCAAAGAGGGTCTCGGAACATGCTGTTGAATAATATACTTGAGTTTGCTCACATTTTCTCCCTCCATTCGCTCGTTTAAAATATGGGTATGTTGCCGCGCAAATTGTTGAGCTGTCTTCCTATCCACCGTTCCATCGAGGGTTTCCCCGCATAGACATGCATAGATGAACTCTTCACTTGCTTTGATCTCTTCTTTTGATTTATATTTTAGATGGTGTGAATTATAAATATGCCTTCTCAGACGATCTTTTTGATAAGGGCATTTACAGATAGGACATAGGGTTATTCTCAATTTTCGCAACGTCAGGGTCTCTTCACTTTCACGCGCTCCTCCCTTCATGGTTGATTTTTGTTGTGTGTTCCTGTGCATGCTTAAATACATTTGTTGGCCATTGAAACAAAATACTGAAATGAGCACAGATACGATTCAATGTCTCTTTGATATAAATAAGACTTGCTGCTGAAATCACACGTTTATGATACAGCTCTTGTACATAGGTCAAATGTTTTTCATTCATAAACTTCCATAGTGTGTCCTCATACAAAACGTCATCCTCAAAAATAGCCATGAGTAAATACACACGTCCCACGATGGAATAGCGGTCATTCAGTACCAATTGATTCAAATAGACGGTGGACGTGTCGGTAAACTCTTCTAATGTGGGGATATCATTGCCTCGGATGCGTTCATCGAACCAAAAATCAATAAGAATCTTCATCCGCGCTTGGTGCGAAGGAGTGGTCGAACTGTCTGTGGGCGTGATGTCCATCTTCCACGCGATCGTCTTCTTTTTCGATAATAGGGTAGGAGTAACATGATCTTATTTGAGAGAGCGTGAGGATCCATAACTTAAATAGTCACTCATCGCGGTGAGTATGCGTACAATCTCTCTCAGAAGAAAAAGGAGTACCAGTAGCATGTTTTTCCAAATCTATCAACCCCAATAGCAGAATGCTTATCAGATGGAAAAGCAACATGATTCATAAAACGACATTCTTTATTCATACTTAGTCTGCGTCGCTTACATATTCTTCTTCTTCTGATGTCCATCCAACAGAGAAATATTCAAAATTAAACGTTATACAATAGACACCAAGAATCTCTTTGTTATCACTGTCCATAAATTCATAGTCCCATACGTTCTTTAGTGAGGCTAAATAGTCATCCATTTCTTCGACGTCACTTTCATAATACCGTTCACTGGCACCCATCAATGGTGGAGAACCATTTCTTTTGTATTCATAAATCGTGAATGTATCCATGGAGAGTTCACATTCAGGCTTCACTTTGATCTTTTCCTTCACATAGGGAATCACTTTCTCTAACATCGCGTGCGGTTGACATGTCGTTTTCGGATAAATAATGAGCTGATTTGGATAGCTGTACACGTGAAAGTCTTCCATCATGTATGTGTCTTGAACGTTTCTCTATTTTTACCTAGTTCTCCAATCGATAGGTGCTCCGAACATGGAATGGGGCACACCCAATGCTCCGTTCTGTGCTCTGAGCATGGAATGGGGCACGTCTAATGCTCGGAGCAGGGGATGGGACATTTGCAACACTATAAAGCCAAGTCGAAAATGTTCCGCCTTCATAACACTCGTGAACATACAAGAAGATGGTTGATCTCAGCCGACTACCAAGACCAAGCACACTACCTTTATCGCCAGCCAGCCCATTACCTTCGATCAGTGATGACGATTTTCCTACGGATCTCCCATCCCACTGGGGCTCTATTCCCGATCTGGACGGACCATATTCCCTCCCGCCAACACCACCCACCATCGATGGACCGTTTCACATCCCACCAACCCCTGAACTTTCTACGTCTAGTTTCGACGATCTCGGACCACCGAGTATGAGCGATGGTCAGGTGGAGGACTATTTGACAGATGAGAAGGAGAATACCCCACCGAATGCAGCTGGCTATCCCGAACTGGATCTTAATCGTCATCCATTTCGCCGTCCACTGACTAATTTGAGTAGTCGGTATAACGTTAGAACTGAATTGCAAAACTTGGATGAAGCGGTTGCATTTTGGGACGACGTAGACTTTGTTGACGATTGGGTGTTTTAACTTGTGTATATTTTGATACATGTATTCAATAAACATACATGGTAAGCTATGACTATTTTATTCAAGGGTGAACTGGGTTATAGGACATATCATGATAGAAGTTAAAATGAATGTTAAAGATTGAATTTAAGATTGGAAATCGATCATAAAATTTTACACGTTAGCATTATTTTAATGTTGAAAATGATTCATACAATTGAGAGTATTCCCAAGTCAATGATCATCAAAAATAACAGGTCATTGGAATAACATTTTATTATAGAGATGCACTTTCTTGAGTTATTTCACAACATGCATTATTCTTGCACAAGGTACGATGTTCGGCATAGTCACTTAAGTTACAATAATGAACAATATAAGACTTGTGGAGTTGTCCATTGTCCACCGCGGTTGATTCATGCATCACAGTGATGGGGTCAACCTTGGTCCAGGCCCATGCAGCTTCACAGGAATCATAATTTAAATACAGTGTATGCACATAAAGTCGATAGTGTAGTTCAAAGCAATAATGAAGGAGAATCTCAACCACATCTGACAGCGCACAGTGGTACCCATACTGTACCTTGGCAGCTTGCGTTTCTGTGAGTGCTTTCCCTCGGCGTAAATGTAACAGGGCTCGACGGTACGCTTCTTTCCCTTCATACTGGGAATGATTCATCCAGTGACATCCGCGACGCATATGTTCCTTGTAACCAAGTCTATACACTTCACTATCCCGCATACATGAGGTGAAAATATTCCAATGAGAGTCAATGCGTTGAGACCATTCGGGGAGAGAAATACTATCCATGGTCACTTTTTCCAAGAGTTTTATGCTTTTCAACCAAGTTCTTTCCATCTCCGATAATCCATTCCCTACAATCAGTTCCGCGTTTCCATACTCGCGTGTCATTTCATGGACCCAGAAATTAAAACGGTGAATAATCACATTCTCTTCTGCACCACATTTCCCAATCACACGTGGGTTGAGACCATGAATAAATTGAGTCGCAAAAACATCACACCCCGATGACTCATGTTTGATAAAGTCATGGAAGCGCGATGTAATGGTCACATATCCAGTCGGTTTATCGTCTCTGGGCGTATAATGACACCAAATGGCAGCGACTTCCTGCATGGGATCTCCTTCCGTATCAAATACGATGAAATTGCGCACCGGCTTCTTCTGCTCCACCCACCATTGTTGTACTTTAGGATGATCAAATGTAATGGTATAAGAACCTTGCATGAGCTCGCCCAAGTGCTGAATCCGACGCATCGTGAAATGAATCTCGTCTTGTGTGTCTCGACTTATATACCCTTCCCTAGGGTGGTGTACAACATGATTGGTTTAGCGATGATGACGTCTCCTTCGACGTTTTCCTCCTCCTGATATTTTATTCGCTATAGCACTTACGCCTGCGGCACCGGCTGCACCCGCTGCTCCCAACGCTGCAGCTTTCCCTGCGGCAATAAGTGCAGGGACGAGGGGAAGTAAAAATGGGAGGATGCCTCCTCTTTGTTTACGACTCCCGCGGTAGATTCCACCTTTTTGTCTTCGACTACCACGGTAAATACCCCCTTTCTGACGGCGACTTCCGCGATAAATACCTCCACGTTGCATGATTGCCGTGATAGGCTAGATGTCCCTACTTAGTTCTTCATTAATAGTTTCCCTAACGTCTTTAACTTTCCCAACTTGTTCCTATTTAGATCGTGTTTCAACCGTTGCCATTCTTCCTTTATCATTTGATTATTGGATTTATACCGTGGTCGCCACGCTGCTGGCAACAACGTATTGCCCAAATGACGTCGAATCAATTCGCCTTTATGTCTCTGAAAAGCTTCACGCCCTCTACGATGCATTTGAGATTTTATATACCGTTTCACATGTCTTACAGTTCCTCCTCTCTGGCGTCCGTTTACGGCGTGTCATGATTAATGTTTACGCTTCCCAATCATAACTTAGTCGCAACAATAGGAGATTGATCACTACATTTATTCATCATCCAAATCTACATTATACGTGAACCAATTCAATTGGTTCTTAAAAACAATGGGATTCAGAGGTTTCCCTCGTTTCTTACTAAAGTCAAATGAATATTTGCGTGGGTCCCGATTTCTATTCTCTGGTCGAAGCGAGGCTTGGGGGACACTGTTCACTTCCTTGGGTGGATTCGGTTGACTCTCATATATCCGTTTCAACTTTTCGCGCTGATTTTTCCATATTTTCTTGGCCATATGCTCCTTATGCAGCGAGATAAATTGACGGACCTTCTCTTCCTCCACGTCACGATGTAGCATCTCACCACAGACACACATATAGACAAAGTTGTCGATTGCCTCATTCGTCTTGCTCCACGACGGATTCCATCCACACACCTCCTTATGTTTTTTGCAAACATGTTCCCATAAGAAGAATGCTTGGTACATGTTATGACACCAGGGACAGCGTGCCAACTTCACTTTTGACAAGTCGTACAGATATGAATTCGTACTCTCCGGCTCCACTGGACGATTCGGGTCCAAGGGTTCAGTGGGCATATACATGCTCAAATAGGGACATAAATGTTCATTCCATTCATTCTCCTCCTCCTGAATCTTCTCATCACAGTACCTGCACCGACCCACACATGGGTGTTTATGGTAAGCTTCCATATTATAGTCTTGTTTGCAAAGCAGGCAGGTGAACTCACTCTCCTTGTCGCCCCAATAACCTCTATCCAGTGAGCACTGATGATCGGTAGTCCACCATTTCCCACAACGATCGCAATACTCCTTCCCTATCTCCTTGCGTCCATGACGGATGCATTGTGAAAACAGTCGGAAGCGTTTATTGCAAAACTCGCACTCATAATAGGGTTGAGGGCGGGGACGGACTGTGGTTCGCCTCTTCTTTGTTGGTGGCTCCATTATATCGTGGTTCAGATCATGTATCTTACGTAAACAATGAACCAAACCCAATGTCAATCTGCATACACAAGATTCCTCCAAAATAACGACACTCCAGTTGAGAACGTAACTTCTTCTGCAACGAATCGATCAGTTCTTCCACGTCCCAATCGTCACCAATGTTCAAATAGCGATAGGACACGTCCAGTGCACCTTTGGGGAACTTTGCAGATGTTCGAATATCAAACAAGAAGCGTGGTCCATACAGTATTACATTCAGCAACTGAATACGAAGCTCTGCAATAATCTTCTCTAACGACACACTCTTCTCCTTTGTCGGAATAATATACAGTGTATTACAGTCTCGTTCCACAATAAAGTCTTTCGATGAATAAGGTGTATAGGATATCTCCTCTTTGGGATGACGTGTCGCAGCCAGAGGGCGTAACGTTGCTGTTGTCGGCATAGGATGAGAATGAATTTCTCTGACAGCGTCTTTCCTTATATACCCTGCGGTGACTCATCACACGTGCTCGGCGCCGCGTGCTCCGATTGGTGCTCCGTGCTCTACCCCAAGTGCGCCGATGCGTGCTCTGATGCGTGGGCGTGTGCTCTGTTTCCTGTCTTCTTCGCTACTGATGCGTGGGCGTGTGCTCCGTGCTCTGATGCGTGGGCGTGTGCTCTGTTTCCTGTCTTCTTCGCTACTGATGCGTGGGCGTGTGCTCCGTGCTCTGATGCGTGGGCGTGTACTTAAGTGCAATGCTGGTGAAAGGGGCTAGACTCTCCTACTGACGCTCATTCCTGCCTGAATCAATTTCAACTACTATGGAAGACGGGATTGCGGTCAAACTTTGTTTAAAGCTAAAACAACGAATATCAAAAACAAGCAGTGTAAAGCTAAAATCAATGAAGCAAAAACTTAACATTTCATGAAACGAAAAGCTATAAATTATCAACATTACGCCGAAATCATTTATTGATTTTCTTCACAGCTAATTGAGACGAGCTTGATTGTAATCGGGATGTCATCCTATTATTTCTATTACTCAATCTATATTTTCAGTTCTTTAAAGTTCGTGTATATATCCTTATTATAATGACTGTTAATCCACTACAATGTGCTTTATACAATTGCCATAGGACCTTTTGTCTAATATCGTAGCACGTTAAAGTAAATTTTTCTATTTATTGTAATACGGCTTTCTAGAATCATTATTCACAAAAACCATTTCACCTTATGAAGAAAGTGTAAAATATTTGTAAGTGATCTGCATACTGAGATCACATGCTCGAATGTATGATAGAGCGCAATATTACAATAAATTGTTTGAGATAAGCATTCCTGAATATTGATTTGGTATTCAAATCCGCCACACTTGCTAGTTGTATCCAAACGCCGCGCCACGTTGGCTAATCGAAGAAACACCTTATGCGAGGAATAAAAGAAAGCAATTTTCTACGACCGCGAAGTATTATATTATCAAGGCATACAGAAAAAGGAAAGTGTACTGAATGTCGTTGAGAAAATTTGAACTAACCTATCTATGGAAATCTGAAACCATAGTAGAGCATAGACACTGAGACATGCTAACACAGAATTCTGATAAAAAATGCCACGGATTGCTTGAGATATCAAAAGGATAAATAAAAAAACTAATCTACTAAAAGGAAAACTAAAAGTTACACGGAATTAATGCGATAAAGTAATGTTTCAGTCGACCTTGCTTTGATTTTTTTTCTTTTCGACCCTCTTTCTTTGAGCCATGTATTGAAAGTTTCGATGCAATATTGACCATGTGATGGACTTGTATGTGACTGAAAAGTTGTGTGCTATAAGATGCTTATAAACCTCAAATTCAGGGCCTTTTAAATGTTCATTTATTCTTGATCTCATTGTTCTAGAGGTCAATACTGAATCGAAACTTGCAATACATGGCTCACAGAAAGAGATCAAAGCAAGCCGACCGAAATATTATTTAATCTCTTTTTTATAGATTAGTTTTTATTCATAATTTTGATATCTCAAGCAATCCATGATATTTTCGTCAAAATTCTAAGTCAGCAAGTCTCAATGTCCATGCCCTACTAAGGTTGTTGTATTCCATAGATAGGTTAGTTTAAATTTTCCTAACGACATTCAGTGGTCTCCGTGGCACAGTGGTTAAGTGCTTTGCATAGCGATCTTTTGGTCAAGAGGTCGAGTCCCGAAGGTATCATTGGAAGTCGGCAGGAAGGGCATCCGTACTAAAAGTACCACAACACTCCATAAGTCTGACTATGTCAGCACCGTCCAAGGCCCAAGTATGGGGAGTAGTGACGTAAAACCTTCGTTTTTTTTATTCAGTGCAATTTCCTTTTTCTATATCCCTTGATAAAGGCTAAGTCGAAATATGGGGAGTATAAAACTACACGGTCGTAGAAAATTGCTTCTATAGCCTACTCTTCTAAATGAATGAATCCCGAACGATAGCAGCGAAAACTCAAATTCATTCGAGGAGATCCAGCGAACTGTGCTAATGTTCGGAATTGTTATTCGCATAACCTTCGTTGAAGATATGTGTAAATCGCATAAATGTAGGACTAGAAGAAGTTGATCCTCTCGCTCTATTAACACGTGAAACAATGAAAGCATTCAGAACGCTGATGAAACAACGTTGGAAATTTGTGGCATTTCACTTTAATGCTTGCACTGTGTAAGGAAGACAGACACATTGAAGGTTCGTTCTCCTACATGTAAGAAAGAATGAAAATAAGGGTTGAAACAAAGAACCTATTTACTTTAAATCCATTGCCTTCAAGTTGATTATTGAGCTCTGATCTCGACTCAGGAAAATACCACAGAAAGAGAAGCAATAACATTTGTATCTCTACAGAATTGCTATTCTTAGCAACGATCAAACAATTCGATTTATGTTTGTTCATATCCAGGGAGAGAGCGGCTTTATATTGAAACCGGCTTTCAAGTGAGCACATGACTTGAAAGTCTGATTATTGGGTTTTGTAAGAATTGGTTATGTTTCCAATATTCTACAATGCAAGTGTCTACCCGGCATCTGAAGTCCGCCAATAACAACGGATAACCATGAATAATTTTCATTTAAGTGTGGTAGTCATTTTCCTCTCTTTGGTAATAGACAATGATGGTGGCGCCGAGTTAGTGGCAACTTATAGTTAAGCACTTCAAGAGTTAAGCACTTCACTGAAATCACTTTAAAGAACACAGTTTTCTTAACATCGAGAGCTCCGTCGTTGAAAAACTACGTAGTAAAAACTACGAGTTATTGGGGGCAAAATGAAACCTTAGAGGTGACACTGAGAGATGAGGCCTTTGAGGAACCAATGATAATAACTTGAAACAAAGTTAAATAATTCAAAACAAAGTTGTCAATAGAAGAAAAAGATCAATTCAGAAAGACAGAAAAAGTATATCATAAATCAATTAAAATTCAACATGATTTAATATTCAATCAAACATGTAGGAAGAACGATATATTGCCAAGTTACACGAACTTAAAGTTGCGCAAAAAATAACTGCAAGATAAAAAGATAACAGAGCAATTGAGAAGTAAACTGATAAATAACAAAAAGTTAAATAATTTGAAAATCCTTTTGTGCAAAACAAGCCATCATCAGCAATGCATTTACATGTGTGACAAAGTGCGTAATACATGCTAATGAATATTAACAAAATATCATCACAATTTAACGATTGCCTTCAGATGATTGTCATCTTTAGATAAAGCAGTGTATAGAAAATTCGGGGGAAATGGTTTTTTATTGGAATGTTGAACCCCTAGACGAACTTATGACTTTCATAACTTTTATTTTGAAGTCAACATCTTTCATTATATTTTGATATATTTTGATTTGACAAAATTTGAGGCTTTCTTCACGAGTTCGAGGCATTCAAAGATTATTCCAATTCAATGAACTTGCCTTAAACATTCGCTCCGGTGCTCCCGTTGGAGATGGTGCGACGTCAACTTGAGCTCCGACACGTTGCTTTGCACGCAGTTGAACAGGACGTTGACGCGCGCGACCGTTGCGTCGTTGTGGCGGTCGTCGATTCATTGACGTTTTTCTGCTGCCACCTCCACTGCCAGCGTCTCTACCTGAATCGGAACCTTCGTGTATTGACTCTGGTCTGAGCGTGCAGTCTGCCGACAGGAAATCTGAATCGTCCACTTGCTTGTGAAGACGGAATTTAGCTCGTCTCTCCACTTCTGTTTCGAATTCTGACTCCTTCGGCTGAAAGCGATGGAACAAATTAATCGCCTGAAAAAATTCAGAAGAATTTTAATCCATATAAATGTTTGACCATTTGATCCACTGTGTTTTGGTTGTCAAAGCGAGTATCTAGAGTAAAGTTATTCATTTCAGGTATAATGTTCAACAATGACGAAATAATAAATTTGAAGATGATCTGAATATACTACTCATGCACAGTTATAATTCCAGTTGAATGCAAACTGGTTTCGTTACTCTCCAGTCTTCCAAAACACATCTGGAACTGGATTCAAATTTCGAATTGCTGGACACCTTTGAACACAATGAAGAACATAATATATTCAAAGCCGAGGGAACCGGATTGTTTTAGACAGGACAGTTGAAAAAATCAGAAATATCAATCTGAAACACGGATGCGGAGTCTTGTCATTTCGATTCAGACTCATACTGAAAGAGTAGGCCTAGTAAGTAGTAGAAAAACATGAAAATAAAGTACCAAGCAAACTCAATGGGTAGAGCACCAATGTCAATTCACCTTGTCTATGGTATCATTCATTGTGGTACATATACATCAAACGCTAGGAAGCCAGGTCAACTCATGCTATACCAGTCAATGATGGCGATCGCATAAGGCACCCAAATACAGGACTGTATGCACCATACATTAGAGAAACCGAATTCTAACGAATTGATCAACGAACAATGCTACAGTAAAACTTATTTGTTTGCACTTCGGTTTTTGGTATGCGCAAGTATTTTATGTTGTTTTTTCCTACTTTATTTACTCGCGTTTGGCGCAAACATTTTGATATATCATCATTTACAAACTATTGCGACTTCAAACAATGAATCATGAAATCATGCATTCATAGTATCACGACAGATAATGATCATAGCATAAATGGCAGTTAGCGGAGGGATGCCTGTTGGCCTCGACCAGGGTGTATTTTTCGATGATAATGTATACGAAATCTTAAAATCCCCATTTTGGGAGAACTGATCGAGAAGCATCTGAAAATTATCTCCAAGAGAAAGTAAATGGTTAATAATTAATGAGAATAATGAGATCCTGACCTCCAAGTGACATCATAAGACATCATCAATGATGAGGACGTAATGCATACATACATATTAGCATAAACGACCGATTGATAGACTAATTCAATACCTTCTGTAGTTAGCCTACTATCCAGTTAGGTATAACAAATTTTCAAAAGGTCTAAGCTTACATCACAATGCGTGCATATTAGCTAATTGATCAGAATTGCTGCAGTATTATGATAATTACTTGATGGCGAGAAACACATGATCTTCTGACATTCGGGTATCTGCAAACAACTTTTAGAGGATTATTGCTACCGTATCTCAACCTACGCATAAAAATTCAAGTATTCTGGTAAACAGCAGGTCTGACATTCCATTTTTCAAGGTGATGCGTTAGGTAATACGACATGACTTGCACTGCCTGATGCAGGCCGATAAATTCTCTCTGAATAATAATTTCTCACACTTAACACTAATAGTCTCTCTTAATGATAGTGCACGCACTAAAATAGTCCTAATTTCATGCCATATATGTTATGCCATTAGGCTATAACGAGGTTCCTAATTTCATGCCATATATGTTATGCCATTAGGCTATAACGAGGTAATGACAGTTAATGTAATGAATATGGCAATCCTTTAAGCAGCACTAGTTTGTTATTCAAATTCCGAAGCACATAGATATGAAAAAATAACAACTATGCAAATTACTTTTATATCTATTTCAACCAATTTATTTCGTAATCAAAAAGTAAGTGACTTGCTACAATCAAATATATTTTGTCTGATTGTCCAGTACTCTACGCAACCATGGTTTGTCTACACACACCATATTCAACATAAAACATGTCACATACTGCGCAACTCCAAATCTTTTACAATTTATCGTTACAATGCAAGAAATTATAGAACAGGCATACTCTGGTAGTAGACTCATTCTTTTATCGATGAAAGTGTTGCCTGCCGCGGCAAGCCCTCTTTCCGTCGGAGTAACTTGTCTGTGCAGTCAACACGGATTAGCTGACTTCAGCGATAGTTGGCCTGGTGCATGTTCTACCACTTCAGAATGCTGGTTTGCATGGCAGGCTTTTGAAGATCACAATATACCTGCACCTCGTCCACTGGACGATCACCCTCAATAGTCATCATGACTGAAATCGTTTCGCTGATTTTTGTTTTCCTTTGAGTACTGGCTGAGACATTCCGCGGCTATCCGGATCTGCACCCAGCCCTGCCTAAATTTATTAACGTGCCATTTCTCATCTAATAAGAAACTGAAAAGCTGGGAAAATGCCAGTTACACGTACAACGTACATCAATTTGTTAACTGCAATATAATTGCGACAATAATTGCTTAACTGATTGACACATCTTAAACAAACATTCTGATATATTTCAAAAAATATCAAAAGCGGATCCAAAAACGGACACGTCTGCGATCCGTGTCTCGGCAAAAGCTCGTGATGAAATAGTTGAGTTTGCTATCGATAGGATTCGTCGCTCATGTGGTGGCGCGCTTTAATCAAGGTAAATATAATAATATTCGATTAAATTTCTTGATAAATATCTTTTGCTGTGATTGAATTTGTTAATCTGGTGCGAAGCGCCCTATGTATTTACACGCGGATAGATATTGCTAGAAATGCAACCATTTCATGTGCATATTTATCAATTCGAGAATTGCCAAATATTGTCAAAAAGAAGTCATATACAGCTATTCAAATAACATAGCGTTTATTCAGTTATGTAAGTATTGAGCGAAAACAAGTTTAGGCAATTTTCTCGTAGGTATAACGATCGACTAACATTTTCCAATGACTGCGAATATAGACAATGACTTTACTTTTACTGAGAATATTTTCACAACCTTATCAAGTTGTTTACATGACGGGACGATTAGCTCCATATTGATTTCAAACAATCTGAACTGCATCTAAGTATCACTAAGTGAATTTTACAATAACGCAGGATGCTCAGTCTTTTTCTCTGGACCCCTGCTTCTAATTTCGAAAGTTTTTTCATTATTGATAAAAGAAAATTCAAGGCATTGTCTTACGTTATCATACTTCAGTTTTAAATTTTGCCATCAATATTTCAATCTGAAACTGTTTTCCGCTTCTTGGAAAAGCTTCTAAACGTAACCGCCGTTTAGACCATAAAGAGAGCAAGGCATGCATAGACAATGCATAGAGAACGCCATTGTGATAATTTATCCAAGAATAGCAATTACATTATCTGTAAGACCAAACCTAAAATGCAATCATTTGGAGAGGGGATTAGTAGCTTTCTTTGACGACATTGCTCTACATGCGTCATTGGCGCGTTGGATCGATAACAATTCTTCAATTCTGAAAATTACTTTTGTTTCTCATGTTCACCACAAAATGCATTAATTTAGTAACATTTACAGGATATTCATCAACATGCCATGCAACAGTCGTATGTTCTGAGGAAAGCAATTCAAGTGCTCTTATCATTCAATAAAATTTCTATTTTGCATCTGACTTTGTCAGCAGATCATAGGCGCAGGTTGCATGAGATGTAATAAACAAAGTCCACGTCATCATACCACTAGCCTACACAAATAGTCATAAAAGGGAAGTAGAAATCAAAATAATCAATCACAAACAGCATTTGGAGGAATGGAATGTAATTAAACTTTTATTAACATCGTAAATATGGCTGACAGACATCAACCGGTGCCCTGTTTCTATACAAAACAAATCCTCTACAATGACCTGAAACGACATGACACGAAGTCAAAACAGAATTCGTCTTGCAAAGAATACAATGTCTCAATGAAAATTTTAGAATGAATTCAGAACAATGCTGTGGTCTCCGTGGCTCGGTGGTTGAGTGCTAGCCTAGTGATCTTTTTGGTCTGAAATGCTGGTATCTAAAATGCAATTGTAAGTCGACAAGAAGGGCAATTGGAACTCTATATATCGCACCGCTCCAGAAATATCTGAAGCGCTACGTCAGCACCGTCGAAGCCCTCAGTGGGGGATTGTGACGTAAAAGCTTCATTGCACACAATGCATAATGAAACGTTCATTATGTCAGTGATCTGGGAATCCTCATTTCATCGGACCAAAAGTTTACTTCTCATTGTGATTGAATTGGTAGCAAAGCCTGTTCTCGTACCTACTGTCTTCTGAGAGGTTTTGCATCATCTGACGTCGATTATCCTCGAGAACATATGACGCTAGCTCACAATTTATAATTTAAGAATTATGCAAAGGGATTGCTTTTTTCATAATCGGAAAAATGCATACTGGATAGAGCATTTAATTATGAAAATTTCATAAAATTAAATAATTTATAATAATAACATAAATGTTGCAACATCTAATAATGCGGTTACGGCTCGTGCGGTCAAACAGCAAAATGTATCCATCGACTTAAAATGATGAGCATATTTTTATCTCTATCATAAGAAAAGTCCTATCCACCAGCATTTTTGCTACTTGATAATCACACGAACCCATTGAGAAGAATCCTGATAATGAATTATTTGTTAGGTCGTTGACTGTGATTAGAATGGTATCCCACTTACACCGCTAAGATTTTAAGGACATCGAAATCCCTCGGGAGCATATTTTTCTATAAATTGGATGGCGCAGTGCGATGTAAACAGTAGTTGAGGCTGTTGTGCGATGCATGTACTGAGTGGAAGCTTTCTTTTGAGCCTGATAAAGTCGGGTAGTCGCAACATCGTGGTGGAACAAAACTGCTCCTTGGAAGCCGTTCTGCAGGTACACGTGATCATCCCAGCTTTGAGACTCATTGCGGTGCTCCAACGTACGTCGATACCCGGATAGGCAAAGGTTCTCCATGCTGGAGCACAGTACTTGTAAGAGTGAAGGGACACAATGATCATTCTAAGTTTGTGTGAGGCTATGGCTAAGGGAAACTTTTTTCTGAACATGATTTCAAATGCACTATTAATACAGCTACATATAGGGCCTACAGGGAACTGTATGAGAGAGTGCGCTATATTAAAATGCGCCATCGTCGGACTTTAATTGCAGGCAAACGTTAAAAAAGATACCTTTCTTCGAACGAATATACCTTGTATTCACAAAGAATATAATAAGATAATAAAAAGTATATCAAAATATTATGCCTCATGCTTCATCTAATGACAAATCAAGACGCATGCTACGACAAATGTGTACACTCAAGCATCAATGTTACCCTACGATAATTTGAGATAGGATTTTTATTTCGTTAGTTGGAATGTTCCTCCGTTTATCAAGCCAAAAAATACATCTTACCTCGTAGTCGGAGTCAGAAGAAATGGTCTTCAAAGCCGGTCGAACATGACAGGAAGTCTGCGAGATGGATGGTCGATGCAGCATCACCATGTCAAGTTCAGAATCCACCTCCGTGACATCTCGCATAGTCGATAAGCCACTATCTACAAGAAAAAAACGAAATGTTCAGTGAAAACTGATGCTCGCTAAATTCATAAGCAATGGTTAGATGACCCGGGAAGCGAACGTTAATCGACCAGCTGCGCCAGGAAGTTGCATGAATGAATAATGAAAGAAAAATAGCAATAACAGCTCTGCCTTTTACCGTGTGGCATATTGCTGGTAATTCTTCGAGACTCTCTCACAGGCAATGAGACCTAGTGAGCAGACTTCGATGACAGTGCGCAATGCTGAGGGTAGGTTCCTGATAATTTTTCGAATAAGTATTTCGTTCAATAATTTGAATCACTTGAGCAATGTAGCTGTACCGAGATGTTAGAGTGACTGCCTCTTCTGCACAATATGCGAGCATCTTGATCCACGGAGAACCATTCACTTGAAAGGTTCCTCCCACCCGCGTGAGATGCTCGTCCAAGATCTTGCCCTGGTGCCAGGTCAATGATTGGTAATGGTTTTAAAATTCAACCGAATTCCGCTAAGCACATTCTATTGCACATCAATTCTTAAAAATACAGCTGAACTTAATGCGTGTCATCTTTGTAGTTAATGCAATAACGATGAGCTGGAGCAGATGGTGGAGATCAGTCAACAATAGTAGCAACAAACAAACAACTCTAAGGATGACATCTTCGACTAAATTGAAATCACGTGATACAAACGAATGTCGGAACGTTTCATGTAACAGGCGATGTGCAATGCCAGCATATAAAAATGTAAGAGCATAAAACAGCATTAAAGAAGTCACACCGCGAAATTTCACTGCAAGGGTTGTAAGACGCATTATCAGCGATGTGCATGCAACCGATTTAATAGGTATCATTACAAAACATTAGATGTAAGACAAAAGAATTCATGTTGATTCCTGGCGCAGCATTACGAGATAATTCCATCCGCATGTAGTGCGTTATTTATCATCGTTATGCATGTATAAAATAACATTCATCCATGATACATAATATTCCAAGCATCTTGACGCGGTAGAGCAATGAAGATCCCATGACAGTCATCTCTGAAGCAAGCAGCATGATTAACACTAGAAAGACCAACTTTTTTTATTACCGTTAAAGACCGTTGGGTCAATTGACCCCTTATATTGAAAAGCATTATGTATGAATTGAAGTTTTGCTATATTGATGTGAAAACGCTAAAAAATCACGATACTGATTACAATTCAGTTTTAAATTTATTGGGATTGTTTGCAAAAGTTATAGCTTTCAAACCTTCGGATCGGATTGAATTACTCCGATGGTAGAATGCACAACTGATCGATTGGTGAGGAGCACTTGCCACATACGAACTTTTCACATGAGGAGCACAACAATTTTTTTTGTTTGACTTGCAAATCTCACATCTTGTTCGCAAATTGGATAAATCACTGCGATTGACTTGAAGGCGCAATGTAGAAATATGGTAATGCGGTCGTTTTCTGGATTTTGCTTTGGAACAAAGTACTTGTCCAATGTGCAACATGAAATCACGTCGGGATTTTGCATTTGGCATAATAATCTCTCGTGCCAAGACGAAAGAGTTCAAACACAAAATGTCTAACAAGTTGTAGAATACAGCGAGAGTCCATCTTCTTGAGGCGCATTTTGTCGAATACAACCGTAGCATCTGATCTGCAGTATCTACTTTTACAGTTATCATTTTTGGTTTTTTCTTCGGATCATTTCTATCGACAATGGCTGATCGATGTTCTGTTGACAAAACAAACACGGTCTGGCTTGGCTTGCCTTTATAAGCAACGATCAGTTGATCTTCCGATTTCAAGAATGTGGATGTATGAACTGGTACCTGCTTTGAAGAGAATTGTTTCACAATTTCTCGTGGAATCTCGCATGTATTTGGTCAGACAGTTCCAAGAAGGGTCACGTTTTTTGCTGAAGACTTTTAGCCAATGAACACGAGGTGAAAAAGTTATCAGATGTCACAGAAATTCCACTGCCAAAATATGATTCATTCAAATTCAAAACAGCGGACTCGATCGGGAAGAGAAACTCGGCTATCACTCTGATCATCTCTTCCGGTGCATGGTATCGCTTTCAGAACATACTTTGTCAGTAAGTCACATATAATCCAAAACTTTATTCCAAGCTTATCGGGTTTGGTTGCATTATACTGCAAAAAGGGACAACGACATTTACATGGGAATAATTGCTCATCCACAGTAGCATGTTCTCCAGGAAAGAAAGCTTCTTCACATTCTTTTTGATTACTGTATCCCATAACTGCTGTATCGTGGCATCTTTGTTCACATGCCTTCTTTCAGCTCTGCTGCTCTTATCGTCAAATTGGATGTAACGTTTGATTTCTTTGTATCTATTTCGACTCATCGTCTGTTGAAAAATATTTATACCATATTCTTGACTCCAGAAAGATGAAAGAGGTTGATTCTTTCCTTGTAGTACACCTCGTATTATAATCAAGCCAACGAATGCAAGCATGTAATTTTCTGTTGTGTTTCAAAATTGTTGTTCCCTTGGCGCGTAGCCTCGGCCATTGTGAAGTCACGAATTTTGACGCATATTATCTTTTCCAAGAAGTTCTATGAAGATATCATGCTCGTCATCCACCCGATTCAATATATAACGTGTAGGACCTGCTTCGTGTCTTACTATATTTCTCGCAGGAGTTCTTTCTCTTGTATTGGCACTATCAATATTCACTTCAGTCCAACAAGTACCGTCAGGTGACGTGAAATGTAGAATTTCATCTGTATGATTCGCACTGTTATCTGTTTCAGAAGAAGATTCGCTTCTCTCCATAACTTCGTCATCTTCGCCGTCGCTCACTACAGGAGATAGAATGTAGTGGAGTCATTTTCATTTTCGTCATCGTCACTTTGATAACTATCGTCGTAATCAGAGTCAATGCTCGAAATAAGCTGTTGAGCTATTTCAGCAGCTGTACGTCTTGAACGTGAAGCCATCAAACACCAAGTGAAGCGTAGAAACTGACTAAGTGACTAACACGCTGAGTGCAACAAAAAGGATCGATAAACCACTTCTAAACTCTCAATATCTGCTAGCTCGCAGTTATCACATGACAGAATGTCTGTCACGTGTTGTCATAGAAATCGGACGATGTGAAGTCAGCTCTTCATACAAAAACCTGTCATTCATTTCATCCATAGAGATCGGATCTAACTCTTTACATAAAAATCATCACTACATTCTTAGCCGCATGTTGAGTTCAAACAGGATAATGTGAATCTACGATCGAATACCATGAAGAACAAACATGCATGAAAACATTTTCAAAATACGTCATAAAGAAACATCAATCAGAACTAAACAAATTCGGTTTGACGCATCAATCAATTAGTCAGGACACTCTGATTTTGAATTACATTGCTTCTACAAGTTGACTTGCCTTCGTCGCCTTGAGAACATAATTTATGGGTCAATTGACCCATCGGTCATTGACGTACAATCACAAATTTAAATCGAAACTAACGGGAAAATGAAGGAATTACTATGTTGATTTTGTGTAACTTAAAGTTTTAGGAAAAGTCAAGGAAGATCGGTGCGCTACAGTTACTCATCACATTTTTATAAATATGCTTACCATCAATTCTGGGTCAATTGACCCAACGGTCTTTCTAGTGTTAATCTTTTGTTATTGACAGCATCGCTGGGCAATAAGCACCCTGTTTCGCTTGACAATAATTCACTCGACGCCTGACTTACTAGCTGATATTAATATCTCATGATATTACTCGAAAAGAAACGGTTTTAAATCGTATCATGCTGTTACTTAATTTTAACAAAATATATTTAAATGCATTCTTTTATGGGTAGAAGCATAAACATTAGAAAAAGCAGTAATTATAGTTTCTTCTACAATTCCATAAATTCAATTCTGAATGCGAAATCAGGTAAATGTGTGCATTCACGTAGTTGACAATTCGACGATGCTTCTTAAATATTTGTAGTCTGCTTGGTTCCACAGCTTTTCATTTTTTGCGGATACAAATGACACATTAATTGCAATTAACTGAGAAATTGGGTCGATTTGGCATGTCGCTATCACAAGCGGATTAATGTCGAGGAGTTCACATTATCTGAATAGAATTATACAAATTTGGGTCATCAACAAAATATTTGTGATAATCTGTATTTATCATTATCTGCATGTATATCATTTCCACCTATAATTCAGTCCAGCTGATCAGTTCTGGCCTGCATAAGTTAACTGATGGAAAATGACCTGCTTTTATCAATGAACAGGGTCCGATTATTCATCTGTGATTAAGGGATATAATAGCTTCGCTTTTGTTTTCGTGCACACATTGATTTCATTCCCTACAGCACGTCTCTACTACGTCAATTTACTCGCTATTCCAAATATTAGACAGCGGTTAGAACACCACATACAAAAACATACCTGTACCTTGTGAGGAAAAATAGAACACTTCGAAGTCTGAAAGATCGAAGACTTAGTAAAGCTACAGGGAGAACAACGGACAAAGTAAATAAGAGATCAAAGAAAGTGAGCAAGGCGAGAATAGACAGTGGTAGTCTGTTGTAGACGTAGAGAATGTATTAATTTATCAGTTAAATGAAAATGGATTAATGTTAAATTTAAAAAGTGGAGAGAAAGATCGAGAGAGGTCTCGGATTTTCTTGATAGTGAAGAAACAAAGAGATCTTTCTAGTTTGAGGTCGAAGGCAGAAGCAAGAGGAGGACCAAGGAAAACATGGTCACAGTTCGTCTCCGATGATCTTCATGCACTGGACCTGAATCCGGTGACGGTCCACGATCGGCAGGAGTGGAGACGCGCAATCCGAAAGCAAGAACTGTCCAGCTACGTTCAACGTGGAGAATGATGAAAACGGGGTAGTAAGTAAAATAAGGCAGTTTCGTTAAGACTTTTAGCCGCCCCAGATGGACATCATGATCCATTCGTTTCACAAACTTTAAACAATTGCGATTTCCTGCATCATCTTCAGGGGTCGTTGCTTCTCTCCACTTTCCTCGCTCCATTATTTTTCCTTTAATGCATCTTCCCTCATCTTCTAATGGTGGCAATCACACAATCATCTCCTGAGTCTCAATTCACATAAACTTGTATTTGAGACAAAATCAAGTGATTCACGATTAGTTGGTGAACTTCATGACATCTGTTAATACAAAATTAAGCTAAATAAAAAAACAAAAAATGATAAGACTGGCCATTTACTAGTTCTACAAGAACATTTTTCATACTTCCATTTGTATGCAAAATATTCCACGCAGACTTTGTCATCGTCATGGAAATTGTCCTCATTAACTGTATCACCATTTATATAAACACAATAATCTGAAAATTATTTGGTTAAATTGAGGCTACGCAAAAATGCCATTATCAAAATTTGCAGACAATAGTCAATTTTTGCTTCAATAGAAATATTACTTTGTTCTTTGCATCTTCCCCGCTATATAATCCAAAGAAGCACAAACAATTTATTTCAATTTGTCATTTGACTACCAGACACACAATGTGTACATTTACTACAATACGGTAAATAATGAGCAGTAAGGCAGACAGAAAGAAATATTTAGAGATGAAAGGAACACTACACTGTAAGTAAGACGAGAAGGTATAATGATGATTTTGAGAATGAACATGAAAGAAATTAAGACAGGTGAAAACGCAAGAAAATTTGCAAGGCCTAAGCAGTACTAAACCGTAGTCCGGCCGCCAAAACAAGCCTATGCATAGAGCGAGGCCGAAAATTGACTCCCACAGAATGATGTACACATGGCTGCACAAATTTGTCAAACAGACCAATGAAGAACATGCAAATCCAATGAGAAGCAAACTTGGGTAGTCGCTAAAAAAAGCATTTTTCTGTGGTTCATCCTGTTAAACTAGAAGTAGGCGTACTAAGTCCAGAACCATAATTATTAGCATGCAATGTCTTCAGGTTATTTATTTCATGTAATGTGTAAGCCTGTATGCTTCATCGGTTATGCAACTTTGATGGTGTATGCTGCGAAATTCGGTGGTGCACACGCAATTGTGGCAAAATTTCATCAAAACATTGTGTTTACTGATATTAAGACGCTTGCTACCTCAAAATGTAGGCTTTCCAAGCCTCAGACAGAGATGCATAGGCGCACGAGATCATAACCTCAAGACATTGTATGTTAACAATTTTGGCTTTGGATTTAGTGTCTGTCTCTCAGAAAAACACGGAAAATACACCTTTTACCAAAACTTCAATCTGGTTCCTGCCAGACAAGAAGAGGAACCAGGTAGAACGCAGCAGACGCGCAAATTCGTAGTGTGGCAGAATCATGTTCGGTTTCAATCCCTGTACAAGCTCGTTCTGGCGGCAGGACTATTATTTAACTTATAAAAGTAGAAAAAAAGGCAAGCTGCTGAAATTGATTAATTTTGCATTAATATTCATATAAGCGCATTTTTTCTCCGCTAAAACGGACAATGAAATCTCATTTTCACGATTTCAGCAGCTTGGCTAGATGTCCTATATTTTTTATAATTATATAGTCGGTAACATTTTAAATCCTTTTTTCATGTTCATTTTTGCTGAAGGGGATGATGACATGGAGTTAGGAGATCAGACAGCACTGATATGGAGTTTGAACGCAGCCAAATTAGTCAGCGTGAAAATCATCACTCCACAAGGTTCAATTCTGCACAGCTTTTTACGCAGGTAAATAACGTGTGTACATACATGGATTTCTTGAAAATCTTTGCTGTTGTGGTACATATCGCTGAAGTCCATTAGTTGATTAAAGTAAATGGAAAACTAGCGATATCAGATAACAATATTGTTTCGCAATGATTGTTTACTCACTCAGATCATAAAGAAAACAAGTCACCAACAATAGATTTGATAAGATTAAAAGAAATCCGCATGGAGAAATTTGAATATTACCAGTGGAAGATTTTATCCTGAGGATCACATGCGGGTCACGAGACTTTTTCTCTGATTGTTCTACAATGATTGTCTAGAAGCAATGTAAACTTATTGGATACATACTTCTCGGCTACACGCGACTCACCTAAATCGTCTGGCAATGAGTCCACCTCGCACGTGTCGTGTGCTGGAAGAAGAGTGTCTCTTTTCGTAAAGACAGGGTCACACACGGACAGTGTAGCTTCGGAACTGCGGGAAAGACTGCTTGCCTGTCGCGAGACCCGGCCAATGCCAATACTACGCTGAGAATAATCTTCAACTGCTGATCGGAGATCGTCGTTTTGATCATGCAGCTTTCGATTACAGTCTCTGAAAAAGGATTGCTTTGTTTTTGAACTTGTCATGTCATTATGTTTTCTGATCATGTAATATATGCTTGCAAATATAGGTCTTATAATTATATATATATATATATATATATATATATATATATATATATATGTAATTACACATATAGGCCTCTATTATTATCCCGATTTGGTTGACAGGGAATTGCCACAATGAGTGAGGGTAGCAAAGCAAACATGCATGTGAATCACCGTGTACGGGATCAGCCAAAAAATACGAGAACAGTAATCAGGCATTAGGGCCTACATCATTTTTGATTGTGCAGGAGACCTTAATTTAAACCTAGATCAGGTCAGGTCCAAAACTATTAAAAACAGGTACATTCTTCTTCATTGTCGAGCAGTGTCAGAATATAAGAGTGAAAGGGGAATAAATGAAACTCGACCAAAACGGGGGAAAGGCTCGCAAATAGTGTTTCCGAAAAAATTGATTTACTTTTTAAGTTTGACAGAGTTACTCAATGATAAATTGTAGAATGGAAAGAGGTTAGAAGGCTCTAATTTGCTTAACAAATTCATTATTTCTCACTAGTCGACTCTATCACTATATAAACTTACTATCTGTTCACGCTGTAAGTGGCATATTTAATGCACCATTTCTAACATGCAGACGGTGAATTTCTTGCTTGTTCAGCAGTCAGATGTATAATTTCAATAAGCGTGAAGGCATCTTCCACCTGGTAGGCGACAGAGTAGTACGGCTATATTATGCGACCATTTTTCGGGCACGTGGCTGAGTCTGAACACGGCCCCAGGCATTTTCCATGCACGTGTTTGGACCCGGGCACGTGCACGGAATTGAGCACAGCCCTAAGCATTTTCCAGGCGCACGTCCAAGCACCGCCTCTGTCATTTTATAGGAACAGTTACAGGTTCGAGCACGGCTCGGTTATTTTCTGGGCATTGTTTGATGGTTGTGCTGACCGATGATGCTTGCATTACCAACAGACAAATTTCCATGATGAGTGAATAATTACATCGAACAGTCGAATGAAACAGCCCATTGATCCATTGGAGTCATCGCATCTTTTCAGTAATACGGTAATGATAATCTTTACAGTAGACGCCGCTTGTTAAAAACACATCGGGACCGTCTTAAATTGCCTTTATTAAGCGACGTTTTTATTAAACGAATGTGATTTGAAATTGAATTTGTAAATGATGGTGGGTACAGTATAGGCCTACATGTACTGTAGTAAAAATTAATTTACAAATTATCTGGATATTCGATAGGAAACTCTTTAGATGTATGTGCGTGCAGTGCATTAACAATCGGAAAGCCATCCTTTGCAAAACACTTCCATGAATTAGAAATTGCAATACAGTACTACTACTTGCCCATTACCGGAATTACGGTAAACTGCTCGAATACGAATGCATACAGGTCCTACTTGCAGCAGTGTTCAATTGTACGTTGTGTTAGAGTTTGCTGACGGATAAAGTTTTGTTTTTCGCTTTCCATGGTGCCATCTTCTACTGGAGAAGAGAGATGCAACGTGGAGTTTGAGCGAGTTGCTAATAGGTGCACCAGTGAGATTAGGTGCGGATTAGCCTACAATGATCGAACAAGTGTGATGAAGAGTTCATGAAAGAATCGTGCTTATGTACTGTCATTCATACCGGTAGTTAATCTTTAAAAGTGAAAATGTGAATAAAATTCTGTCTTTAATAACCGGGGCTTGTTTTTTAAAAGCGGAGGTCTACATTGAAGTTTTGATAGCAAAAATTCCGGACCAAGCCAAGCTGTTTTCATTAACTGGGTGTTTTTATTATCCATGTTTTTAATAAGCGGTGTCGACTGTATCAGTAGATATGGAAGTGTATATTGCGCATATGCGAATGGCTTGGCTACGTAATATAACTCAATGCAAGTGCAACTGTACAACGGGTCCATATGATACGTAAGATAGGTTATATGAGAATGCAAAAACCGCAAAGGCATATGCAGCAGTTCACTTAAGGAGGATGCTGTATCATGAATGCAATGATGGATACGTTGTTTTAAATTCAGGAGAATATGGGCGAAAAAGTAGAAACATCTCTAGCCAATAAAATCATCGAAAAGGCGTAGAATTTACATAACAGTGCATTGGTCTCATTTTGTCGAATTTACGATTATTTTATTGGTTCGAAGTTTTGGCTGCTCTTCCGCCTGTTTTCTGCAAAAAGTATGACACTGTAAGACCGGATAGTGAGTAGGCGCAAGCATCTGTGCCCGTAGGTTATATGTTTTAGCACTGATGGAGGGATTGAGCATAGATGCGATTCAGAAATGTCAACCATATGCTTGAGTTGGACATCGATTTCATACCGATTACCAGGGTACATGTTTAGATCGACTAGGTCGCTTCCGCTGTCTGTCTATTTGAGTATACAAGTTCGGTTCGGTCGTGTGTGAAATCGACTACCCGGATTCGGGTCTGGCCAGGCTGCATTTCAAATCGGATTCCCGAGCACTGGTCCAGTCCGACCATGCTTCAAATGGGATACACAAGCAAGGTCGATCTCTACAAACATCAATTTTTAAAATACCATTTCAGACCGTGGACACATAGGATTAACATGAATCAATCTGTCTAACGTACGCATTTGATCACTGTAAACGTTCATTAGAGTGTTGCAAGGTGTGTCTATGATAGATACGACGTGTTAAGATGTCATGAACAATAATGACTTTTAAGAAAAAAAAAACACATACAACATACACATTGCTCATATTACTCACATGAACAATAATACACATGATGACGATATCTTGACAGAACACAACATATATGTATATATCAAAACACAAAGAAGAATTATCACAAGAGCAGTGCATTAAGTAGTGTAGACAAATGGAGTTTTTGACCACATTCCAGTTGAACGAGAAGATAATTCATTGAAGAATCAGAATAAACATAGTTGATGAAATGCCGGAGCCACTAAAAGTGCCGGTTTATTTTGAATTTGAAAGCTGAGAGCAAATTGAGAATAAAAAATATACGCCATCGTCATGTAAAAGACATTGATGCGGAAAGTAGGATATGGATGAGGTAAATGGGAAAATAATACCAATAACAGGATGAGCAAGACCATTTGAGCAGATTGCAATCTTTGTTTCTACAGCATGAAAATTTGATTACACTTCTGTGCGAACCTTGTAACTTATATCAGTTCGAAAAGACATGTTGGCAGATATTTTTCGTGCAAATAAAATAGTAATGAATAAGCAAGCACTTTCTTCCAATGCCATAGTCCACCATCGCATACGAATCAGGCTAGCTTAATTACAGCATAATTATAAGAATATATCTCTGATATTCCTGCCCCTAACAGTCGCTAGAACGGTGCTAACGGGTCAGACTGCTGGAATGGTGTGATGCTCTCAGTCCGGATACCAGTCCTGAACACATCCAAAGACATTCCGGGTCCAATCGCCCACTAAAGGACAACAAAAGTGAGTCTCAAACCACAAAGGCATTACGTCACACAGATCGCAAAATCCCTAAAAAATTGATTAACTGCAGAATCAAGAATGCATTTTTTTAATGTACAGTAGAGCATTACTTGAATCTAGAGTAAGACAAAGGCAAGAATTTTCATGACATGATCCTCAGGACATGCCACATCTAAGGGATTGGAAACCTTCATCATGAGATGGAGATGCACTGTGACATGCAAAATCAACTTCAAGAGGTTCTAAACGTTCAGTTATGAGGCAACACTTTCTTCCCAAAGCAATTTGCATTTTCAATACAGTTCTGGTACACATTCCATGAACGAGAATAGACTTAACTTGAAATCGATAATGAAAATTTTGAAGCAATACAACTGTGAGTCCGCCGACACTTGAACATTCTTTTACTACACAGCGGAGAGAAAATAGAACGTCTCACATTCATCGAAAGGACAACGATAAGCGATTTCTCCATAACAATTCACGTGTAAAAGAAGTTGCTGATTTGTCTGCGATTAATGATTCTCTGCGATGCATTATTATTATCACTATGTGGGCGTAATGATGTGAATATTTGCACATGCGTGAGAATGAATGAGAAGGCTGTAAACGTCCACATTTATCACCTACCCATTTTCATGGCTGTGTAACAAAACAAGTATTCATTATGGACTCCAAAGAAATTTCGGAAATATCTAGTTAAAACAATTGATTGTGAGGTCGTGTCGGTGAACTTACAAACTCACGGCTTTCATATGTAGATTAATCTGCACTGCTTTTCATCTACGTCTTAAGTAATCATTCCTCAAGGAGTCCCTTCTTTTTCGGAATATCGGTCATTCATGTAAAGAAATTGATTCTTAAGAATCAATTGAATTTCTCTCATAATCAAGTTAGCCTAGCATCCTTAATCAGACATCGCTTAATAGCACATACATGTAACATTCCATGCGCTAGTGCATCCGAAATAATGAAGTAGGTTGGGTCAAACTTTCAAAGTAAAAACATTCTGTAGTTCTGCTTTACTTATGGCGTTCTACGCGGCTTTCATCAGAATTCACGAATTTCATCGAAGGTCACTGGCACTAATCAACCAGCCATCAATTGCAGCACTACAATAACAGCTTCGCTGGTTTTGCGATCATCATGCGTCTGACCAACGTTGCGTCTGACCATGCGTCAGACTAGAGAAAAATTACTGAGCACTGATTTTTATATTTGAAAAAATTCTAAGCATGACCAACTGGTCTCCTTGTCCAGGTCATATAAAGGACGATGCGTATCTGGATCTCACACAAAAGTGGTTGGATAAGATGCTGCACAGCCATGTTAACAAGTAATAGGCACGACAAGGTTGTGAAACAACCGACGATTAAAACATGACTGAAGAGTGATGAGCCACAGGAAGTCGAGCTCATAAAAGTTTCGGCAATTCAAAAATTTACAGAGTCTAGTAAAGTTAGGAAAGATCATTTGAAGGCTACTGTATGTGTGACTAACGGCTTTACATTCGATTCCATTCAGCTTACAGATTTTGAAGTCATACCACATTGATAATTCGTCACACAATGTTTATGCATGTGCTCATATGCATTGAATACAAAATGTTTCCGGCAATTCGTACGAGGACCCTCCCTACAAACTCATCTGTTTCCCATTACCCGTTGAATAACCAGCCTTAAGAATTAACGACCGCGTTATTCCTCAGCTTAAGTTCAGCAATGTGACGTGAGCTGCAAGTAAACCAATGCATCTGCCAAGTTTCAATCTCACAGAGCAAGATTGCAAAATTGTCAAGACCACATCATTGACGTTGACCAGATATGATTTTTTACTCTAATTCGTATCAGTTATTATTACACCTTAGTGATGAATTTGATAGATCAATTAATTTTTTTTAAAATTATGTGGAATATTCTTGCAGCAATTTCCTTCTGTGCTTGACACATCTCGTCCAATTCAGGGAAGGAACGGTTGACTTCAAAATCCGCGGAAATCCCAAATTAACACCCACACTTTCAGGCCACAAGCATTTATCGATATTTTATGATCTAATTTTGGCTAAGCAATTTTCTAAAGTACGAGTTCCTTAATAGAAAAAAATTCAAATTCAAATGCGATTTTCAATTTCTAAACTTTGAAAACACATTCACAGACAGTTTACAATAGTGCGGAAGTTTCTATGCATGCATATTAGTGAAAGCATTTGAGACACATGTAAAAGAGAAGCAGTTTGTATTGTTCACTAATATTTACATGTGGTTTCTAATCTGGTCTCGGATTTTTATTTTTCACATAATTTGACATCTTTCGGAATTTTACATTGATGTACTATGAAATTTTCATACAATGATTTGAGTATGATATTAGTATGAAAATTTCATTTTTCATACGTATGAAAAATTCATACTCAAATCATAGTATGATTCATATCCACTTATTTCCTCGCGGGTATTTTGCTGTTGAAGCTTTTGTAAGTTGCCTAAAACAACTTACAGTAGCAAAAATCTAAATTATAGAAAAATTATCTAAAAAGGAAAAGTGAGACTTAACTAACTCACACTCACATGACTCAAGCTACACACTATATAAATTTCGAGTATATACTTGCAAAATGGAAAAAAGTTATTATATTGACACCTAATAATTTTCGGATGCCCCTACCCCTATATTTCATATTTTTTTATTCCATATTCGCACGAAATACGTGAATAACCATTTCCATATTTCCATCACTAAATCCGCGGAACCGTTCTACTCCTTGCTGATTATAACCATTTCTGATAGAAAGTGGCTTATGCCACCGGAAGAAATAACATTTAAACTATTTTTTATCTTTTATTATTTTCATCTGCTCAAATTTCCTGTTTTAATTGAAAGAAATGAAAAATACATCAATTTCATGACGAAAATAAATGAAGTCGTTTCCATAGATATCCGATAGCATCGAAATGATGAAATGAAGGGTCGAATGATCAATTTCTGCGCAATTTACGTCACCAGTGAACATTGTGGTTATTTCCGCATACCGGAAACTTTGATCAAATAAATGAAAAAGTCAATTTTCCACGTAGTCAAGTAAAAAGAAAGTGTGTAGCATGTTGAAGTAAGAAAGCAACAGTTCAAGATGACGTGCACACTTAAGAGGGTTAATAAATAAAAAAGAAAAATGATGTTTTGTAGTGATTTCAAAGAATGTTCAGATGAATTATTTTCAGTGAATGTATGCTTCAAAAAGACGAATATGTCATGTTTTGATTTCTCAATGGTTTTGGAATGGGAACGTTTTCAACTGCCATCTTGCAGTCATTCTCAAGTTGAACTTACTAGATTTTCATTTTACAGTTAAGCAAAAGCAATTTCATGCATTGAACACTAAATATTTGTGCCCCATTTCATGTACGTGTGTCATAAAACCTGATAGATTCTTCCTATTCTAAAATCCACATTTAGTGCAAGGGGTTCTTTATTCAGACTTCTTTTTAAAATCAATATAAACCATACATCGCTACAAATTTGACAATTGCACAACATGGCATAATATTGTGACACTGACAAAGTGCTAAAACTTGGAAGTCACGTGATCCTTACTCATGCAATTCAGTTCATGAAGATTTACAGCAGAAATTACGATAGGCGACTACATCCCGTGAATGATAAGCACTTCATCGTGCAAATCCCTAAGTTTCTAGTAATAGAATCCTTCAGACAAGCACGAGGATGATCGGATATCTATGAAAGAAGCAGAGAAGTGGCCATTCAACACACTCACAGTTCGGTTTGCATGTCCCAAGCCACAGCCGTCACAAAACGGCCTTGCTTCCCACAGCTGTAACGGTGGTCAAAAAGTTATTCAGGGTAATAAAATATTGATGCGGGTTTTAGACGCAGATGGGACGGAGGTGATTTTTTTGATCATACGTGAATTCATTGAGTTGAACAAGTTTAATTGTATAACGCGACAATGTGCGCCTGATGTTACGCAACATCAAGATCCGTAACCTGGATGCAAATAGTCCTCATATTAGAAGCAGCATCAGCTTCATAATTTTCATATCAGATTCTACGAGTAGAAGAAAATCTTCACAGAAGAACTCTCAATCGTCAACTCTGATAACGGAGAAGAAGTAATTTTATCAAAAGTCAGATGCACGATCTACAAGAAATAAAGAATGTGTATTTGGCAGGTTTATCACTAAAACCATTCCTGAGAAAGAAGGGTCAATGTTCTTGAAGTCAGATATTTGCAGTAAGAAAGCTGAACCGTAAAGATAAGAGACCAATGATTTCCATCGGACAATTACATGAGTTCCCAACTTCCAAAAGGTTTACTTTTCTCTGGTAAAGATTGAAAATTTACAATTCTATGTACTGGCGGTCGGAGGCACCGTATCTACGTTGTCTGAGAGGAAAGATGCGTCCGCTGCTATTCGGTTGCACTCAAATCAGTGGGTAGCGGGGACAACTAAATGAAGGAGATTTCATAAATTAATAATATATAATTTCGCTAAGGTTGCAATCATGGCGGTGGGATCTCAGCGAATCAATGCATGCAGCTATGACTTGCTACAATTTAAGTTATACAAAAATCTTGCAGAATTTCTCGCTGCAACTGACATAAAAAAGCATAAATATATTCTGGTTAATTAAGAACGCAGAAATTTCCTCAGTAAAATCTTCTAGAATTTATTCTCTGCAGCGGATATCAAAAATACAAAAGATTCGATTAAGCCTATTAGGATTTCTTGTCGAAATCTGATGCGAGATCATATACCAGGACACACAGAATTTTATTCAGAATTTGTTATTAGGTTTCATATACCTGCCTGCATATAAATACATGAAGACAGATACAAGATACAATGGAAAAAGAATCACTTGAAAAAAGATTAATGCACAGGAAGGGGAACTCAATTCATTAATTTAATTCATTGCGTATATACTTTTTAGGATAATGTTCAACAGTCACAGCTGACTGTTGAACATACTGAACATATTAACTTTTACAGCTTAGAACATCATTTCTGCAAAAAGTGCCCACAATATGAGCTTGAAGTATTAATTGTTTCAATTCTTTAAATGCATTAGGCATAAAGTCACTTCATCCCAAAACTTCCCTATTTTTTCTCCACGTAATGTAAATAAGTTAGAATTTCAATATTCTTGAATTGAACTTGCAATCAGCACAGGACTGTCGAACGAATGAAAATAAAGGCACCAGCAGTATTCTTGCTTCCATTTCTTCATTCATATTCACATGACGTCAAACCTGATAATTGAGAGGAGAGATCTTCGTTGTCTGACGGAATGCATAACTTAAATTTTGATATTTCCGATTGCGTTTGACGTTATGGAGAACATATCCGACTTCAATACGCCTGTATTTCAAATATCTATATGCGTATGAGGTTAACTGGCAATTAATAATGGTGCCAGCACTATTGCTATTACTTCCGGATAAGTTATCGATATGTTGTCAAGGCAACTGATAGTGGAGAGAATATGAGTGATTTACGTCGTAGTGTACTCAGCGCACTGACATGTATTTGTATACAACAATGAATAACTAATTCTATTGCTCGAACTCGCTAGCGCATAAAACAATATTTATGCACTAGCATGAAGACTACAGTATACCTCAAAACAAAATCCAGGTATTATTATATTTCATACTCCCGTAACTAATAAATATACATTCCTTACGATGACCAAAATTGTCCGTTTTTCGTGACGAAATTTCATTGCTTATCAGTGCAATGGTGTCCGAACTAAGAATACAGGAATGCAAACTTCCCTCTCCTTCCTGTAATGCTAAGTCAATGACGGTACGTCTTCCCCATAGAGTAAGCATATTAGGTAGATCAGCAAATCAGCATTTATTAAATCCCCAATGTGCATACAGTTTCGATTATAGTAAATGAGCTTGAGGTGATCACAGGTGGGTGTTGCTACAAATGCGAGATGTGCAAATTTTTGCAGTTTTGAAGAAATTACCACGGAATTGAATGATCATGATATAGTAATGCAGAAGGACTGATAGTATTTTACCGATCCTCCGTGTCATGATAGTCATGGAGAGGCCAAAGCGCCTCTTTCATCATCTGGACGATGCTTAACTTAACAGGAAGCTTCTTTTCGTCTATTAGGAGTGTGATATTCAGAAAATCTGCGATTTCTTACCGGAGAAGGCTGAGCTGATGTTGCAACTTGTCTTGTTCCTTCATGTAATCCACAACAAGCTGTTTGCTTCTCTGTAGCTCCTGGCTCTTATCAGCGACGTCATGACGCAGGGATTTCAATTCTCCATATGTGAGGGTCAATCTGGTTTCAGTCTCTGTCAACTCGCTCTTCATGCAGCGATTCTCGTGTTGAAGACTAGCTAGAGATGTTTTCAGAGCACAGACCGATTCCTCTCCTTCAAGAGAAGCACTGGCTTCTTGCATCTTGCGAATCCTTTCATTTAGTTCTTCCACTTCACGTCGCTTGTTTTCCAACAATTCACTGTACTCATTCTCAATCCTCTCGGAAACCTGTGGAAAGGAGAAAAATAATAATAAAATGTAGAGCAATGATCTTCGAAACAAATTCAAACGATAGTGTGGACCACGGTTGTAACTGGTCAGGTTCTACTCGACCCAACCTAGCCGGTAACCAGTTTGGAAAATTCAACCCAAACGCCCGGTCAACCGGCAATTTTTGTAGTTGTAGGCAAAGAGAAGCCTACAACTTTCTCTGACGAATCTTTCATATACGTTGACATGCCTATTCAGCAGTAAAATACAATGTGCCCTATAAACCTATGACCCATTCAATATATAGATGTAGTAGATCTTTCAACTATTTAGCAATTTAACTGTGTACCGGTACAGAGAAACCTATTAACTTTTTTGCAGATTTGAAATTCTTCTCTTCTTCATATTGAAGTTTTGACTTTTCCAATAAAAATCATCTCTTCAATTTATGAATTAAATCTCATAATGAAGTGAAGTAATTTAGAATGTAGGCCTAGCATTTACACATAAGTAACCCATGATTGTCTTTTCTTCATTATGTTGTATTTAGCCTCTATGGATTTAGTATTTTAAAAACTTGTTCATGTAAGAATGAGTCATAATTACAACTTTAAGTCAGGAATTCTCCGAGTCAATATGAAAACTGATTGATTCCGAGAGATTCAAAGTACAATCCACAAAAGTTAGCAAAGACCATTAATATGAATTTCTTTAAGCAAAACTACCGAAGTTTCAACACCGTTTGCATATAATAAATATCGATCATCACTAGCAATTTCTCCGGTGATAGAATAAACTTACTCTGCTTGATGCTCCGGCTACAAAAATCCGACGGCTTATGTTATTTCAACAGAAATGTATCACGCTCTCGCTCCTAAAACATCAAATGATTCTTTGAATCGAAAGTTATTCGCTCACTTCACGTGTAGCGCTGAAGCTCATCTTTCACATTGTCAGATACATTCTTGTGAATAAACTCATTATTTGATGCACTACTTCCCATCGAGGCAAAGGGGTCTATTTCAGTCGCACTATCTTCAACGACAGTACTTAGCCGTTTCTCTTTGTTCTTTATGTCTTACCAGATTTTTACCAGATCATTAGTCGCAAACATTTCTGACTCTGGCACTTGAAGATAAGTCACTTTAACAAGGTCTTATGATCTTTGTGTTAACTAAAGCAATGACCTGAAGCCTGGGTCAAAGACAATTGCATGAACATACATCGTCTTTATATTCGTCCAGTATTTTGAATCAAGTGATTTAACAATTGAATCGATGAAAACAGATGAACCAATTTTATCTCTGACTAGATAGTATGAAGATAGTACATTCTGAGAAGCCAACGCATTACTGGACTTTATAAAATCAAACACAGAATTGTATTGAGAGACATCATTGAAAGCAAAGTGCGCAAATTTCACAGAAGTTCAGACCTGGTCAAAGAAAACGCAGGAAAAAGATAAATTAAAAGAACTGACACGATGACAATGGGAACGTTTAGGTTGATTGACGGAGGAATTGAAGACCTTAGAATGAAGTTAGACCAAATTTACATTGACCTCATTTCACGTCTATCACTCTACACTTGAGTCAAACAAAACAAAAGCCTGTATCAAGAAGGCATTTAAAAGTTGAAGACGAACGGGGGTTAGCGGAGGTGAGTCAGCTGACCCCAGATTACCTTACCGCACATGGACACAGATGATAGGAAGACCATGGGAAGATCATGAAGATCTATTCTTGGCTCTAGGGACTCGAAATTCGAAGGCTATCAGAACAACCCAAACAAGACGGCTGAATCGACGTAGAACTGTTGTAAATTAATAGGATCAGCTTACCTCTTCACGAATCTTTCCTTCGATCTTCTTCATATGTGACTCCATTTCTTCCTCCAGCAGCGATAAATGTGAAACATGGATATCTTTCTCTCTGAAATAAGAAATTAGCAAAATTCACCAGCCATTCAGTCTACAGGTTTTAAGATTCATAAAAATGATCTAAGATTAACTTGTTGGTTTTTCCGTAAGTTTACTTTTCAAGGACTTTATATTTGATTCACGTACCTCTAACTTGGCTGAACTGATGAAGGAGCAATAGTACTTTTAGTCTGATACACATTCACTTTTTTAATGATGCAACATTTATCAGTTGTGTATGATATCGTATCATGCACGCTTAATGAAGTGCCATTGCGCATAAGAGACGCTTGTCTCAGATAGTAAAAGCATCACTTAAATGTGTAAAACAACCCTGATTAACATCATGCATCTCTATCTCATATTTTTTGTAAGGATGCATGAAAGCACATCGAAAATGATGCAAACATTTCTAGGATATGTTCATTCATAGATTCAGTCAAGATCCTTTTCATAGGCAGAGTCAGAATAGTTGCATACCAGGGTCCAGACGGCGAGATAACTACAACAGAAAATTTCTACTAGGGAAATCGTGTCTCAGTGGATGGATAAAATGGATAGGTTACCACGGTTTCAAATTTTGCTTCTTAATTTTGTTATCATTATGCAAGTAGAATAATCAAATGTTGTATTGCATCCTCAGTTAAAAGGTGTGAACAGACTTATGTAAATAGACGCCACTTCATCCAATATGAGGAACCATTAGCAGGCCTTGTCCTTATGTCTAAACATCGACACAGTTTCTTTAAACATGCAACCACACCTAGAATAAATTTGAGATTTTCAATTATCATGTTTAGTCAATATGACGACTGAAGGTCTCTATGGTTATCATTACCTCAGGAGCCAAAAGCAACAGAAAAATAATAACTGGTAATTGCGCCATAACGTCATCGGTGTGTATGTATCTTCTTTATGTATGAAGGTCAAATGGTGGCAAATAGCCCTTCTATCCCCTAAGAAACTGTTTTTTCTGATTCGTTATGATGTTGATGTTTGATCATATTGAGGATGCATACAATCGTCACGCGTCCATGACCATATTCAGACACACGAGAAGAACACATAAAATGGTCATGGAATTGGAATTATGCATTTAAGAAATTTCTGCATTTGAGAAGCATTCACATCGCAATTTCTTGATATTTCTACCACTAAAATATAAGCATGAACCGAGGCATGTTTCACTACAAGTGATGATGGACAACCGATTCACATAATAGCGATAGTGAAGGGACCATAAACGATTAAAATTCTAACAACAATATATGCTTCATTCAAAAGAAATGCAACCTAGCAACTTCAAAAATCGAGGACGCTTCGCCTTCAGTTTGATGTCCTGTCAAGATCGCAGTTCAAGTTCTCTAAGATATCTTGGATTGTACCTAGTATTATCATAAAACATGTCTGGGCTACCCCGGTACACGTGATTGAGTCGAAGCTTAAAGAGGTTAAGATATCATTTGAAAGTCATTTGCATTCCATGTAAATTCTAGTCGCTCTATACTGAAGAGTCTGTGTAAACAGAGCGTGAAGCTAATTTTACCAATGATATGAGTTCTTTCAGTGCTATATTGAAGTTTTATTGAAAGGATTATTATCATGAAAATTATTAGAAAAACCTTTTTTGGAGCACTCATGGTTACAACTTCACAGAACACATTGACTGCTCAGATCAAAAACACCCAGGTGCTCAAAATAAGCAATTTTTTAGATTTCTCTTTTGAAATTCCTATCATTTAATTTTGCCGTTATAATTCCAATAAAGCATAATCCATGATCATTGATATTTCCAGTCAACAATAGAGCGCATATATACACTTTATGTTCTATAGATGTCCTCCGATCAATTTGATTGATCAATCTATGTGAAGATACTTCATCTAATATTTACTTTGAACTTGGCAGCAACATATGTCACTTCCTTATTTTACGTTCAACTTTCGCAAATGGAATCTCTATACGACAATTGTTTTTATTTCTAGAAATCCAAGTGAACGTTTTGTAAGTTTGAATCAATATCGTAGAGGAATAGCAATTGAAAAATCAAACAAATCTGCCTGTAGTGGGCTTCTGTGCTCCAATATTCTGATTCAATGAAAAGTTAGTTTCAAATGTCAAAAAATTACTTTATTGCAAATGCATGGAATCGATGTTTGATAACAAAATTTGCCGAGTTGAGTTTCACAATGGACCAGAAATATATCAATGGTCTGACCCATTCCATTTCGTTTCTTAATTCAAAGCGCATATTACAGCCGCTTCAAGCGAGTTGGTTGAGGCAATATGAAAACTGATGTGGGCTAAATTTGCAATAAGAAGTTAAATGTGATTGCGAGCATATCACTTAGCCATATGATCACTGATCACATACTTAAGCTAGTGACCAATTAACGCGCGTGAACATTATAAGGCTACCCTGGCCTAGGAAGTCAAGTGTGTAGTCACGTACATAGATCCTTCTTGAATAAAACACCGAAACATGCGTTATCCGATGCCCATCCATGTATAAAATCGAAAGATTTCCACTGATAACATGAACGGTTTATATGGCATTTCGTTTATAAATAAAGTTGATATGAAAATTTCATAGGTCGTTAAAGCTGTATTGGTCATTAAACAAAGTTTTGTTATTATGCCATGCTCACCATTGCTGCAGGCATGTATTTATTATGTATTGCCTATAGATGCGATACCTTATTTACATGTAATGATTTTTGACAATGAGCTTCCCTAAATTGATTATGTGAAGTCGGTCGTCCTTAGAGAGAAATTACATAAGATTCAACCCACTCGTTAAGCAATCTCATTCCACACTAGCTTCGTTACTCAAGTAAATTGTGCGCACTTTTGTGCAAACTCAGGAATGCAATGATCACTCATTCCTTTTTGTTACCTCATGTCAATTTGCTTTATTCTAACTGCTTCAGCTTGCATACAAACACTTTCTCTAGACGTTGCTCTGTCTTTTGATTCTCTGAAATCTCAATAAATAACCTTATCTCTTTAAAATTATACTAATTTTCGAAATATATTCTATCTGATATTTTTGTTTCACTTGATAGATTTTAGAAACATTCATGAATGTTGATTTATCATAATTGCTGATAAGATGGATAATCCGGATTGCTCAGGCAGTAAAGCTGACGCATCTTCAAGGCATAAACACTATCAATGTACATTACACCTAAATTTGCGGTGTTAAATTAGGCGACATATTATTATAACCACCTCAATTTTTCACGTTTTTTTTTTACTTTTTACTACTTCCTTTTGTTTTTGGCCAAATCATGCATTATTTTTGTAATTAAAAGGATTGTTTGCTATTTCTGTAAATGCTTTCGATGTTTTAGAATCAAAATTACCACCATCAGAAGACATTTACATAAATAGCCATAAAGGACCACAATAATAAAAATATGAAAAATCCATTACTCGTATTTATTCACAATTTGTTATACATCAAAACGTCTTTGTCAAATGGTGAGACACTATATTCATGACCTTTTCAATAAAAAGCAAAAATATGGAAGTTAAAAATATGAAATGTACCAGATTAACATGCAATTACCGTAAAACCTCTATTTGAACGGCACCTCTAATTGAACGTAACCTCTAATTTAACGACACTTTGATGAATTCATCTCCTACATCAATTACATGACTGAAATAATCTTCTTAGTGAGTTTGTGATTTCTAACCATTGATTACCGGTAACCTGTGTTTGTTAACTTTTGTCAAATATATATATGCAGAGTTCTTATGTTACATGTTTTCGCTTTTCATCTATAAAATTTACAGATTTAAGATAAAAATTACTGAAAATTTCATCTCTAAATTCTGATCAGCTAGTCGAAAAATAGAACGGCACTCTCTAATTGAATGGCACCTCTAATTAATCGGCAGTGCGGGGAAAGGTTTGAAAAATAGAGCGGCATGCCGTTCAAATAGATATTTTACGGTAGTCTCATTAACAAGGCGTGCGACTACTTTTAGCTTCAATGACCTTTTGGAGTCTCCTAGGCATACTGTCGATAGACCGTTACAGCTTCTCGTGAGATTCTTTATCTCGAAGAATGATGCTGGCGATGAGTTGATTCTTTATGGTAATGGTCTGTTGGCTTTTTCTCTCTTTCACCATACCCAGATGTCTTCAATTGGGTTCGTGGCCAAGGAAGGACATTCACCTGGTTAGACTCCAGGAACTGCGATACGACCTTCACTTTGTGGCATCGCCACCATAAATTCAAATTGTGAGATGAAATGACACAGAAGCGTCCAACAACTCAGACATTACTTTGAATGTCCTCAACTTTTCATCGGAGTTTCATTTTCGCTCATTTGATTTAGTATATTCAAACTATAAATCGTTTTTTTACTCACCCTGTAGAAAAGTTCGAAAACATGTTCAATGTGCCCCCTTCCCCACACGTCAGTCCCACAGAACAATAACAAACCATTTCCTTGCCGGCGATTGCTCGGTCAATCTGCGCAATGGATTGAGAGAGGAATGGCATAGAATCAAGCGTCTACCAGCTCCCATATATCTCCAATTGTCATATATTCTATTTCTGTGGAACGTTCGATCAAATATTTTATTCTTGTGGAATTGCTTTCGTTCAAAGATGGTGCTGTAGTACTCATGCTGCTATTTCATAACATAACATAGTTTGCACAACCACTACAATGATCTCCCGTGGCCCATGTTTGATCTCTCGTCGATTTCTTTCGAGCATGGGAATGTGCACAAACTTGGATATTCTATATAGCTTCAGGAAATATATTTATTCTATTTTTGTTAACAGCACCTGTAGTTTGTAGACCGTACCCAGTGAAACGGCAAGTCTTAATAGTCATGGACTATCGCCACAAGTAAAAACTATTTTTACACATTTTACATTTCATGGCCATAATGAAATAAACTGCCACTACAAAAGATCTTCGAAAGATAAAACTCGCCTTGTTAACAGATTTGTACATGGATTTCGAAGTAACTATACATTTTAACAGTGATACAGCGGTGATCCTGGAGGATTTAATCTTTTAGTATGTAAATTACTTGAAGGGATGCCAATTTTTCATTACCTCAGTGAGTATACCGCAATTTTTCCATGGCAGATTTTTTTTAAATAATCTTTAAAAATCCAAAGTGGGAAACTGTAGTAATGTTGTTGATATTTTTGAAGCCAATATATTTCAACGACTAAGCGTCGTCATCATCAGGGCACAAAAAAATCATAGAAAGAAACCGTTCAACAACATGAGCTCAAATTTGAAAAGGTGAAGATGCAAAAATAGATATTTGTAGCACTGGGCTGTGGCTTTTGGAAATTCGTAGTTATGCGATTATACGGAATAGCATGTGTATGTTTCTAAAACTAAAAATATATAGGATCGAATTTACCGCCGATCACGTTCATGAGACAGATAGAACCGGGTTACATGGTACCGATTGCAAAAAATTGATCTGACTAACTAATTAATTTCAGTTAACTCGGTTACTTATGCTAACTACTTCAGTTTCCCACTTTAGATTATGAATTCGAATGAAGACCCTTTTGCTACTAATTTGCAATAAGTTGAATTGAAATTCAACCTTGTTTTTTTCTACTTTTACCGCACATGATATAAATTAATATTCAAAATGCTTCACATATATTGATTACGACGCACTTTTCTTAATTTCATTGCTGAGGCAGTTTATTATTCATTTATAATAGTAACTAATTTCTTCATGAGTTTAATCGAATATCAAAGTTCAGCTTTCCTCGTACTCGTAACTTCCTTTGTTTTCGGTATCTGTAACATTTTACAAACCAGTTTACATAAAAGTAAGCGTTTTCCAGTTCTGAAACTATATTTCGACATAGCAGCATCATTTGATCAATATATTAGCAATAGCAATTCATAATGCCTAAAATTAATCATTTACTCTTTTTATGCCGTCAGCAGTTAAATTCTACTTTTTGTGAATGATTAAATCGAATATTAGCATATATGATATTGAATATTACATCACATGTATGAAACTGTGATTGTTCAATGATTAGCTATACTGCATTGGATGATCAGGAAAATAATTTCACACTATTTATTTTTACTTTCGTGTTTTATATCCTACTTTTTTTTACATCATTTGGTGATGAACATGACAAATCCAAAAACAATAATATGAGCTCATGTCAACTGTCACGCTTTTTAAGCAAAAGGTCCATAAATCAAGAGTCAGATGGTCAAAACATTGCATGAACGCGCAATAATATATTCATACGAAATTCAAAAGAAAGGAGGAATGTTGTCCTGAAGAAAACATGCGAAGTTTTGGAGTTAGATACATGCACGATTTGTCAACGAGTGCGCTTAGTTCCTTGAACAAGGCAATTTAGATTACTTCGACAGGTGTCGCACTGGCATCTGATAGGAGAATCGAAAAAACTGACAGAAGGTGCAATTGAAAAAACTATTCGCATTACATGAATGATCATGCCGCTCAAATCATAAAGATACTATTTTCGTATTTCGGATGCAATCATAATACCGGATGGTCTCAACCGGCAACACATCCAGATCTTCATTTATATCCATGCATTAACTCAATAATTGTTGTGAAAATGTGCTTCGCACAACTACATGTACATTCATCAGCAGTTTCAAGAACAATGTGTAGCATACTCGTGTGTGTGTTTGGGCGAGTGTCAGTACCCACCGTTTGCGTAAACATTGAGCTTTCACATAAATCTCGTATTAGACAAATTCAAGTCGGAGTCTTATGAAGTGCTAATTCACAATGCTACATGTACTATGGACAAAGACATTCTAAAAGATACATACATTGATGACAAACAGTGAAAAAAGATGCAACAGTCGATCAGAGCAGCTTACCTATGCAATGTCTTCTCCAACCGCTCTTGCTCGGATTGCTGACTTCGAATATCACGCACGAAGTCCAGAATGATAGCTTCGAATGGCTGAACCAATTGTGGATATTCTCCATGGAGAACGCGGTACATCTCACATACTTGCTCTTGACTGTAAGCAGAAAATGATGAAATGTTGTCGGGAGTCTCAGTGCACAATTTTAGAAATTGACTAATTCTGATGCTTAAAACAACGAACAGGCAGAGTCGAGTAGAGGCATGCAGCGTTTTCAAAAATGCAGAATTGCAACGTATAATTTCTTGTTTAGTGAAATGAGAAAATAATTTTCTCACAAACGACTCCAGTGGCTTATGAATTTTTTATTTTTAAAAACGCACAATTTATGCCACTCACCGCAGAACATTATGTGAGTATGCTAAGTATGACAATCAAGTTCCCTGAGTAATCGAGCATACTTTATACAATGTGCAAATTTCCTAAGAAACAACGTGTACTCCGTATGTAAAGCGCACAAGTCAATTGGTGCGACTTTAAATATTTCACATATATAATACATTTTTCAATTTTCCAAAATCAAAATTCCGTTTGATTGTCAGAAGTTCAAAGACATTGCTGTTCTCTAAAGCAGGCACAAACAATTAAGAAGTACCACCAGCATGAAATTTCAATTCTGATTTGACAGTACATGATGTAATATTGTGCAATAATACATTAATACATTAATTGGAATATTAACAGTATCCTTAAAATAAGATATAAAGGATTAAAGCCGATGTTTGGACGCCCGTTTCTATCCGCACTACATGTCGATTGAGCATTCCCATGATTTTTGTTTGTATCCCCTGCCTATAAACTTTATTATTCACTGAAGTAATTTACCATAATTCAGTTGGAGAGACTTTTATGCACATGCAGAACCAGGAAGAATTCACATTTCGGTGTATGCTTTATCTATATAGAATAGTTTTCCATTTCTCAAAGCTGTCTTCATGAACAAATATACAAAAAATCCATAGTATTTATGTATCACGATCTTTAGAATAATTTCATATCAATCAAATAAAGAAAGGTATGTCTGATGGTGTATCTCGAATACTCGAAAGTACATGAATCATTGATTACACACACTTGTCTTGGAATGAGTTCAGGTTCGACATATGTATAATGTAATCCAATTTAACTACCGCTAACTATAAATAATGACTTGAATAATCTTATCGTAATGTTTGGTCCATACATGAGTAAGAAGTTTACAGAAAATTACAACAATCAAAGCTCCTTCGATCCCAAGCACAGTAAAGAAGAAATTGTCTTTTAAAATAGATGACCTTGTTGTCGGACACACAAGCACGTCAGAAAGCACGCCAACTATTTTCACATTCTTTTAGTTATGATGGTTATGACATTCACATGCGACAGACTTGTAGACACAATCGAATGAAGCAAAATCATGGTAGCATTTTCTGAACACCACCAGGTCATTTGCTACTTTCTTTTCCACATCTCTCTGTACTCTGCCTTCCTCTTCGATCGGTAGTAAGACCTCCGATCCTTTACAAAATTCAGCATGCATTTTCTTCCTCTTCCTCTGGGACTGCTTCCATCCATACTGCCTTCACTCACCTCTCTCAATAGACAATCATGTCCCGTCATTGATGCTACCTTTCCCGGATTGCTTTTACCAGGCATCTCTCCTCGTCTACAGTCCTCAATACCTCATTCACACGATGTGCTGTCCAAATTATCTTCTCCACTTTTCTCCAATTCCACATTTCGTATGCCTCTAGTCCTATCATACTAGCCTTTCTTAAAGTTCACGTCTTCGATCCGCACAGCAGCAAACTCAAATCAAGGTCTTTAATGCAGTATAATTGCTACCATAGTACATATCTCTATCAGAGATTTCCAAGCTTTGAGTGTCAATTTTTTTGTCTTCATTTCAGTGCAAGATCGATAACTATGTAAAGAATTTAGCTCGAGTTCTCATGAGTATCCCGCTATTTCACAGGCAATCTGTGTCTGTAGTATAGTACAGCTCCGTCCAAAGATAGAAAGCAACGCTATTAGTAAACGTGCGCAAAATGCAGGCGCAAAACTATCATGAAAACAGAATTTACCTTCATCACAACGCTAATTATCAATAAAACTTCTTCATCAGATATCGATTTTGTGGTATGCTAAATTCTGGTGAACTCTTTAGCTAGCTAAGCTTCACTGATTCTGGTTGAATTCTTCGATCCCAAAATTTTTATTGTACTGCATTGTATGAACATCTTCAGATATCAAAAAAATAACCATTATCATAATCCATCTTTATCTTGCGTGATAATTTCAAAATTGCTCACTGGCATTGGTGAGTCTCAAAAACTGAAATGCGCATGTCTTCGTAAAAGATATTATAAAACCTGTTCATTTCAGTATTATCTGTAAATAGCCACTTCACAAATCCAATAATAGCCTCATTATTATTTATTATAGATGTAATAAGAATAGAACGCCTTGACAGATGTTGTCGCGCTCCCAAAACGTGTGCTGCTATTGATCCGCCCATATGACAAGACATGGGCAGTCAAGATCATGGGACTGGAAATACTTAAGTTAACAGCTGGCGACATCAACTGTCTTTTTAGATTTACCTTTTCAATAAAATTTTACGGCTGTTACGTAAAATATCGCACATTACGTAAAGAAGAAACCTTTAAGTATTGCTACAAGTCAATATGGACACAATTGCCTGAAATACATCCAGTTGCAAAAGATTCGTAAGTAAAAATAATCAAATATAAAAAAAATAATCGTAATAAATATACCTAAATATTTCGTGAAGTATACATGGTCGTAAATTTGCGAGTTATGCATATATTTTAGCTACATTCTATATATGTTGTAATTTATCTCATCACTTCTTACAATTAATAACTTTTAAAAATTATCTATTTATCCTACATATCCTACATTATTCAACCGAATTATTCTGGAAAGCTCCTTACAAATTCTTGATTCTAAATCGATGTCTTCATGTTTGAAGCAAGAGAGATATTTGACAAATTCAAAGAATAATCAAAACGCTCTAGTTATATCAACAAAAAACATAAAAATGACAATATAACGTCAATAGCGGACTCAAATTGTGTGGAAATCACTGACTCCGTAGATACTTCCAAAGACTATGTAATATTCAAAGACTGAAAACTTTCCTATCTCTGTATGTTAAGCTTTTGGAAACAACTTATTTGTCCTCAACGAAGATATCGGATATTTTTAATACATTAGAGGATAGGAGCTACCATCGATATTTTTGTACTCATCATAGATATATACCGTTTCCAAATTTTCTACGAGTTTACAGTCTTTACATTTTCCACTGTCTTTGGATACTTCTTAAAATTCAACGATTATTTTGACACAGCTTACAGTTGTGGCAGCATAGTAGACTTTGCCCCTCCAACTTTCTCGACGAAGTCCTCTGTATCCCAACTTCTTGATGCAACGTTAACGCATGATAATGTCTTTGGAGTGATGCCATCAATACCTCAGTCTAGTGCAGTGTCTCCCAACTGGGGTCCATGGAACTCCTGGGGTGAAAGGGCAAAAAATTGGGAAACACTGATCCAACCAATGATTGATAAAAGCGCAATAGTATTTTTTTCGCTTAAATTAAGAAATTTATCGACATCAAATATAAGTTCATCTTCACCGCATTTTCAAATCCACGTAATCAATTGCTGCATTAATAGAAAAAAAACATGATACAGTCCCCTATATCTTTTTGAAGCCTGTTGTGTAACATAATCATGAAGAATATTTGAATTTCTCTATGGTGAAGTATTCCTAATAAAATCGTTGCATCAAATATCTATCAATGGGTCTGTTACAAAATGGGTCGCGTACAAAATTAGTAGCGTGACGGTAAAAAAATAAAAGTAGCATAGTCAAGTTCTTCATGCATTCATATGGTGTATTACCACAAACCATAATTAATTAGGATTCACTACTGCCTTTTTCTGAGTGACAGCTTGAAGTTGCTATGAGTTCCTGCTCTTTTTTATGTCAGACGGACATTCACCTATTAGACTTTGCTGAAGTATTAGCAAAATATAAAACATTCACTATGATTGTCAGTCATTATATGTACCTGATGCATCATCTCATAAGTATAGTAAAGTATTAAACTCAATTTTGCAAAGAATATATGCTAACGATAAAGTTTTGTAACATATTCATTTGCGATCAAATGAATAAATTATGTTTCGAAACTATGAAATATATGTAGGTGCTGTGACAATAATTCAAAAAGATATCGAAATGTACATTGTATAGAGATATAGGACACATTTAAATATCGAGTCCGTCCGACATAAAACCCTTTAATTACTAATTTCAGCTTTTATTGCATCATTCAGTATTCATTGGGTTGAATGTAGAATTAGAAGTTTACCAATTTAAACGATATTTCACAGTTCATATGTCGGACGGACATGATTCAATAATTGCAAATTGTATTACCACTTATGACATTATGGAGAAAAATATCATGGTTTTTGATGGAGAAATGAATCTTCTAAATGTTATACCCAGATAGAAATTCTAATTTGAAATTCTAATTTTGAAACTAATGTTTTCCTTGCAATGTGTCCGTCCGACATATTTATCTTCGATGTGTTCGGACACCTGTATTAGAAGAACATCATGTCCGTCAGACATCAAATGAATCCGATATGATACCTGATATCATGCAATTTCTAGCTTGTCCGTCCGACATAATAAACAAAATCATCTTTTTCATCAGGCAATGAAATGCTCTATTATTTATTTATTCAAATCTTATACTGTCTCGACAATATACACATGAAACACGAAAAATTATTATGAACCGTGAATTCATCTGTTTTTTTTGTTGGACTCAGAAGTATCAAAATGTCCGTCCTACATAAAAACTAATTTTGTAACAGACCTCAGATGTCATTCCAGGATTGTCCTGCGTTCAATTACTTTCACATCACACACACGGAATTTGTTGTAATTCACGGATGTCTTTTGCATGCCCACAACACATTCACATTTATAACGTATAATTCGCAACTTGAGAAACTATAGGGAAAATCTTATTTATCGAATCAAATGCACATATACAGTCATCTACGTATCGGGAATAGTATAAAGGAGAATGGGATTCGTTCATCCATGTTTGTTCTAGAGTTGCCATGAATACATTAGCCAAAGTTGGTGCAAGGGGAGAGCCCATTGAAACACCATCTACCTGCACATACATATCATTACCATACATAAAGCTACCACAAGTGGCAAATTCACACAATCTTTTGAAGACATCTTTACTATAAACAGGTCTATTTATATTGCTATTGTATACTAAGTCAGCTGCTATGTCTATTACTTCTTTTACAGGAATATTGGTAAAGAGAGATTCTACATCAAAGCTTACCAGAACATTATTTTTATTAAACAACTGCTACTTATCATTGATGTCATCAATGAATTGAGATGTGGAATTTAACATGCATCGAGTATTTATGTGTGGTTTTATAATGTTATCCAAGTATCTCGGTAACTTATATTTATGCGATCCAATAGTACTTACGATGGGTCTCGCAGGTGTATAATCACTAAAACACTCTAGTAGGAAATAACAAAATGAATATAACAAATAGATAATTGCAGCAATTAAAGACAATATTGAAATTGTATCAATGATCAAACAAGGAGTAGATTATCAATAATGTTATTTATTTCACTAGAATTCCGCATTCAACGATAAGCTATTTTATGATTGAACGCACATCAATAAATAATCATCACGAGAAATGAAAAGAAAACCATCATTAGTTGAAATAGCCTACATTACAAATATGAATAATAATTATAGTGATTAGTTGAATAACTTGATTTATTAAAAAATCTGACTATAGATAAGCAAAAAATTGTAGATAATCAGGTTGCTTCCATGCCTCATAGTCCAGATTTCTATTTTTTATTAACTTTTATTCTCTTTAATTATTTTCAATGGCAATAGATATCGTAAATAATTTCGTTATCATACGTATCCTAAGCGACTACTGAAGGCAAAATTTTCAACCCACTTCAGAGGATCAATGCCCATCATATAATCCTTCATTGCACTTTCTCCATCTTTACTTCCATTAGCTATAAACACTACTGTGTCTCCGTTGGTGTCACATTCGTTTTCAGAAGCACAAATATCGTTCAGTTCCGATCGCGATCTTATCAGTGATGGATTCGTCGGTAAACTCTTCCACATTTTTCGGCCATCGTCCGCTTCTGTGATGGTCTCGATAGAAGCAGATACTAAACTAGCCTGTGAGGAAAATCGTCGCAAGTCACTGACATGTTCAAAGCCGTCTATGAATGCACCCAATGTGATCGAACCTCGTTGTTTGGTGTCCAAGAGATTGAAGATCTCTATTACCTGATCATCAGGGATGTCAATTGTCATGCAGAGATCTGTCCACTCATCGACGCTAAGACTCCCTGAGCGGTCGCGGTCAAATGTATGAAAAAGGTACTCAAGACTCTCGGTCGCAGCCATTGTAGCGCCGAATATCGGTCGCACGAACGTCGAAAGTGTGTAGGATTAATCCAGACTCCTATTTAAAATCACGAAGACTTTGGGTGACACAAATAAGGGAATTTCAAGAGCACACACATTACCACAACGTGAAGCCGCGTTTACAACACTCAGATACCGTCGTGAGAGGTGGATCTGGCAAGTGATGCACTACATAAACGGAGCCAGGCAGAATCACGAATACGGATTGCGCAACGACGATCTTCAAGACTGTGATGAACAACAATGACTGTAGCGGTACCAGTTGGACGGTAATGATTAGTCAAGGAAATTGAACGGAAGTATAATTATCACACTTTATTGCTTTGCAGAAGCAGACAAGACCCAAAAACAAATATACAGCTGCAGGGATAGACGAGAGGGCCTACAGATCGCCCTCAATATCCATGATGTCAAGATACTTGAAAGGTGATTGAAGCAATGGCATGCGTAGCGTACTGACAATCAAACAAAACATCACTGTTTTATGATGGTAATACGGACGCACCCAAGACTTGAAAGAGACCACCAGCAGAAGTATTGTTGCTGTCATTGAGATAGAAGGTCGATAGCAAGGCATTGATTTGTGCGTCGCGTGTGCAATGTGTGAGCGGAAAGTACAATGCAGTTACTTTGCACATGTTTTGATGAACAAGTGAAACTTAAGGACCTTTCAAGATTATCGGTGTATAGCTCACAGATATCAGATGATCAGAAGAATACTTGTTGTGCTCTGCTGTGATAGTTTAGAGGGCAACATTCATTAACCCCAAATTATTATAACGGCATCAGATGGACATAGAAATTGAATACTAGAGAATACTCAATGACATAGAATACTCAATATCTTCAGATTCACGCGATTGACTTGAAAGCATATTTAGAAAATATTTGAGAATTTTGAAAATGGTGGTAATAGTCTGCTATCTTTAAATGAACATTACTTTGAAAACAGTGTGACACTTTGTTTTCAAAAAATCCACACATTGCAATCATCGGTACACAGCAAGTCATGTTTTGCTAGAAAACTATAAAATAATGTAAGCAAATGTTGGTCCCAATTATCTTGCTCTGCAAGGATAAGAAAAGAAAATTGGTACAAAATTGCTGGCTCTCGGGAAAGTGGAGGTTGATCTTTCACCTCACTTGAGTGCAGATTCGACGTATTGAAAACCAGAACCGCATCATCCTTTGTGAACACCAATATTGACAATACTAGTGGAGATGAATAACCGAAATACATAGTGACATAGGCCTACTTGCAAAATAAAACATGCATTTCTCACTATTCTCATTATCACGGGATGCTGATCTTGTAGATGAAAATAAGCATTAATTGCCGAGATCTTTGCAACAACTTATGCAATGGGTCATCATTTTTCAAGGATGCTGTTCCTGGAATTCTGAGGATTCATAATTTCACTGCCATATTAAGATGGAACTACAAAATCCAATCTGGCATCGCTTGACAACATGGTTTTGAAAAATCAATTAAAATTCAATTGGACCAAACAATTGGATAAATAAATCTTCAGCAATTCTGCAGTTTTTCATTGATTTCAAACTTAAATCGGACTAAAACTGACTTAAATCTTATATTGGGAATCAACAATTGCAAACCTACCCAAACACTGTAAATGGCCGTCGCTTCCGACTTGCGTGCAATTTGTTTGTAGCCGCAGAGCAAAACACCGAGCACCCTTTACATAGACTCATCCCATGCCGCTTTAACCGGTCTGGACAGTATTACGTTGAAATGGCAAAGACGGCCCGCAGACAACGGCAATTTCAACTTTATGTATCTGCACATCTAAATAACATTAAATGGTTTTTGACATGTGACTTCCTTACTGTATTACTGTGAATGCATTTGATTTTGCTGTAACTTGACATATGTACTTACCTTGATTTTCATTACTGGAAATATAAAACGCTTTCTCTCTCTCTCTCTCTCTCTCTCTCTAACACATGCGCTCAACGGACTTGATTTCTAAAAAAACCCAAACCATAGAAAGGCAAGAGGAAGTAGCTGTACAACTTTGTGCCGGAGACTCGATAAATGGACAGTCTGCATTTCCTGGAAAAACACTAATTTAAAGCATAACGAAATGCCAGTGCATTACCGAAGTCATGTTTACGATGGGTGTGTCTGCTAGCACATCGACTAGGATGAAATCTGCAAACGTTTTTGTAAGTAGCCATTATCGAGCATTATGCCAACATGTAATTATCAATTGAATTGAAAACATAAATTTCATGCAATTTTAGATTATTCCACCCATCTGAAATCTGCATCCTAACCTAGTTGTGACAATTGGTAGCCATTCAAATATATTGATTGCTTAAATTACCCCTTAGGATTTCAGGATTTTTTCCGATAGTAAAGTTACCGACCGAGTATACTTTTGGTGCTAAAGATTCCTAAGTTAGTAGCAAAGAATATACATGGTAGGCTACATAATTACGAGGAACCGTCATGCAATTCTTGCTTCCACGTTATTCCTTTTATTCTGTCGTAAATACTAATAAATTCGTGCCCAAATAATTGGCGTTTTTTTAAAAAAAATATTGACAGCTAATTGCATATTCGCGTTATACATGCATAGGCTACGTGGACAGTCAAGTACTGAGTTTCTAAATCACATATTATTCCCGATGTCTCTTCTTTTCTTTGCAGCTCTAAACTCGCTATTGCTTTTGCCTCTTTTTGACGTGCTTCCAACAATTGTACCCGTCTTATTTTTCTTAGGAAACACAAGTAAAATATATCTGATCAAAAAATTAATAAATATGACTTACAACATCTAGTGAGTAAAAGAAGGGATTGAATCTAAATTTATGGCAAATTAGACAATATGTTGCCTTCGTAAGCGTAGAGGTGCCCTGCAAAATTTACACATACTAGTTGTATTACTAAGCTGTGAAGTACCGGAGACATGCGATGATGATTTGTTGCACGAGCACCATAAACATCGCCAATCAATCAATCACGATTGAATAAACGAGCACTGGTACAATCCATAGCCAATTTTTCACTAGCAAATCAATGCTGCCTCCAGTCCAGTACATGGTATGGGAGTTGAACGTCCCTTAGATATCTCATATTCATTCTCATACAGTCATTGACAAGTGTAGAATAATCTATAGATTGCTATTCGGAATTCCAATCAATTACTGAAATCTATTATCATTTACCTTGTTAAAGCCTACGGTGAAAATTCGATAAAGCAAGGTCTTAGTTTTTAACCTGCGGAAGAAGGGCTACTAGGACAAGCACTCATTATTTTAGTAAATCCCCTTCTTTTTGTAGACCGAATTTTTTAGCACTTTCCAAAGTGATATATCATTCCTCTCGCACTACTGACAATAGGGCCTACTGTCGCTCGGCATCTACAAATTTGCGACTGTGATGCTGCTACTTCCTCTGAAGTTTTATTCTCCCATAACCATTTATATAAAGCTTTGGCTATTCGGAGGTTTATCAGAAAGTACACAACACTTCTTTGCATTAACCGCGGTAGCTCATTTTACTTCTTCTATTTAATAATACTGAACATCACTTTCCTACGTGTTTGTTTTCTATTTCTTTACAGAAAGTTATCAGTAACACGTCATTTGTTGTCATCTTATCGTCATTAGCAATAGAATTGTCATCTCCACTAAAATTCATGTGATTTCATTTCCGCTTATGGATCTTGTACTAGCATTCCTGTGTCACGCGTGAAAGAGAGGGAATCATATCCCGCCGAAAGTATAGAATGCGATCATGAAAGCGATTTTCATATTCATTTGCAAAATTGCAAGTATTTTGCACGGTTTTTCTAATGCACAGGCGTTGTATCTTGTTTGACAAAAGAGTAAATCAAAAATACTTGGAAAGGCTAGTGGTATCATGATGGAGGTGCACAGGCAGTACTGCATGCTTACAAGAGTAAGCCATTCTCATCATAAGCACCATCGAAATAGAAAAGGAAGGATTATATTTTTATGTCTTGGCTTTAGTTACATGCCTAATTGATAGACAGCCGTTGTTTACTTTCATTTCTATGATGAAAACTGTGATGAATAACCAATGAGTTGAAAGGTTCCGCATCATTATTCAGGATACATATAATAAGAATAGAATAGATATATATTTTAGATATACATGTATATCAATTTAAACCACATCTAAAAAAAATGAAGCTGCTTCAGAATGCAAAAGGATGTTCAAGCAAAGCAGGTCAGTAAAATTAATATAATTTTAACTAAGTGTACATTTGTTTGCTGTCTAGCGCTTCAAGGGTTTACGTCTGCTTTTTGCGAGCAATCTTATCATGCTTTAACAGATTCGCTTGAATATATTTTCCACTGGGAAGTGTATTTCAATAACAATTCCGGAAAACACCAATGGTGGATTATATATCGTGGTATAAACCATTTTTTTACAAAATCATATTTCATATGTCTCTTAGAATTCAAGCCGTTAATAGCGTGACAAAAAATCTTAGCCTTTAGAATTTTTTAGGGACCATCATTTTCATTAATGAAGTAGCATCAAAACTGTAACTTTAAATGACAAAACTTGTTTCACGCATATCTTGCAACGCATGGCCCCCTAGCATTATAATCAAGCTCAAATTCTATTGTTCATAGAGTTCATCCAATCTCTCTTGCTCAATGCAGAGTTGGAAGTGGGTCAAGTGGGTCACAAAATCGCGTGGGTCACATTTAGTGTGGGTCAGGTGGGTCGTGGGTCAGACTTCGTTGACCCACTTCCAACCAGTTTGACCCATGATAGATGTGACAATCTCAAATACAGTAAACTTCATTTATTCGTATTCTTATCATTCATGAAAAATGATTGACACCGTCAAAATATGCAACACTATTGACTTTCACACGCCTCTCACAGTTTCGAAAAGGGGCGAATTAGCACAAATTAAAGGCTCGAAAACAATTGCTGCTGTCTACTGAGAGATATTGTATGTTGGAGAAAAGTTGTTTGAGTACTATTGTGCATGCTCGATTCTCTGTCGCTATGTCTGACGATACCCAATAATGTGTGACCTTCATTTCAGAGATATAGCTACTGACTAAAGTCAGGTATTCAGAGGCATTATTCATCTTTAAAATTTTCTTAACTTGCCAGCCGACTTTCGTTTTGTTTGTTTCTTTTGATTTTGTTGGTCTTTCGTAGAAAATATCCTCTGGTAGAGATTGGAATGGTAAATCTCTGCTAAAGATTGATCAGAGCCTAAATATTTTCGAAATTTGTAATTGATCAAAATATCTTGATAATACAGTATACATGCTTCATATCTAAAGTATTTAGCAGTTCAATCTACTTTTGCATCTTATCACCATTCAAATATATCAGTTCATCTTTTTTTTATGGTTGATAAAGATAATTTACTAACTGTTTCGAGTTTGTCTCGATAAAATTACTTCAATTACAACTCTTGCTATTCATCTCATTTCTAAGATCGAATAGACATTTGATACAAAGAAAGTAAGCACAAAAGTACAAATTAGGAAAAGTAAAAGTGTAAAAGTCAAAGATAATAAAGTTCACCTAGATCTCTCGAATCTGGTAAACAAGATAAAATACTGATTGAGTTTCCTTTTTGAACACTTAAACAGTTTTTGTTTCAAAAACATTAATGCTCGCGGCTCTCCGGTAGCTTCACTGATGCGATGTCCAATTGCCTTCACAAGAGCGGTCGCATCCGGACCCCATGCTCCAAACGTCTCCATTGCAATTGGACAGAAAATATATGACCTCTGTAGTTGTTCATATTTTCTCCTTTTCTTGTTTTCTGCCATAGCTGTCAAGTTGCCACCTCCTTTGCAAGATACTGAGAGATTGCTCTCTGCCAAAGTGTCCACACAGGTGAAATCCCACACTATAGGCTTTCCTTTGCACCATGGAGTGAGAGTTATTCCATCGGGCCTCTTCCCGTCATCACGACTGAGGCCTTGCGGCTCCAGGATTGCAGGCAAACCGGCTGAGACGAAGGCCCTCCTGATGATGTTATTGGCTTCTGAGTGACGGATTGATCTTCCCTTGTTTAAACGACAACTGAGACCGTGGATGCCGCTCTTGTCGATATTGATTCCACATTTGCACACATGCGGGAAACATATATTAGAGCCAAGACGCAAGGAAATGGCAATTCTCAAGTGCTCGTTATTAAGCTTGAGGCCAGGACTTGAAAGAGGAAGAGCATCCAACCAAGCACCGGCTCCAGGTGAAGAAACAGAAAGAAGACGGCTCTTCCCTCTAATGTCGGTGATCGAATTGAAAAGTTCATCGAATTTGAGTTGAACTAGAGGTCGATCCCATGCAGTTTGAAGTTTAGCTTGGTCCCCTGTAGGTCGTGGTGTATGTGAGCACTGATTCTCCCACGTGGATGAAGCATCTGCGACAGATGGATCAGAATAATCCCTTCGAAGAATGTCCGATATTGCCTTTGCCACACCATGGGACGATGCGAGGAAAGCAAGCAGCGACAAATCAGAAGCTCTTCTTAGGCCGAGGCCACCAAATTTCACAGGAAGAAATGCTTGTGAGTAGGCTTGAGGTGTTAAGGAGGAGTTCAAAATGCTCTCCAGTGATTTCCTTTGCATATTGTCAAATTGTAATAATAAATGACGATGTTGGTGGTAAAACGGAAAAGTCCTCAAAAGATAGATCATTTTTGGAATACTCAGACATTTTTTCAAGATAAATAAAGCATAATGAGCGTCAATATAGCACAATGAATCCATGATGTTTTCCATCGCCTGCAATTTGTCGGAAAACCGTTTATCTGTGCTCTGATGGAATATTGGGGACCCAAGAAGAGTTGCGCTAGATATACTTAATATCTTCATGCCGTTGAAAATGTCGACCTGTAAAGTAGAAGTGGATCCTGTTGGGTCGAAGATCTCACATTTGGACAAGTTTAGTGATAGGCCGATTTCACGTGACATCTCTTTTATCTTGGTTAAGTCTTGAAATACTTGTTGAGCAGTTCCAATAAGACAACCATCGTCTAAATACCAACAGTTTACGTCACTGCACAAATTTTGAATCACTTTTTGCATAGCCATTGAAAAAACTATAGACCCCATGGGATCCCCCTGCTGCATGCCTTCTTGTGAATAGATCACGCTATCTTCGTAGAACAGACATGTGGGACACTGTACATTTGCCACGTGAGGGAAAATATATGTTTGAGAGAATTCTTGATCTCAGATAAGGCAATGTCCCTACTGATTGAATTAAAGGCATTGGTAAAGTCGATTTTCAGCAGTACAACTTCGTCGCCCGAGTCCAATTTTGATTGTAGGTAATTTATGGCCGTATGAACTATGGCCTCTGCTCCACTGGGGACCCCAACTCCTTGCTGATTGGGATAAAGAAGATCTCGCGCGTCGTCTTTCACAAATCATACAGCGATCTTACAGGTGATACGTCGATAAGTATTGCCAACTGCTATTGGTCGAATGTCCGAATTTGGTTTTGAAATGGCAAATAGAGCAGCTCCATCAGTTCATCTATATGTACACTGTAAGCAAATTCATGAATTATAATCTTGTCCTCGTGCAATTTTCTATTCTCGCGTTACGCATGCTTACTCCATTTGCTTTTCAATGAATGCCATCTTTACACCAAATATACAACTTTCTACTTAAATCTAACATTAGCGGAAGTTAATGAAATTTGAATCGATTGCCATCAGAAGCAGCACAATATCAGTTTGACGATTTTCTGGGATAATTTTCACACATATAGTAGATGCATAATTTTTGCATGAATAAATGATTTAGGCCTCTGCAATCGTATTTTTTAACTTCATTTGATTAATAAATGTAAAATTAGTGAAACATTTAGTCTATAGGGCCCTCAACTTAACTAATCATCTCTCTACGAGTTAAATAGGTAGCACTAAAAAGGATAGTCAAGAGTTAAAACAAGAAACAGAATCGCTTAAATTGTTTTAGAACCCTAGGCGTTTGTGGTGCATTAACTTTGATCATAAGATCATTTTGATGAGGTTACATGTCTATTTATCATGTGACAAATGATTTGATACACTTGAATCTTCATAACAGATCTTAACAACAATTTTGAGAGGCCTCAACCTAGATAGACCTGGAATCTTGAATGAAAATGAAACTAAAGATGACACCAGAAAAGGAAATTGCACTCTCATCATTCACCCTTGCAGTATGTGGGTCAAGTGGGTCAAAGATGTGGTGGGTCGTGGGTCACATCTGCCGTGGGTCAGGTGGGTCATGGGTCAAGTTTCGTTGTCCCACTTCCAACTCTGGGTCAATGCGTTCTCATTGCTCTTCAACCAATCTTTTGGAAAGTATATTGCTATATACCAGCGGTTCCCAAATGCGTGGTCGCGACCCCTACGTTGTGCCGCTGGATTTTTTGGGGTCGATTAAAGCTTCTGGGGTCGCCTGAGATGCTGAGCATTACTGGGAAGTATGAATAAAGCGCCTGTGCTAGCGGTTTCCTTCATCACAACTAGTAATAAATACCCGCACTACGGGCGTGATGATACTTCTTTGGGTTGATGTAACGCTTCCTCGGGTTGATGTAACCCTACCTTCTTTCTCCTCGGAAACGACTTATGTGATACTTCCTTCACCTCTGTCACGTTAAAGATAACACGAGTATTGACAGTGAGAAGCCGTAAGCTTTTGATAGGTTTATTAGCAGCAAACATGTTTCAATAGGCAAGCTACCATCATCAGTGACAACGGTCAATAAACAAGGATGCAATATATACAATGCGAATGAGACAAACTAATGCAAATGCCGGACTTTTACATTAGGTACTTCGACGATATTTTAGCAGTCTTTCGGTCTCGAACCGAAGCCCTCACTATTTTAGACCAGCTCAATGCTGTTAATTTATCTCTTCAATTTACGATAGAAGAACCCATAAATGACTCTATCAATTTTCTAGATATGAATATTTTCATAAAAAATGGCAAATTTGAAACCAATTGGATAACAAAAGAAACCAATACTTTATTGTATACTCATAGCAACTCCTACAGTCCTGACTCTTATAAGAATAACGCGATTAAAGCCTTGTACAATAGATCTCAAAAACTAAGCAGTCTCCCTGCCGACCGCGATTATAACAAAAACAAAGTTATTGTTTAGTTACAAAACAAAGTACTGCTTCTACTCAGAAGAGGTCAGTTAGATCTTATCTTAAAGGTTGAAATGCGCATGACGAAGTAGGAGATAACATAACAATTTGCACAATCAGATAAACTATTCTAAGTTGATTGACACTAATTTATCTAAAACTCTTCATCAATAATTATTGATTTCATGAATAAACTAATTCCTTATTTCCAAGCTGTTGTGCTCACGCACAAATGCGCAGTAACTGAGGCAAGCATGTTAAATCAAACGCTATTTCGACATTCATCAAGCACGTGACTGAAGCAAGCAGATAGATTTTAAAAGAAATTACATTTTCACAAAATACGATGGAAGATTTCAAAACAGAATGACTTAAAGCTGATGAATGAATAAATCCTTTAGAGTGGTGCTAAATTCTGAAAGATTATAAACCGTGTGTACAAAATGAAGAAACCAAACAAAACAAAAGCGACGTATTATTCCAAAGCACTTCAATCCATGTTTATGGAATAATTCACTATATAGGTTTTCCCGATCAAATATAACACCCTGTCAAACCAAATGTAACACTAGACAATCGCTTTGTAGCATGTCAGACCAAATGTAGATTCAATGCAGCGCATCGATTGCAAATCTAATTGTTGGTAGATCAAATATAATCTGTCAGATCAAGTGTTGAATTCTATTCATTCTCTATCGTTCTATTGTGCACCATAGGTAGAACAAATATCAAACTAGTCTCTTTATAAGAGGCAGATACAGACCAAATATATGTTGTTATCATCGGATGCTATCAATGATGTGATATCAAAGAATTTCCGTCATTGACAAGCAGCGCTTGGTAGACGCTCATAGTCATGGCGAGGATTATGTTGCACTCACCCGCCAACTTGGAATCAAGAGGTCCACAGCGTACGCCATCATTCGAAGAGCCAATGACAATTACGGCATCGTCGCCTTTCCTCGAGGTGGAGCTCGTCCGCAACGGACTCGTGGGACACCTGCTCTGAGGGAGGCCGCAGTAGCCATTGTGGAGCAACATCCAGACTTCACTCTGGATCAGATAAACTCTGAATTACGCGTAGCTCTTCCGACACATGCGCCGATCGGAAGATCAACGCTTTCGAACATGCTGCATGGGGAGCTAATCGTAATGAAGAAATTAAAGGATGCGCCTGGTCAACGAAATTCGGAGGTGGCAAAGCAAAGACGTAAAGAATTTGCAGAATGGATCATGCAGCTGATGAACAAAGAGCTCATCTTCATAGATGAAGCCGGCATCAATCTGTGGACGATGAGAACCAGAGGACGCGCACGGCCAACGAACGTTTCAAAGAATTTCAGCGAGAAGTGGTAGAGCATTTTCCCGACGATGGAGTGGAGAAAGTCCTTATTTTCGACAACGCGCCTGCTCATCGAAGTGCTGGTGATGTCAGTCTTCCGCAGACAGTCACACTCGAGTGGCTTCCACCGTACTCACCCATGTTGAATATTGTGGAGAACTGCTTCTCTCAGTGGAAGGCCTCCGTAAAGCGAGGTTTAGCGGAAGTAAGAGATCAGCTTCATGATCAAGCTCCTCAGGAGAGAGAAGCCACTTTATGTCAACTTGCGGAGTAGAGTGTGTCGGTCATCACCCCCAGAGGAATGTGGCAGCTACTTTAGACATTTGCAGCGGTATTTGCCAGCGTGTTTATTAAAGCAGAACATTTTGATGTAAATTTGATTTGATAATTTATGCACCTGGATTATCAAGTTGTTCTCACATTCAAATATTTTTTGGCTTCAGATATTGACCTAAGAAAAGTGGGGTACTCAAAAATTCCTGATCATTCATATATGTTATCAATTCTTATTCTATTCTTAGGCATGAGTAAATTAATCGTTTTCACATCTTGTATGTTGCGGACATTCACCAGTATGACATTCAATTAATGGTTGATGTTCAAATGTGAAGTTAATTGCATTCTTCGTAGCATATCAATTCAATAAGATCTGTATGACACTATATGATTCTTTTATTATATTTGATCTGTCATTGTTAAATTTGCTTTTGACTAATCATCATTATTACATTTGATAACAGCCTTATGCTACATTTGATTTGACAGGTTATATTTGATAACTGCCCTAATGTTACATTTGATTTGACAGGTTATATTTGATAACTGCCCTAATGTTGACGTGTTACATTTGCTTTCTATATCTATATTACATTTGGTCAAAACAAGTGTTATATTTGATCGGGAAAACCTATATGTTCTGATACGTCCATAAACATCACTGGCTAAAAACAGAACTAAACCATTGCACATACCTATTACATAGAGCGGTGGTTCCCAACCAGGAGTCCCTGGAACCCCGGGGTCCGAAACGAGATTGTTGGGGGTTCGAGTGAAGATTACAATCAATCGGGTTTGGTTATCAAACATCCAGACAAAATATAAATCCTTAAAATTCATTAACCCGTCAGAAGGCTATCTAGACAATGGTCACAACTCCTGAGCGATCAGTGCTTTATTAATCCAGTTCCTAGAACCATAATATTGTCTATGTACAACAAGATATTGTCTATAAACAAGAACTGACGATATGGCAAGTGGATCCGAGATTTCAGCTGATTCGATTTGATATTCGCAATATGTCCGACGAGATTCTCGAGAAAGAACATCTTCTTCAGCTGCGTTAAAGTAGAAAGAGAGACTGCAGCTACTATTGAAGAATTCTGGGCCAAACATCTCACTTCATTTCCTCAACCTGTAAAGCCAGCGTTGGAGAAGCTCGTTCCGTTTGTGACTACGCATCTATGTGAGGCTGGGTTCTCCACCCTCTCACGATAAAGTCGGAGAAAAGGAACCGTTTCAATGTAGCATCTGGCATGCGAGGAAGCTTAAGCTGTGTATAGTTACGCTTTGATGATATTTGCAAGAATTTGCAACAGCTTAAGTCACAGTGAGTGTAACTGACATGACTGAGTAATACCTACCTGTGAAGTTTTCGCTTTTTAGCTAGATTTAAATATGTCTTCATTGAGATGGGTTCCGACACATAATTCTAAAAATAGGGGAACCAAGGCGAAAAACAGGATAGGGAACCACTAACAGAGTGTTGTGTCTTGTTGAGTAATCATGAAACTTTGCAATTTATTGAAACATCCATGCAAGTTCAAGAAAACAGGCGGGAAAATACTATAAGGGTCAACAACTTTATCAAAGTGTTTATTACAGGGCTTTGTAAATGTTTGAGTCAAACACTGGAAAAATAATGTATTGTTGTGATTTAACATAACCTAAATTGAACAGCAACTAGTTATAATACATAAGCAGTGGACTCCTTTTGTGTATCATTTTAGAAAGATCAATTCCTATAAAACTGATACATCATTGAGAAGCTGCTTGAAGACAAGTGCAGTATAGTATTGTCACGTTTCACTTACATGAGCAGTGTGCAATGTGTAAATTGTAGAATTCAAGTGTGATATTTTTTCGATATTTCTCAGCAACATATACATGTAGTTATGGTTTATATCTTAATGTGTACTTGAACATTTTTGTTATTCTAAAAACAAACGATATTCATATTATCAATTTCGATAAATTTTAGAATATTCTTAAATCCTAACAAAAGGTGTTTTCTTCACACGGATTAACTTGGTGAACTTCCACTAAATCTCACGCGACTTGTTGCACCACACACACCATCTACTTTGAACAGTGTGTCGGTCAAGTTAGTTGCCACTTCGTTTACACAGCAAGCTGCCTGTGATGGTTCACTAGCAGACTACAACATTACAATTCAATTATTTTTATTCTCTTACGACATGTATAACACATGCCCATGATAGCAATATTTCTGAACCAGACCTATACCTCAAACATTTCACTTTTATGGAGCGAAGGTGCACTTTGAGACGTTTATGATCTTCAGGGCTGCCAGCAGAAATTGCGAGATTGAGCAGGAAAAATAAGACTTGCTTACACGGGTTCACAAAGTGACCAGGCACCAGACATACACTGCTGCAGACACAGACTTCAATTTGCGTGTGCGCCATCGTCTCGATTCAGTAGATTCCTGATCGGTCAACTTAATCACTTCACCCTCCTGGTAAAGAAAGCAGACCACTAAACAATAGATATGTATATGAAATGAAAAATGTGCATGAAAATGTATAGGAAAAGGTACATGAATTTGCTATGAAGCACCACATGTTGTCAAATGGTGCAGATTTTCGAGTCTTACAGGTTTTCCCGGACAAATTCATTTCTACGTCATCCAACTTCAAGATACAGCATGCAGCTTCAATCAACGTCAAGCTACTTCAAAGAAGCGTCACAGATTTCTATGTTAGATCAAACAAGTTCAAGATACGCCACAAAACTTCGTGATAGCGCTCGCATGTTCGTGAAAAGCAAAGCAGGTTCAATTGTTAATCAATCAATTTCAATTATCAATAAATTCTATCACTTTTTGATAATCTGACATTGATACCGTGAAATATGTTCATGGAAACGATTGAGATCAAAGAATGAACAAATTTCAGCCTATTATTTGCATAAATCATAGAACTATAAAAGTTTGTGAAGCTATTACACTGTATCTGAATCCTGTGTGACTAGGCTACGTGGTAGCCAACTGACAACTGACATTATACCAATCATGAGCAGCACAGACGACACATGGAGTAATGACACCACGAGTGCTTCCCAGAGTTTGTTCCGCTCTCGTGGACCGAGGCCAGGTGTACCTCGTGGGCGGTTGACAGAGAAGCTGCGCGAGGCAGCAACAGTGCGAAGGATTGCAGATGTTCCAACTCACACCTCTGTTTCAGAGCACCGCATTGTGGAAGGCATCTACAAGGCATTGTGGAAGAAATCCTACAAGACCAAACCATTTCTGGTGTGAAGGTAGCACGCATGCAGAATCACATTATTACTTACTTGGACAGGTGCCTAAATTGTCGCGACATTGTTGTTTGATTATAAAAATAGTGCTCCTTTTCTGACTCTGCGTTCTGAATGCGAATTTAATGGGTTTTCATTGTACGAATTTGGTGGGTTTTCATTGATATCTTGTATTTCTGTACATAAATCTAAGCACCTTACCCTTTGAAATTGGAAATGAAAGGGGTTTCCGTTCCTAAATCATAAAATATTATTCCTGCACTTGAATCTGCATACCCTATTTTCGAAATTGGTTGCACTATCTTGAACTTGAATACTTTAACACGAACCTGCTTTCATTAAAATTGAAGCTTAAGTGACGTATAATTGAAATAGGTTCCACTATCTATGGTCTTTGAAATTGCTTGACGCATCTTGAAATTGTATGAATTATGGTTGAACTAGCTCGGGAAAACCTGTAAGAACCAACCAGAAATACGACACGCGAAAGTCGGATTTCTATGACTGACATCCATACAGTTTTTGCGATAAGTCCATTCAATTCATTGTTCTTCTGAAAAACCGAATTATAATGCACCTCTGAACTTTCTGTCGTATCTCTGAACCGTGCTGCGGCCTTTTTCGAGTTGCCAAACCGATGTGATCATAGAAGTCCGACACTCTGTAATAATAGATGAAGTGAACGGACATGACCATTGAAATGATGACGGCTTCCAGTGATTAACAATGGGCATAGCAGTCTGAGGTAGCAAATGTGAACTTGCATACATCTAAGGTATAGTGGACAGCCTACTTTACCAACAGGGTTCAGCAATTTAGTTGACCGATTTCATGAAGTTAACAAAATCGAAACGAAAAGTGTGTCAAGTGTCCGGTCACACAGTGAAGCCGTGCATATGCGCCTTTAGACAAGATGTACCATTCTTCATCTCTGTCGAATTTATCAACTAAGCGAATGACGGTAATTTTAAATTATTATTAATTCAAATAATTGCCATTAATTCATTAATTCAAATAATTGATTCAAAATGAGGATACAGTATACTTTCCTATTGCATGAAATAACGGGATCTGACTGTTATCAACCATTTTGAGGGAACCCGTTGAAAACGGTGAGTTTTCAAGATAAGCTCTTTATCGAGTACTTTCGGTCACTGCACGCGACCATCGTCACGTCATGTCCTGACGATGGTCGCGTGCAGTGACCGAAGGTACTCGATAAAGAGCTTATCTTGAAAAACTCACCGTCCCCCTCTTATCCGAAAAACTCGCCCATTCCCTCAAAATGGTTGATACTTTCCTATGGGTCAGATAATTAACCAATTAGTTCAAATTTTGCATGTGAATATCGACGTGTCCGACTATAATTAGATCATGAACATTCAAATTATTTCTCTACCAAATTTGCAAACATTGCACTATAAATACTGTACTAAATGAGTTATACAACATTGATTAACTTTGGCACCGGGCAATTACAGAAAAGAAAACAATAATATTTGTGATCAATATGTTATTAATCACATTGTGTCAGCACTCAACACACTGAAAATCTGAATATAATCTATCATAGTTTTGATTTGTTAATTACTACATCAAAATATGCTTATGCTTGAAAGTAATGCTAACAATTGCAAATAAAGGATGATAATGGTTAACGGATACGCTCAAAGCATTGTTCAATACATGACATAAAATAGTCACAAAACTATTTTGTAAATAAAAGGAGTCACAAAATTCAATGAAATTATGTAGTGGCATGAGGCCTCACGTCCAATCTCAGCAGGTGCTTGCTTTGGTTTGGACACAGGAGTCTTGAATACAAATTCGGATATATATACTCGTACACGTGCATAATATTTGAATGATTACAACAAATACTATGGAACATAGAATACTTACAGTCCCGCCACCAGGACGAGCCTCTCCATGGAACGAGATCGAAGATGAGGCTTTCACAGCATGTTGTGCACCCTATGACTACTATGAAAATGCGCGCCTTCCGAGTTCTATCGAGTTCAATTGATCTACAGACCAAAAAAAGATAAAAGAAAAGGACATGCTAAATGAAGGAATTTTGAAGCTTTCGACTAATGTATCAGTTTGGTGTGTTTATTCCGACTATTCGCGATTTATTAACTCATTAGCTACATAATTTAAGGCATAATGTGTCTTCCTATCGTCTTCTATGACGATCTATCAAGTGCTAGAAACAACTTCTTTGTAAGATATTTGCAAGAATGTGGTTAGATGCTTGATGTTTAGGCCAAAATTTAATTTTGATCAAAATTTTATGTTTGCTTTACTAAGATGCTTGCTGAATCCAAATATGTTTAGATTTTGTAGGTAAAGGTATATGGTTGCATGATTTCATGACCTGAAGATATATAAGTATATTGCCAAAAAGTATGGCGCCAAAGTAAACACGCAAAATGGAGTAAACGCACCAAACTGATATATTGGTCGAAAGCTTCAATTTTCCTTCAATAAACAAGCCTTTTTGTTTGATATTGTCTGCAGACTAAAGGAACTCAGAAGGCGCGCACTTTCATAGTAGTCATAGGGTGCACAACATGCTGTGAAAGCCTTGTCTTCGGTCTCGTTCCATGCAGAAGCTCGTCCTGGTGGCGGGACTATGAATATACTTCTATGTTTCCATAGTATTTGCCACAAGCATTCAGATTTTATAAGTGGTGTTCAAGATCCTTATGTCCAAAGTGAAGTTTTCTGAGTAAATAAGATAAAGCAGCAATGGTCATCTAAGAGTTATCTGCTTTCATATTTCTAGATGTCAGAAGATCATGATTTTTAAGTGGTATATTTAGAATAATAAATACTGCTGCAGTTCTGATCAGTTAGCTAAGCTGCATGCATTGTAATGTAGGCTATACCTAATAGTAGATAAAGCAGACTAATGATACTTAGATAGAACGCTTCAGAAGCCGCGGAATTAGCTCACATACCAGTCATTATACAAACCGATAATGCAGTCACAGAATTTTATCTGATTATTTTTCAAAATACTGTTGCTGTAAAAAATATTGAAAGGATAAAAAGAAAAGGTCTGGCCCTGTTTCCTTCATTTTCTAACTTATCAAATGCATGAAAATTGGCCAACTAAACAATGCGTTTCGCATGGGTTTGTTAGGAAGTACACGTACATTATAACACCTCCAGCCTTTTATGGTATCCTCTTTTATTCTTCATTTTTTACCATTATCATGTCTGCCTGCAAATGGTTCACAATAGTGACGAATTCCAATTTTTTCATCAATACTTTATTACAAAAAAATAATGCCACAAAAGTCAAATTGAATATGACCAAACAATTTAAGATGATGAATTAGCATGAATTGGTTTTTAAAATTACCAATGAAAGAAATGAGATATAAACGATACACAAAGTTGTCATGTCAAAGATGAGCGATTGATAAGACTCAAGACCACGACCCAGGTAATCACTTTGACCATCTGAGCTGCGGCCACTAACATTCTACCAATGTCAAATGAAATGATCAAGTCCGCCATAAACAGCAGTTGCATGGCTGTGAATAAATCAGTGAATAAATCAGTGAATAAATGTTTCGTCAAATTTGCGACTTCCAATGTCAAGACCAGTTGCGTGGAATCGTAGTAAACCAAGCATCTGAAGTCTTAAAAATTTGATTAAATAAATTACCAACTTACCATGATAATGCTGCGAGGCCATCATTGAGATTTTGCATATAATCGCTTACAGATTCCTCACTTTTGCATCGCTGCCGTCGGTGAGTGCCGCTGCTGTGAGTGGGAGATGCCCTGTCGCCTGTGTCAGAAGAAATCGGTGTGCTGTCAGCATCTTTGTCGGTACTCATTGATGGAGAAATGCTGCCAATAGATAACATGCGACTCTTGCGTCGATGGCGCAACAACGTTTGACTTATTTGTCGAAAACCTTCTTTGAAATCTCTAATGCTGATCCGACCGTCGCCATCATGGTCTAGCTTCTCAAAAAGATCATCAATTTCAACAGCGCTGAGCTCTCCACAGCATTCAGCCAATTCAGATTGCTCAATGTAACCTGAACCGTCTTTGTCTAACGTAAAGAACAGAGATCGAGCACGAACAGACAAATCTTCAGATAATAGCGACTCAGAAGAACTAGAACGAGAGACACATCGATGGCGATGATTGGAAGTGCGGGAGGCACTTCGTTCCCCTCGAGCACGTGTATGGAAATCGGATTGCTGTTGAGACGATTGCCTCTGAAGCTTCTGTTCTGAGAATTGTGTTCTGCGGGAGTATCTGCAGTCGCTCATTAAGTGCATTCAATTATCACTGTAGAGGAGATAATAAAATTTCCGGTAACAATCAAGCTGAGGGCTATGGGTTTTGGATAGTGAGACAGATGTGAAGCATGTGTGACATGTGATGTGTCGTCGGTGTCATGGAGGGACGATTTGAGACGCTTTCTTGAAATATCCTTCACTCGTCGCTCCGATGTGTCGACTAACACTGGGAAAAATGCGGCGCTGAAGCAAAACAGATCGAGGAACAGATCTACAACTCGATAATCAATATGGTGTAGTCGATCAATACTTTTCAGTTCTCACCAACACAAGTAGAGAAACAATTCTACAGCATGTGATTTGAGGTTTAATTTTATGCCAATAAATTTGAGGAAGAGTTTCCCTGATTTCCACCCAGCACGCGAGTTGTTCTTTTCACTAAAATCTTCGTGTATTATTGTCTGGTGCACTAATATTCTGTTAAAAGAATCATTTAAACAACATCTGGAATTTTCTCAGCTTGAAAAACTTGCTCATGATTGTAAGAGCTAATAACACCCGACTCACACAACGAATAGATAGATCGTGACTTGATGGACATTCCGCAGCAATGTAAATCAAACAGCCGACACTGGTTAGCCATGTAACTCTCAAGGACGTCTCTGTCATTGTGTTCAGTGTTACGTCATGCTCGACCCGTGTTGACAGTCTGTTTGTCAAGAACAGAAGGGGAAGATAAAGCAAAATTATGAAAATATCCGATTAGCATGATTAACCTATGGTCAATATCTTGTCTAGTCATCCACAGGTAGGACAACCACAGGTCAGCTATTCGCAAACTAGAAAATTGTTATTTAATAATTCCTTGAATATTTAAGCTGTGGCAACCTATAAGTATGCATCACACAAACAATAATCTTCAAGAATCAGTGTCTACAAACTCGTAAAAAAGTAGTGATTTTATAAACAATGCAAATGATCCAGACTGTTGGCATCTTTTAAATGAAAAAAACGTTGACTGTATCAAAGGATGTTTTGTACGAATTATGACGACAGTTATGTTATAGCTGAATTTTAAAATTCTTACGCAAGCTGCAAAAAATCCCGCATCTCGTCTCGTGACTCTTCAACTTGACTAGCAAATTCGACCGAACTTGATTTGACTTGAGATTTTTATCAAATTAAATTGCTGTACAGATTTATGATGTTTCTTGTAAAAAGCAACAACTAACGTATTCTGATATCGCTGCTGCAGTGTCAACAAGAGGCGCACAATAGCCACGATTAGTCATCCGAACCGGATCCCATCACCTCTAACCCTATTCCGACCCAAGCCGAATATTCTCCTTCAGGTAGGAACCCGAATATTTCAAATACCTAGCTTCCTTTAAGTAACTGTAAAAGAGCTGACTTGAAACACCATTACCACATATTGATCGACAACATCCGTGTATATAAGTGAAGTGCATGCTACTGCATAGCTGCATGATGCAGGGCTATATACTTATAAAAAGTATGTATACTTAAGCAATGTACATACCGCTGCATATAAGATTGTGATGCACATTATTTTATAGGCTGTTATGCATATTTTTTGTAACTTAAGCAACGTAAAGTTATTTAAAGCAAGCTGCTTGTCTTGTCAAGTTAGGAAGTTCAACAAACCAGACCAGCTTCATTTTTAATAAGACAATCAAATTTTCTAAAGAACCATTGCTCTGTGACAACTATCCTATAAAGTCTAACTGAATAGGCTCATTTTTGTCTAATTAAAACCTTTGGTCGTAGGCTAAGATGTGAATGCGTTTATAACACAACGGTTACACTTAAAAGTCACAAAGCTTAATTTCCGACAGTTCTGAATAACCCGAATTTTTTTAGCCAACCCGAACTCGATCTGACCCAACCGAATCTAATCCGAATTCGGGTTCGGGTTCGGATATATGTCGCATCAACAACACGTTTTTTTCTAAGTCGATGTCTTTCCTCCTTGTTTTTCGTTCAAATCAAAAGTCAGAACATCCTACCTTTGGTATTCTTTCAACAACACATTTGTTACTCATATGCCGCAATGAACTGATGCTCTCTTGCCAGCGAATGGCAATGCCATTCTACTTTTGTAGGACTTTGTTTAGTCTTTTCTTTAGGTAAGATAAGGTCTCAATTTCATCATTGAAGTTGTTTTTCCAATAATAGCTTCAAGGTGCACATTGCTTATCAAATGAGATATCATTTAATAATATATTCCTACCCAATCAATTTCGGAACTATTTTTTCCTCTAGCATTTCCCGCGACTCAATTCAATTTCCCGAATTACCGCAATTGCGCAGCAGTAGTAAGGAAGTGACAAACACTCGACCGGCGCGCCCCCTCCCCCTCCCCTCCCCCTCCCCTCCCCCCCTCTGGAACGACAGAGGTTGTGGTCTGTCGTGGTGTGCCGGCCAGGTTGGTTCACGTTCACAACATGTTCGCTGACTCCCCCCCCTCCCCCTCCCCCCCTCGAAAACGACAGAGTGTGAGACTCGGATGTGTTGGTCTCGTATGGGTTGACGTGGCCGACCGCCTAGGTTGACGTGGGCGACCGTCTAGGTTGACGTGGGCGACCGTCAAGGTTGGCGTGGTGGAATGGTGAAACGGACTTTAGATTCGTGATCAGCGTAAAATTTCGCATCGGTATGGTGAATTTGAAGTCAATCGGCGAGAAAAAATGTTTCTTCAAAATTTTGGCAGAGTTAAAATTTGAGACGTTTTGGTCTGTAGCGCCCAAACGAAGCATCGGATGAGAAAACGGAGGCCAGATTCGGATTCCGCGTGAAATTCTGCATCGGTATGGTGAATTAGAACGCCATCGGAGAGAAAAAATTTTCGCTGACTCCCCCCCCCTCTGGACAGCTTGCTTCGATCTTGGCTTCCAGTGGACGGATTTAGTCGTGCCATAGCTCGTTTGAAAGCTAAGAGTGAGACAAATTCACTGAAAGAATCGGCTTGTTCCTATCTGTCTTCGTTTAGATGTGAGACGCCATTTAAGATTTTGGGACATTGGCGAAAAACGACAGAGTTAGAATTTGGGACGTTTTGGGCTCTAGCTTCAAAACGAAGCATCGGATTGGAAAACGGATTTCAGATTTGGAATCAGCGTGAAATTCTCTATCTGTATGGTGAGTTTCATGTCAATCGGAGAGAAAAATTTCGCTGACTCCCCCCCTCTGGACAGCTTGCTTCGATCTTGGCTTCCAGTGGACGGATTTAGTCGTGCCATAGCTCGTTTGAAAGCTAAGAGTGAGACAAATTCACTGAAAGAATCGGCTTGTTCCTGTCTGTCTTCGTTTAGATGTGAGACGCCATTTAAGATTTTGGGACATTGGCGAAAAACGACAGAGTTAGAATTTGGGACGTTTTGGGCTGTAGCTTCAAAACGAAGCATCGGATTGGAAAACGGATTTCAGATTTGGAATCAGCTTGATGTTATTGTCCAATGAGGATCATCATCTAATGAGAATCAAGCATTTCTATATAAATAGCGAGCCTTCCACAGTGAGAATCATTCCATCGTTGAATCACACGAGTGACGGACGCATATTTTCTCTCTCTCTCTCTATTCTATTATCCAACTAAAATGGTAAGTCGCTACTTTCCTCCCTCTCCTCCCTTGAACGTAAACTTAATATAATGTTTTTTCATTTTCAGGCATCTACTCCATCTGCTGCACTAGTAGGACAAAATGGCGATCAAACGTTACAAGGTTCGCTACGATCAGATCATCTACAACTGAGGCCAGTGGAAGAAACAACCAAGGTACATAATCCTACACCGCTACAGCGTAAATTTAAACAAGTCTTGCGTTATGACGATCATAGCGTAGTACTCCAAACGGGAATGCTCCCTTCCACGGATGTCAAGATAATGCGCAATCAGTATGGGGACTACATACTGATCCCCGTGAGTCCGTACATTCGCCACCAACTTGATATTAAATATGGACATTCCTACTCCTCTTGCTCAAGAGTGGAAGGCTAGAGATGACAAGGATACTCCTTATAGAAAGATTTGGGATGGTAATCACATTTGCCTGCCGGTATCACATTGGTGTACTTACTATAAGAAGGATGGAGATCATTCAATACCCATCAGATGTGATGAGCTCGGAGAAGGTACTTGGGATATCCTTTTCAAAGTGAATGGGCTATATTATGGTCGACACAAGGATAATAAAATAGCCTCTCTCTCCATGCATATGGAATCCATCCTATATATTCCAAAACCACCCAACGTGGATGACATAATTGATCAAATCCTTAACAGCAGTGGTACGAAGCGCAAGTCGGAGAAGAATGCTGCATCAAAACGCAAATCAAAGAAGGAGAATTACTAGTCCTTTCCTAACTCTACCCTATGACAATTCGCTTATGTGCTTTGAGTGTCGTAGACGTGGTCTTATTAGATACATTTTACTTCTTTGTTGCCATCATATCATTTGTGTATTTTGTCGTGAAAAGCATCGATGTAATTCTTCATTTTGTAATATGTTATAGAACGTTTCCTTAGATGTTTAATTTCCGTTTTAGGCTTCTATCATCATTTTTATGGATTGTGAGGGTGAACCTGTACAGGAGCTCAGTGCTATTGCTATGAACAATTGGACATATCAGATTGTTAGTGTCTATCATCAACATGCCAACTGCGATCCCAATGTTGATCAATGGGCGAGAAAACACATTCATGGACTTAATCTGAAATATTTGCAAGACTATGGCTTTTCCTGTGAGAGTGCTCTTCTTATTGACTTTAAACGATGGTTAGCTGCTTTCAATGTTATACGCATCTTTTGTAATAATCCTGGTAAGGAGAGGAAAGTATTTCCCAATCTAATCATTGATGATATTTTGCTCCCGCCTTGGGATAGTAGAGTGAATCAACATTATCATGAAGTCACGAAACGTTTTAAGGATTTGTGTGTTCCTATTTTGTCTGTTCGTTGTAGTAGCTACGTTCATAACCAATGCTTCTTTCCTCCTTACCTCAACACTGCCAAAGTCCTGTATGGTTATCATTGCTCGCTGTATGATAGTTACCAGCTGTATCTATTTTATCTCTTTCAAACCATTGATTTATAATGCATGCTTGTTACCGTTATTCAATAAATGTTACTATGAGAAGAGTTGTTGTTTTCATTCAATGGATGGGTTAGATAAAGGGCGATCATGTCTTTCTCAAACGACTGCGGAACATTACGTTTTCATAGGCAAAGTTTAAAAGGAGCTGTTCAAGATTATGTGATAAATTTTCATAAAGATGAGACCGACATCGAAGCAGTGGTCGATGATGCTAGCACTCTATTTCTAGAGTTAATGAATACATTCTCTGATAGCATTATCATGGCGCGATTAGTTGCGAAAATTAAGTTTAGTCATTTTGGAAAGGAAGAGGTGGAAAGTCGCTCTTTCCATTTTGCTTCTTATTCAATGGAAGTGGTAGATCACCCCCAAGAATTTTTTAAAAGACATATGATAAAAATTGCTGAACGTCTTAACGCATTTAACCATCATGGTAGCAGTCTAGTGATTGAAGCGATTTCAGATATTCACATTCAACTTTCCATAAAGAAAAATTGAAAATGCAGTGGTACTTGATTGTAGCACAACTGGTTTTCGAGCTATGTCTGCTCACTCTCGAAGTATATTCCTTCTGTACATGCGTCTATTATTTAGAAAAGGCTAGCAAATTCATATCTTCAAAAAGACTTGCTATAGACATCAGTAACGGTAAAACTATGTGTTGCGATGTATGTAAGCGAAAGGATGGAATGAAAAGCGCATCTTCAAGAGATGTAAGCATGCTTTTTGTCAACGCTGTTTCATACGTAATTGCATTCAACTTTGCCAATGTAACCACTGTGATATTGCTCATTTCGAGTGTCACTTATGCCGCAATAGTTAGTACCTATGCAAATGTGGTAAAGATAGGTTTTAGCAAAGACTAACACGGAAAATGGCGAAACGTAAAATGACGAAACGTAAAAGTCAAAAGTTTTCTTCAGCCATTCAAGCTCTCCGACGAATGAAAGCAAATCAGCGATACAATGCTATACGACATGCTAACGATAAATTCATTTGTGAAATTATTTCTCATGTGAGGAAGTTGAGGACGAAGAAATTAGCGCCAAAACAACGAAAGTTACTTAAGGGATATGCTACGAAATTGCGTTTCATCTCCAATCCTAAAGTCGCCCTTCAAAGAAAGAGGAAAACTCTAACACAAAAGGGCGGTTTCCTTTCAGCAATACTTCCAATGATAGCTCCTGCCGTGGGCAGCCTATTCGGAAATATCTTTGGCTCTAAGCGTTAATTATGCAAATGTTGAATCTCAAAGTATTATAATCGATTTCAGACTTCAATGTGATAAAGTTCTGACTGTATCAGGTCCATCTCATGCAGGTAAAACTGTTTTCACGCTGAATTTATTGGATAAAAGAAGGGAGTTGTTTAAGGAAGCTATCAATCGAGTGATTTTGGTGTTATGGTATTTATCAACCGTCGCTGTTTCAGGAATTGCAAAGTCGCAACTTTATTCGACATGAAGGAATTATTCCAGTGGATAAACTTCAGTCTAATGATGTTGTTGTATTGGATGATTTATTAAAAGAAAGTAAGAATTCAAAAGATGTTACAGATATGTTCACTCGTGAAGCACATCATAAAAGGTGTTTTATCATCTATATCACACAAAATTTGTTTCCTGATGGAAAAGAAGCTCGTACACGAAACCTGAATACACACTATTATGCTATTTTCAAGAATCCGCGAGATAAAAGTCAATTTGAAATTTTAGCGCGACAAGTTGCACCAAGAGGATCAAAAGCCTTAATTGAAATTTTTCAAGCAGCTACTGAAAAACCACACGGTTACTTATTCATTGACTTTACGCAAGAGTGTCCGGAAGAATTTAGATTTCGAAGTGATATTTTGAAAACTCCCATGATTATCTACAAACTATGAGTTCTTATTCTCGCATGATTGTTATTCCTCAGGATGAATATGTACAATTGACTGCCATGCAGCAAGTAAAGCAACCTCTTGCAAATCAAATGTATAGGAAAGAAATAGATTATCAGCAAAATGTTCACATCAAAGATCCACATCGTGCTGTATTATTACAATCGAAACTGTTGAACAATTGAAAAACTTGAAGAATAAGATGCGTGACTCTGTATCGACTGCTACACCTTTAGCATCTCGCGCACATGCCATATCTCTTTTCAATAGTATTGAGCCCCATCTCAATGTAAATGATAGAGGAGAAATCATTACAGATGAAAATAAAGTGATTGATGCTTCACGTTATGAAGACTTGATTCAGTATGCGACACGTAGTAAGCGCCGTCAGGGCTATGTTCCACCTGGTTGGTCATACTTTCTTAAACTATTGAAAAAGCATAATGTGCCAAAATTTGCTTTGAATAATGAGACATTGAAAGAACTTGATTCAACAGTGGCTACTACTCCAATGCTTCAGACGATGAAAATGCCAACAAATTGGTTTAAGTCGTCACCTGCTACATCCCCTCCCACACTCACTAAGCAAACAAGAGGAAGAACTCGACGTAGATCTACATCGCCACTAAAACTATTAAAAGGAAAACGTAAAACAGCTCCTCCCAGGAAATACATGTTCTCAGACTATTAATATGAAGCAGATGTGTTGCTTGCCATGTAATGAGCCGCCAGAGGTGAATGTCGTTCTCACTTGCACTTGCTGCGCCAGCTCTCATAATGAAACCCCTAAGCAATGTGAACACGATCGCAAAACCGCTAAAGCTAAATGCTGCATTTGTTGTAAATGTAGAAAGGCAAGAAAACAAAAAGATGAGAAGGAGGAAAAAGAGTCAGTCGTCATCGACTGAACGTTTGAAGTCAATCTATTATGATGTAAAACATCCGGCAGGATTTGCATCTATCAAGAAATTATCAAAGCGAGTGGTCTTCCACAATCACAAGTGAAACGATGGTTAAAGGGTCAGGCTACCTATACACTCCACAAACAAGCGAAAAAGAAGTACCGCACCCGCCATTATATTGTTCATGACATCGATGAACAGTGGCAAGCAGATTTGTGCGATGTCGCCTCCATTTCAAAACATAACTCGGGCAATAATTTTATTTTAAACGTCATTGATATTTTCTCGCGTTATGCGTGGGCTCAACCTTTAAAAACTAAAGAAGGGAAAGGAGTAGCAAAAGCATTCCAAACAATTTTTCGAGAAGGTCGGATTCCAAAAAGAATTCAGAGTGATCAAGGAAAAGAGTTTGAAAATCAGCATGTGACAAGATTATTTGAGAGGCATGACATTGAGTTGTTTAGTGTAAAGAGTGCTTATAAAGCTGCACTCGTTGAACGTTTTAATCGCACATTAAAAAATCGCTTGTGGCGACATTTTACTGCCAACTTGACACAAAATTGGACAAAGGTTCTACAAGATACACTCCATGCCTACAATCACTCTATCCATCGTTCTATTGGACTCAGACCAGTAGATGTAAATGCTGACAATGTAGATAAAGTGCGCGAATCATTCCAACGTAAACGCACTCATGTGAAAAGTGATGTGAAAATTGGCGATAAAGTTCGTATCTCAAAAGTGAAAAGTGTTTTTGCTAAAGGGTACCTTCCGAATTGGACAGAGGAGGTATTTACAGTATCAAGGATTGATCAAAAAGACTCTCCCACCACCTACAAGTTGAAAGATTACGATAATGAAGAAATTGAGGGTAGCTTTTACCGCGATGAGATTGAGGTAGTCACTGAAAGTGAAACATATTTGGTAGAGAAAATCATTCGATGTAAAAACGGCAAGGTGAAGAATGGTGTCTTGTTAAATGGACTGGTTATCCTTCAAGTATGAACTCTTGGATGCGTCGTGCCGACATCTTTCATCTAAGTGATCGACAGTGATTCATGCAAAGTTGTAACTAACAATGTTTAGGGTTTGAGCTATGAATCCAACTGCCTCATTTTATTCACGACCCTCCTATGTAAGTGGTGGAGGACAAATTTACATCGGCGCTCGCCGCCAACGTGGAGGTAGCATACTTGGTGCACTGAAATCTGTTGTAGCACCTCTCATATCCAATGTCGGTAGATCTTTAAAACGAAATGTTTTAAGTAATGCCGTTGGCTTTGCTGGTGATGTTGCTAGTGATCTTTCCAGAGGTAGAAGTTTTAAGAGCAGTTTGTTGAATCGTGGGAAGGAACGCGGTTTAAAAACATTGAAGCAGACCTTTGCTGGTGTTACTCAAGGAAAGAAATCACCTAAACGAATGAAAAAAGGAAGGAGGAAACATCGCGGAGCTGGTAAGGTGCGATCTTCAGTCAAAAGGCATTCACGCAAACGTCGCAGAGGCTCTAATCATTCATCAGGCGCTAAACGACGACGCTGCTATAACTTCTAATCATGGAGTGTAAAACTTCCGGTTTTTGTTTGTTTGATCAACAAGCCATACAGACAGATATTCTTAGTTCAAGTATTGTAGATTATCATCCTCGAACAGCTGAGAATGCTGGCCCCATTGAATTTGTTATTCCTGGTGGTAGTGATGACTACATAGATTTGAGTTATGCGATGCTTGATTTGAGGTTTAGAATTCAGCAAGCAGATGGAACTGTTATTGACGATGCACATAAAGTTAGTCTGAACAATTTACCATTGACTACATTACTTCGCGATGTTTCTCTAACGATTGGAGAGCAGCAGGTGGAAGGTGGTCAAAGCGATTATCCCTATAAATCATATTTCAATCATGTATCACAGTTTCATCCAGCAGCACAAAAAAGTCATATGGAAGCCATGGGATGGTACAGAGATGAAGCAGGAAAATTTGATGTTGAAACAAACAGTGGCTTTGTAAAGCGATCTGCTATGATTAAAGATAGTAAAGTATGTCAGCTATATGGTCCGCTGAATTTAGACTTCTTTAGACAGTCAAAGTTTTTACTCTGTAATACCAGCATGCGACTCAAGCTGACATTGAATAAGCCTGAATTTGCGCTGAATGCATTTGCTAAAGTTGACAATTTTAGAATTCATGTGGAAGATATTGCACTTTACATTCGTCGAGTAGTACCGAATCCAAGTGTCATTAGAGGGCATGCTGAAGGCCTTAACCGCCAAATTGCCATTTACCCCGTTCAGCATACAAAGCTTCTCACCTTTACAATTCCGAAAGATCAAAAGAGTTTCATGAAAGATGGCCTCTTTCCATCGGAAGCGCCGAAGCTCCTCATGGTGGCAATGGTTGAAAATGATGCATTTAATGGTAATATAAAGAAGATTCCTTTCAATTTTAAACACAATCAGTTAAGTGAAATTGCTTTACGTGTAAATGGTGTGAGTCATCCTGGTCCACCCTACAAACCAGATTTTGCTTCGGATCAATTTATGCGCAGTTATGTTGATTTTATGATGTCTTTGGCTTTTACAATACGGATGACACCAACGGACTGACTATGAAAGAGTTTAAGAGTGGATATACTATTTATGCATTTGATTTGACTGCTGACAGCGATATTAGTGCACCCTCTCGTCAAGCGAACGTGCCTCATAATATTCGTTTGGATTTGACGTTCAAAAGAACACTACCTGAGACGATCAATGTATTAATTTATGCAGTCTTCGATTCAAATATTGAAATTACAAAGTATCGTGACGTGATTCTTCAGTATAATCGTTAATGAGTTGGTTGACTGCTGACGATATTAAGACTAAAGTGCAGCGTAATGCAGACGAAGCGACGTTGAAATCTTTCGATAATGTCTATTCACTCGATACCTTACCACCTGCAGTAAATCACTATCCCATCTTTATTGTGCTAAACACTAATTCACAGAATTTAGGCGGTGAGCATTGGAAAGCGATCTTTATTGGAGAAGACCGACGTGGTGAACTATTTGACTCTCTTGCTCAACCTCCAAATATACCAACACAGCAGTGGTTGAGAAAACATACGCGTCAATATCAGCGAAATGAACGCATACTACAACATCCACTTTCATCAACGTGTGGTGCTTTTGTACTGTACTTCATCTTAAAACGTTTACATGTATCTCGATTTGCATCTATTATTCAAAACTTTTCATGTAATCCATCCTCTAATGAAAAAATGATTTGTAAGTTCTATCATGATTTGAAATAAAAACATCATGTTGGAAAATTGTTTTTTATTTTACAATCCGCTGGGTACGTACATACTCGATGAGATAGTCTAGGATCACATTTGCTTGTACATGAGATTTTAGTCCAGTAATGATCACTTTACTATATGAAAGATTGCCACATGCACAGGCAACCAACAACTAATGAGAGCTGCAGGAAAAAGTTCGGGTTCATAACACAAATTTGTAACTGCTGGTACGAATCTTCAAAAATGATAGACTGTCACTCAATTGAGTAGAGATCACCATATTGTCCACAGTCAGATTCGACATCACACACCTCTCCCTCTTCCATATCCGACGTAGTAGTCTTTGTAGCTCTAAGCGCATTGACTGCGCCGATGAATGAGAAAGGGCGCCGAGAATCTGTACAGTCCATTTGGGAAGAGTTGAAGATTCAGTGAATTGTTCATCTTCACCACTAACATTTGAGGACGGCCCGGGTAATACTTGCTGTTTGGAAGCTGTTGGCGTAATGTTGTGAGATCGATTTTGGTGTAGAGTCTGAAGCGACGGAGAATGTTGACGATGGTGTAGCGATGGCGCTTCATGATGAAAGAATGAGTAAATTGAGCGATGTACCTTCCTTTTATACTTTTCCCAACTACCTTGATGAAATGTGAAGTTAGTATGAAGTTGGGAATGATAGAGTTGAATTCGCCGATTGTTGACGCGCAGCCAGATGCGATTTCCAATACGTGAATGTCTTTTCATATAGAAGTATTTCAAGTCCTTCATGATATGATGTAGAGATTGAAAATGACAATAAGATAAAGCAAACTCTCTTCTCACATTTCCAGTTGAATCTTTGAAATAGACGTTTCGATCATGATCCGTTTCAATACGTTGTAGGGAATCTAATTTCCAACTCATGGTGCGTGGTAATCATGTCTGATTAAGATTTGCATAGTAGGGCGATGAACTCACGACGAATAAATGTCATGATGGAGCGATGTATATATCTTCTATACTTCTCCCAATTGTATTTGCGAAATGAGAAACAGTTTGCGGAATGAGAATGGTAGATTTGAATTTCATTTCTGTAATGTTGAAGCCAAACTTGATCACCCAAGGAGATGAATCTTAATGTTTCAAAATATTCCAAATCCCTCATGATATCATTGAGGTTGACAAATTGTCGCCATGTTAATGTAATACCTCTTGATGTATGACCATGAGAATTTTTGAAATGTACGTTTCCATCACGATCAACTCTGATATATTGTAGAGAGTCCAAAATCCAAGTCTTCATGATGTTATGCAAAGTTGCAGATCAGCAATATAAAAATGTCGTTTTATCATATTTTGCTTATCAATGCGGCTACAAAGAGATTTACTAGTAATCGAGCCGCACTCTTTTCTACTCCCATTGATCATGCACAACAGCTAAATGGAAATTGGGAAGTGGGTGTCACTCAACTTGTTTATAGCAACTGTGTCTATACTTTTGATCATGAGGTGATGACTATTAATATGAGGCGTACAGCTGCTTACCAATGTGAAAAGGGGTGCCGAGTATACATTCCACAGTGGCTAAAGAAAGATCTCTTATCATGTAAAAAGTTTATATATGATTTCTTGAATAAAGCGTGTAAACATATTGCCCAATTTACTCCGCACAATGATGATTATAATTATGTGCATCATGTAGTTGAGAAAGATTGGATTGTTGGTTTAAGTCCAAGTTTAAGAAATGATTTAGGCTACCTCGCTAGCGCCTTAACAAGCTATGATAATTTTAACGTTAATTACCACATAAGTGGTCATAAACAGTTAATATATCGAGAGGAAGCTTATTATGTAGATCTTATTCCAAGAAATGAGAAGACGTTGGTGAAGAAGATTGTGATTAAGCCAAGAAAGACAAACATGACTCCTGAAACATTATTGAAGAAATTTAATTATCTCCTTCGAGTTGATGGTAAACAAGTGGCAACATTGACTTATATCAAATCATCTAATCATATTGCAATAAGCAAATTAAATGATGATGATCTAGTATTAGTTTGTTCAAAGATTTTCATCAGTTCTTACGACATCGTTCTGCAGCTGTTCATGGAAAATCTGATATGCAACATTTACCATGTGAAAGGCCAAATCAATTTGATACAGAATGGGCCGTATCTTTATACAGAAAGTGTGTAGAGCCTTTTGGTGGTTTCTTACATGAAACAAGAGTGTTGATGCCTCGCATTATTACTTCGGTTAAATTGGTTGTAGATTATTTAAATGAAGTGATTAATGAGCAAAATATTTCATTTTCTGAAAAAGAAGGTACTTTGTCTCTCACTATAAGTGGAAAAGGTATTGAACTAATTATGGATAAAACTCTAATGGACATTTTGGGTTTTGATCAAAATATCTTTAAAAGTGGTACTGTAACCAAAGCTAGCGCAGACATGTCGCTATCGCGTCGTATTAACTATTTTCAGATATATTCCAATATTGGTGAAGATGTACGTGTGGGAGATGTTGAAGCTCCATTGCTAGCAATGATACCATACCAGCCAAAGAGCTGCAGTATTTTATCTGAGCATACTTTCAAGAAAGTGCATTATACAAAGCTGAAATCAAACTACATCCCACAAATTGATATTGCCATTTATGACGATGCTGGTGCGTTGATTCCTTTTCATAAAGATGCTGTGACAAGTATCACACTCCATTTCCGAATGAAGAGTTAATGCAAACGTATGCTAATATATTTTTCCAATGTGAATAATATGGAAAGTGAAAATAAGGACTCGTTTCTAATCTACTTGCCCAGTAATGCTTCTATGAATAAATTTCCCAAAAATAAACCATCAGACTATCGAGTAGAATTAAATCGGCCACTGCATTTAGAAGGTGAATGGGAGGTAGGCGTTTCTAGTATTTGCTATGATAGCAATATTCAGAATGTGAATGATTTGGAAGAAATGATATTGACTCCTCGCACCCATGATGGAATAACGATGAATAATGCATTTCAGCTCCCATACAATTTAACATCAGATGGAAAGTGGAACTATGAATGGATTCAGATAAAATCAGATTCTTATGAGCCATTTGGGAATGAGAAAATTATTAAGGCATTCAACAGTGGTAATACTTCCATCATGAAGAATAAAAATCAGAAAGCTTATGAGTTTACTATCTATCATTGGAGTGGGAGACAGTTCCTCCGCTTTCATTCTTTTACTAAAGGTCTTACGCTGAGGTTGGATAATGAATTCTATCCGCATCTTGGTTTTGGTCATGGACTACATCTAACGTCAATTGCTACTGCAAATGTTAGAAAAGTTTATTCAAATCGAATCAACAAATTTCATTATAGATTTAAAATATTTGATGAAGATGTTGTAGAATGCGAAGAACGCATCATTTTGAAAAAGCGTGGTGTTCATTCAACCTTTATCACTTATTGAGTTAGTAAAACGATGGAATGAGACTGTGGGTAAGAAGTATGGAGAGAAAATTATGGCGAACAAAAATAAGTTGGTTATTCAGAAATATAATGACAAACTTACAGTTTATTTCTCTCCAACCTTGCGTCATTTTGTAAGACATTATACACCTATTATTGGAAGCGGTGTGGTGTATGCTTCTCATGAATATCACACTAAAGCTGATTCAGTTAATGATGAATGGTGGGTGGACATCTATGGCGATCGCATCAAGAAAATTTACCAGTCTTATGAAGAATCTAAAGTTGCTATCAATATAATGCCGCGTCTATATCATACAGTTGAAAGCTTCATTCATGTAGTAAATCCTTATATACAACAGAAGTTGAAGCATGTGATGAAAAGTAAATATGATGTAAAGACACACCACATTTCGTTTTCAATTGAAAATCAACGCGTTGTTCTGAAACTGGGTGATGACATTCAATGTCAATTGAGTAAAAATTTGAAAAAACTCTTTGGTTTTTCAATGCTACAAACTGTGTTTGCTGCTGCGCATACGATTGGTATAGAAACACCAATGACACTTGATAAACATGAACAGCACCTTTACATTCAAAGTGATTTGATTCTACCTATTTCTGTTGGTGAGAAAAAAGAATACATTTTACGTGATTTCATTCATGATAAAGACGCTTCATATGGAATAGTCGAGAAGATGTTTGAATCTATTTTCTATCATCCCGTCTTCAAACAAACTATACCCTCTATTGCTATCAAAATTACCAATGGTTTACAAGAGTGCATCCATGTGAAAGATACTAAATCCCTCATAACGTTAGTGTTTCGGAAAACAAAGTGAAGTCTTTATACAACATTTATTGAAATATGTACATGAATGTGAAGCAATATACTTTATACAACATCCACTGAAAATATATACATGAGCGCACTTCAATAAACATTGCTATATACAAAAAGTCTTTTTACTTCGTGAAGGGTGGAAATATACAGGGATAGGAAAAATGTCTTTCAGTGGAAAAGTCATCACATGGGGAATGTACAGATGTGGACACATATTCACAAGGAAAAAAACAATCTCATGCGATACATAAAACAACAATGTTTATCTACAGAAATCAACATCAAAATACTAAGTTAAGGATGATTATGCTAAGACGTCTCCTGAATGTGGTAGTGTGAGTTTAATTCTTTTGGGTGGTGGTATGTTTGTGTCAGGATGTCCATGTGGAAGAGATATGTTGTGTTCTAACCAGCACCTCTTATCCTCCCATGCTGAAAGCGCTCGTTTCCTAAAAGTATGAGTTTTGATCTCATGCGACTTAGATTTTAAGATTGTCATATTGACAAACGTTATATTTTTATTTCTATAGGCTTTCCTGAAATTCTTATGTTTCATGTTAGAGACCAATGATCTTGATATGCCTTTAGCACGCTTAATACTATCGTCGCTATCCTTTAATTTCATAGAATACATTTTTGGACGGAGGAGAATCATTTCATCTATTTCCTTCCCTGCTGTCTCATCCTTAAAGCAGCCAAGTTTTGCCTTATTTTTGATGGAGTAGAGTGGATGATCAGCAGGATAATTTGATGTATCAAAATATCTTTCTAAAGATTTTCCTACTTCATTGAAATTTAAATCTTTTTGAGTGGTAATACCTAAAAAGAAACTATCTGTATCACCACCCAACAAACGAACCTCTTTTACGAGAGGACACGGTTTTAGTATTTTATAGAAGAGTTGATACATTTCAAGCTTGGAGTAATCTAGAACAGCTTGACCAATATAGATGGGTTTGCACAACTCAACTTCAGATTTTATCATTTTAATACCTACAAGATCCTCATCGATTATGTCTCTATCGATGAATAGAGGTGATGAGGTCAATTTGTGATACTTTTGATCATCATTAACTAGTTTGTAGTTTACGCGCTTTCTAACATCCTCCATCGTCTTACCAAATAGACTGTTGTTCTTATATTTATAGAAATCTTTTTCAAAGTTATTTTGGGCTAGTGCACGTTTCTGGCTGTTGCTATCAATATATGGCTTGAGGAAGGCTTTCTGTCTAAATTTAATAATGCGGTGAACTCTTTTTAAAATCATGCCCATTTCTAAATAAAATTTTAAGATGCTAAAGTGGACTAGATAGTTTTTCTTTATCATATTGAGTGAGCAAAAGTTTGCGGCAAGGCTTATAGTCGGGTTGTCCACATGATTCTAAATCTTTATGAAATTGTTTCATAAAGTCGGAAAACATATCTTTGCTCACTTCACCTGATTCGGGTGCGAGTGGAAAATCTACGGTTTTATGTTTAATATTATTTGGATAGATTAGATCTATCTCAAAATAATATCCCCAATCACCTTCATCTGGAATTGCTAGTATGTTAGAAGGGTTGGAGAAATGTTGAATATCACTATCATCTAACCAGCTAAACTCAGAGTGAGGTAGCGGTTTGGATAATGAACTACCATACAAATTATTTTGGTCATAATACTTCAGATGGTTATGATCATTACCTACTGTTTCAGATTTTAACCTATGTTTATTTACAAATGTGAGACCACCGCGAATTCCTCGCTCAAAAAAATTATACATCTCTGGATCTTGTAAGAGATGAATGGTCTCACCAGTCATTTTAAAAGCAGACTTAAATGACATGGCTGGTAGACTGACAAAGTGGACGGGATCTAACTTATCTTCTTCTAATGCCACTCGTCGAAACTCCTGAAATACATCAGCCAGCAAAAATACATCTAACTTAAGGTAGGCAATCATATATTCACCAAATGTATGGCAGTCAAATTTTATCCATGCATCTTGTGCATGATCATAATCTTCGGTCTTACATTCTGCGCCGGTCAAATCATTTTTAAATTTATCTATGGGCGGAAGAGAAGTCTCGCCGAGTTTACTAATCGCATCAAAATATGCATATGGAAAGACTCCTTTCCGTGTGATGACTTCATCGGTTAGATTTGGGTATTGTTTCTTAAGATTTTGTGTTAGTGGAAGAGACTTTAGATTTTGCACGAGAGAGGCCAGTGATGCAGTCATAAATTGGTAGGAATCTAAAAATTTTATATCAAAATAGACCGTCTTATTTTCTTTAGTTTTATCGACAGGCACTTTTGCTGTCATGGCCATAAACTTCTCTCTCGTTTGCGCTATTACATCAAGCTTCCACTCTTTCATTTGACCTAAACCTCCTTTTATTATCATATGGCTGTCGTAGCCCTTGAAATTGTGGAAAATGACGGGTAATGTACGCCGCTTCATCCTCAGCGAAAAATTACATTTTGAACAGAGTGCGTTTCTAAATTTAGCAGTGATGTGATCATGGTCGCGCACTTTCTTAATCTTATCATCGTCAAATGTTTTCCTACATTTGGGGCAAACGTTGCAACTATCAAATTTTGCTTGATCATCTGCTGTCATATGCAATGATCTGCGATAGAGTTCACCATCATGTTTTTGTTGAAATTTTACAGCCTGTTCGAGGAATTGTAGGAATTGGTAAATACAATCCTCACCTTGCCAGACGCGCATTTTATTTTGCCTACCCTAAAGTGATCATGCCATACTTCATAGCAGGAAATGGCTGCTGGTCGATGGATGTTATCATCGATATAACATTCGATGTCAGCATAGATGACACGAAGAGGACTTAGTTCATCACCATTCTCTCTATATGAAAACTCCTTATCTTTGGGCATGCGCTCCATTTGCAGTTTACCTCGCTTACACCATTCGTAATGAGTTTCAAATTTAGTTTTCCTCCTAAAGTGGCGAATACATCTGTCGCAGTAATATAACTCTCTACTAGAGTTTTCTAAGTGGTGGTATAAGCGAGAGATTTTGGGAATACCACAGTAGTGCCATTCCTCACTATCATCCTGTTTTACTAATAACAGGTTTATTGTACGTTCATAACAACTCGAACGCGAGTTGTAGCGCACACCCTTCAATCCCTTTTCCCAAACATGGAGAAACTATTTTGATGTTGTTCAATTTTTCAAATTTTTCTATATCTTTAATTTTCATATCGTCACTATTACAGTCATCGAAGTTTAATTCATTCTCCCACTGTTGATACTTACTCTTGCGGTATCGACTATTCTGCACATCATTATAGTGGAGAATGGAGAGGACGGCATACTTAAAACATTGCGATTCGCAATCTACAGAAATGACTGCTGCTTTATTTCTTAAATTTTTCGGAAGTTTAAAGGAGCCTCGACCACTATGATTTCCTAATAAACTGATTTTGATCATAGCGGTCTCAATACCATCAAAAACGAGTCCACTATCACGCTCGTTAAATTTATCTATATTTAATTTTAACCCTTGGATATGAAAATTTATCCAAGACTCACAGTCTACAACTTCGGTTGCAGGAGAGGAGGGTATGTGAAACTCCAACCTCTCTATTATTTGTCCAGTATGGTGGTCGATTTTTACATATTTTATTTTAAGATAGATGAGCGCCTTCATTCTAAAATTGTCTAAATTGTTGAAGAGCGCTTCTATCAATGATGAATTTTGATGAAACCATTCCTCAAAGTTAGCAATGGTTTCTGAGGAGTCCATCTGGTAGTTCCTCACTAAATTATTTATGGACACCTCAGTGAGTCGGATAGAGGAGGTACCGTTGGTGTAGGTATCGTTCGTGTGTGTATGTTGAAGTCTGTGCGAAGATAGTTCAAAACGTGTCTCGAAAGACTGAATGCATAAATCGCAAGAAAAGGAGACATCGTTAACAGAATCATCCCTACCTTCGGAGATTGATGCCGGCTTAGGTCTACAAACACCTCGCTTGATGTGTCGGATGAGATCACGCTTCCTCGTGAAGATGTGTCCACAGTCAGCACATTGCCGATCGTCGCATTCCCGCGACAATGTTGAGATGGACTCGCACGAGATGGAACTGGTATCACCTGAAAGAGAAATCATTCTTTCATCTCTGTTCAAGTCTCAGTGTATTGTTACAACCTACCTTGACTCAACAACTCTAAACTTTCCTCGAGAAGGGAGGGCGTTGGTGATGAAGTTGATGCCTGAAATTGAGGAAGATGCTATTAGCTACACGTTTGAGGGAGATGAGAGAGGAAATTTTCAACTTACCATTTGAACGAAATTATGTTTAAGCTTGATACTTCAACAAGATAGAGACTTCACTCAAATTTGAAATTCACTAAAGAGCAGTTCACTTGTACGCCTCAAATACAGAATTCGTCAGAGAACAGTTCAATTATGCGTCTCAAAGACAGAGTGAAATGATACGGATATCACTTTGCTTATATACTTTCATTCTCTTCATTCATTGGATGTTCATTCTGATTGGCTGCTTGTGTATACTTAAGAATTAGAAAACATTTCAAAGTCATTATTCACAGTCAACATGACAATCCCTCCAACAACACCAAATACCGCATTGGAGTTCTCCTCTCCATGCTCAACACCAAAGGCGCTCGTTACACCAAATGCACCAAGAAAGGCGAAGGTGGAGAAGGTGTACCGACTGGACAATATACGAAAGTTATCATTACCAGCGGATGAGGAAGAGGAGAGTGTATGTGAGAAGGAGTGTCCCGACTTAACAGGCGTGAGGTGGAAGTATCTCCAGTACGATACTGACGATGTGATGGAGATGACCAGCAAGTCGCAGTTGCATCAAATATGGGAGTGGTACACCCCTAACTCCCAACCGCGAACCGTGGCGGAGTGGGCGTACATTGACAACGTGAGGGACGCTGCAGAAGAACGTTTAAAGCAGCTCAACTGTTTTTGTGATCTATGTGAAGTCAGACTCTGGGACGATATTGACGATGAAGACCTTTTAAAATACATGCCATAATAAATGTTTATTTCGTATTATCTTTGCTTTCATACTGACTTACTTGAATGGGGCTTTAGTGAATAATTTAACCATGTATACTTTTTCATTTGGAAATAGTAGCACGCTTAGTCTAACTTACAAATCTTATAACATTTCATATGGGTGATAATGGTAGATGAAATAGTGTCAAATAAAATTAAGATAGCTTACACTTCTGATACAGGGATAGCAATCGACTGCGATCCATGTGTAAAGAGCTTGTTAGACTACGGATGGGGTTAAGTGGATGATTTAACCATGTATACATTTTCATTGGGAAATAGTAGCACGCTTAGTCTAACTTGTAAATCTTAAAACATTTCATATGGACGATGATGATAGATGAAATAGTGTCAAATAAAATTAAGATAGCTTACACTTCTGATACAGGGATAGCAATCGACTGCGATCCATGTGTAAAGAGCTTGTTAGACTACGGATGGGGTTAAGTGGATGATTTAACCATGTATACATTTTCATTGGGAAATAGTAGCACGCTTAGTCTAACTTGTAAATCTTAAAACATTTCATATGGATGATGATGATAGATGAAATAGTGTCAAATAAAATTAAGATAGCTTACACTTCTGATACAGGGATAGCAATCGACTGCGATCCATGTGTAAAGAGCTTGTTAGACTACGGAAGAGAGAAGTGTGTTATGTTGCGTGTGGCGCGTGAGTGTCCTCCCATTTCATTCCATTCATTATTTTTCTTCCCCTCTGCATTCCATATCCGAGGATATGTGGCGGGCTTGGGACCGCTTTAGCTGCATTAGAAGGTTGGCCCTTAAAAGAGCCCATGGGTCGTTCTCCGTCCACCGACACTCCTCTCACTTCTGCAAAAACTCTGAAAGAAAAAGAATAGGAGATTAGATGAGCTACAAAAATGATCATGTTGAGGAAGCTTACTGGGAACTTTCTTCCGAACTTTTCGGACGACGAAGTCTTCGAGCTGACCGGTAACGTCCATGCTCATGTGGAGACAGCGGACTCCGTCGCCCTCATAACACTGCTGGGTTACGTTGGGATCATCCGTGATGGTTGGGGCGTCGCAAATATTGTTCTCAAAGAGGGGAAGATGGACTTCATACACTCTTCTTTTTCGACACTTCAAACGCTCATGCAGTCGCTCCACTTCACCCGTCAACCTCTTATTAATGACCTTCACCTCCTCCGTCTCCTTCACCACGCTTCGCATCCGCTCTATCTCTTCATCCTTCCTCGACACACTCGCCCGCAAACTCTCCACCAAACCTGCCTTCCTCATCAACTCGCTCCTTTCCGCCATCCATTCCTTCTCCTTCTTTCTCAAGCTCTCCAACTCTTCCCTTGTTGCCCTATACCCCTCAACCTTCACCTTCAGCTCATCATTCTCCTTCAAAACCTTTCTATTGTTACTTTCCAAAGCCATCACACGATCCTTCATTCTCACAAATACCTCCGTGTCATACGCCTCTTGCTGCCGTGGCGATGACGCTTCCATCGGCTTAGCCACTTCCTCCCCCTCCCACTCTTCCTTCAAATCCGCTATGTCTCCAAACAAATCTTCCATCACCGCATCCAAATCTACATCATCCTTCTTCTTCTTCATATTCGCTCTCAACTCAACTTCCTCACTCGAACTCCCCTCACTCGCATTCCTCACCACTTTCTCCCCAATCACGTCCTGAATCGTGGCCACCGCCTTTCTCACCTCTTCCCTTTCCAACAACTCTCCCTCAAACCATGCCTTGAACCCCTTCTCTCCGATGTTCCCACTCTCACACTGCAAATGCGCCTTCATAAATTCCTTCTCATCCCCCATCACACATTTCCGACAAGACACACACAACCTCAACATCACTTTCCTCTCATGGCCCATCGTCCCCTCTTTTTCTTTTAAGTGTTTCTTGAGTTCGCTACCTCTAGCAATCTTTCCACAGCTACACTTGCCCACCAACATCTTGGCATTACTCGCTTTTGTCATGATAATTCTGTAAAGATAGAGTAAAATTTGATAGCAAGTGTTTATAGGATACTACTTGCTGATATGCATTGAAAGACTAAGTCACCAAACATTTGATAGCAAGTCAGCAACCGTTTGGGTGTTAAGCTCTTGAATCCGTTACAGGCGTTACTCAGAGGGGATCTTATCCCAGCTCCAAGGCCTCGACCCACAAATCCAACCTCGATCGGACAGAGCGTGCGTCATATCACTGTGTTGGTATCCGGGCCCCAGTTTTGACATGAAAACCGGTGGAGTTATTTACAAGAGGAAACGACCCAAGTCACAGAGACTCATAAACGACTGCTTTTTATTCAAAAACTTTAATTATTATCATTAAATATGAATTTAAATTTTTCAGTATTTTAGTACTACTCATAAAACGTTTATAAGTAGTCTGTCACCTTCAGCATAGCAAACGCTGTCGAATGTTTTTTGAATCAAGTCTAAAGGACTTGTAGAAGCAAAGTTATAGCCGTTTGAAGATTTCGGCCTACTATCATCAAATGGTCAGTCATGCTATACTGACTAACCTATAAGTCTGACACCTTAGCTGATATCAGCAATGTAAAGTCAGAAGTCCGATATCGGACCTCAAGAGAAACGACTTACCTGTAGTCAGTTTCTCAACTTAGTGAAATTCCTCTCCCGATCCCGTTCTTATATACCCTGTGAATATGCAATCGATAAGAGGGGGGGGGGGGACGTCAATGAAATTTCAAAATTTGATGAAAAATGTTTTGGTGACGGTCCCAGGTCGAAATTCCACACTTTGGAAAATTTTCAAATTTTTACCCATACAAAGTCACTCTGACACTTAGGATTTTTTCAGGTAAGCGAGCTCCGACCTAAAATCTTGTAACCGCTCTAACTTTTGAACGAAGACAGATAGGAACAAGCCGATTGTTTCACTGAATTTGTCTCACTCTTAGCTTTCAAACGAGCTATCGCACGACAAAATCCGTCCACTGGAAGCCAAAATCGAAGCAAGCTGTCCAGAGGGGGGGGGGGACGTCAGTGAAATTTCAAAATTTGATGAAAAATGTTTTGGTGACGGTCCCAGGTCGAAATTCCACACTTTGGAAAATTTTCAAATTTTTACCCATACAAAGTCACTCTGACACTTAGGATTTTTTCAGGTAAGCGAGCTCCGACCTAAAATCTTGTAACCGCTCTAACTTTTGAACGAAGACAGATAGGAACAAGCCGATTGTTTCACTGAATTTGTCTCACTCTTAGCTTTCAAACGAGCTATCGCACGACAAAATCCGTCCACTGGAAGCCAAAATCGGAGCAAGCTGTCTAGAGGGGGGGGGGGGGACGTCAATGAAATTTCAAAATTTGATGAAAAATGTTTTGGTGACGGTCCCAGGTCGAAATTCCACACTTTGGAAAATTTTCAAATTTTTACCCATACAAAGTCACTCTGACACTTAGGATTTTTCAGGTAAGCGAGCTCCGACCTAAAATCTTGTAACCGCTCTAACTTTTGAACGAAGACAGATAGGAACAAGCCGATTGTTTCACTGAATTTGTCTCACTCTTAGCTTTCAAACGAGCTATCGCACGACAAAATCCGTCCACTGGAAGCCAAAATCGAAGCAAGCTGTCCAGAGGGGGGGGGACGTCAGTGAAATTTCAAAATTTGATGAAAAATGTTTTGGTGACGGTCCCAGGTCGAAATTCCACACTTTGGAAAATTTTCAAATTTTTACCCATACAAAGTCACTCTGACACTTAGGATTTTTTCAGGTAAGCGAGCTCCGACCTAAAATCTTGTAACCGCTCTAACTTTTGAACGAAGACAGATAGGAACAAGCCGATTGTTTCACTGAATTTGTCTCACTCTTAGCTTTCAAACGAGCTATCGCACGACAAAATCCGTCCACTGGAAGCCAAAATCGGAGCAAGCTGTCTAGAGGGGGGGGGGACGTCAGTGAAATTTCAAAATTTGATGAAAATGTTTTGGTGACGGTCCCAGGTCGAAATTCCACACTTTGGAAAATTTTCAAATTTTTACCCATACAAAGTCACTCTGACACTTAGGATTTTTTCAGGTAAGCGAGCTCCGACCTAAAATCTTGTAACCGCTCTAACTTTTGAACGAAGACAGATAGGAACAAGCCGATTGTTTCACTGAATTTGTCTCACTCTTAGCTTTCAAACGAGCTATCGCACGACAAAATCCGTCCAACTGGAAGCCAAAATCGAAGCAAGCTGTCTAGAGGGGGGGGGGACGTCAGTGAAAATTTTTTCTCTCCGATTTCGCTGGAAACATCCTTCCTAACCCAAAATTTCACGTAGATTCCGAATCTGGACTCCGTTTTCTCATCCGATGCTTCGTTTGGGCGCTACACACCAAAACGTCCCAAATTCTAACTCTGTCGTTTTTTCGAAAAATGTTGAAAATTTTTTGTCGCCGATTGACTTGAAACTCACCATACAGATAGAGAATTTCACGCTGATTCCAAATCTGGCCTCCGTTTTCTCATCCGATGCTTCGTTTGGGCGCTACACACCAAAACGTCCCAAATTCTAACTCTGTCGTTTTTCGCCAATGTCCCAAAATCTTAAATGGCGTCTCACATCTAAACGAAGACAGATAGGAACAAGCCGATTGTTTCACTGAATTTGTCTCACTCTTAGCTTTCAAACGAGCTATCGCACGACAAAATCCGTCCACTGGAAGCCAAAATCGAAGCAAGCTGTCCAGAGGGGGGGGGGACGTCAGCCGAAAATTTTTTCTCTCCGATTTCGCTGGAAACATCCTTCCTAACCCAAAATTTCACGTAGATTCCGAATCTGGACTCCGTTTTCTCATCCGAACACTCCTTCCACTCGAAACAACCCATTTACAACCCAACATTCAGCAGATTGCACCAAAAACATCACACACTATAGCCTCAACACTAATCCTGGCGGTCGCCCAAGTCCACCACGACACTCTATCGTTCCAGAGGGGGGGGGACTCAGACCCGAAGCACCACGGCGGCCGACCACGACACTCTGCCGTTCCAGAGGGGGGGGGCGCCGGTCGAGTGTTTGTCATTTGCTTACTACTTCCGTGGAATATCCGATTTATGTAGATAAGATGGGACAAAACCGTGAATGAAGATGGGGTGAGATGCGCAGCTATAAATCAGGATGGTAGCTGCTGACTCAATTGAAATCATCTCAGCATAAGTGTAAAAATTAGATAAGTTTGCGCTAAATAAGCGAATGAGTTATTATCTAGATGTATGGTGCCATAAATCATTCGAGAACAGTGTGAGAAAATGATATATATGAAAGGTCAAATGATCATCTGAAGTATTGGTTGATAAGGTTCAACTACTTCCTATTAACTTGTGCAATGCAGCGTTATGAAATTGGCACGTAAATACTTGTATCATCTGTAATATCCGATCAGTTACTTTATGATTTTTAACTTAGAGAAATCATCAGAATTCTCGCAGCAAGATGAGGAAAATATAGTTCTGGAACCTGGCATGTATGCGTATGGACTATCGTTTCTTATGGCAGTTGTGCCTAGACACTTGCAAGCTTCAGCGAAAAAGAGAAAAACAGAATACAAGCTGTTGAAATATGCTGGAAATGCATACTCCGCATTTCATGGACAGAGCGTGGAAGTAATGACAATTTGCATGGAACTCATCGCTCTTATCAGAAAAGGAAACTAACGGACATGTCTGTCGATCGAATAGATGTCCGCTCACCGAGGCAACACTCCAACGCAAGATTCCAGCTACCGAAGACGAGGACGTCTGCGAATGTGCGAAGTTGCCGGAGCGAAAGTGTTCAAACTATCAGAGTGCAGAGATCGATGGAGAGAGATCTTTTGAGATGAGACTCCCGAAGATCGACTTTGATCAAAAGATCACAGGGCCGAACACTTGACCACTGCAATGCAGCATTTTAATAAAACAATTTAAGTTTCCAGGAAAGTGCCTAGTCTCACTGCAATGAAGCCTTATGTCGAAGTACGGATAATGAAGAGTTGTTAATCAATGAAGTATTCCTTATATATTATGTGTAAAATGCCACTTGATGATGTTTCATGTAGGTTATGTCCCAAAATAGTCGCCAAAATTTCAGTCGTTGATTTTTTTATCAAACTTCTTAAATTAAAAAAGAATCAACAAGACAAATGATCTTGAAACAATCTCAGCAATTAAATTAGCTAGTTAGTTTTGGTATAACAGTTGCGAAACCTGGACGCTGAATAAGAAAGCAGCAAAACGCATTGAGGCCTTTGACCTTCAGTGTCAAAGACGACATCTAGGCATATCTTGGAAAGAGCACAAGACTAATGATTATGTGAGAAGTGAAATCCGACGCAAGTATGGCGCACTGGAGAGCTTACTTAACACGGTAAAAATCAGAAAGGCAAACGGCTTGTGCAAAGACATTATGCACGGGCAAGTGGAAGGAACAAGGCAAAGAGGAAGACCACGACGAACGTGGATGGACGACATTCTTGAGTGGACTGGAGGAAGGACGACCAAGCGCCTGAGAGGAGTCGAGACAGGTAGAAATGGCGACCTTCTGTGCTTCAATGGGTGCACCAACGGCTTCCATAGAGGCTATGTTCATGAGTGAGTGTCAACATAGCTTCTGATTAGATATATCGGAGCAAGTGAGAAGAACGAAGAATATGCTCATTTCATTTTGAGAATTTTCGGGAGCAACGAATGACACTCCAACGGTATGGTCCCATCATTTTCTATATTTCTAAATTCTTTGTAAATATTCATATTAAATATTCTTTGAGCGAGTAATTCACAAATTTTTTACTCATCCTTTTACTTAATCATCATAATTTTCGAGATTTAATAAAAGGGCAGTCAGGTGGCACGTTCCCACCGGCAAACATTAAATGCTTGCAACTTGTCCATCTGATGACTCTCACAGGGCTACTCTTCAGCTAAACTTGAAGGGATCGTCTTGGAGTACCCTCCTACTAGTCCAAGTTTGAACACTATCTGCGCTTCTGAGGTGGGGCTGGACCTTGCCCGAATAGTCCATTCAGCACATGACCCCTTTCAAATGTTGAGACCAATGTGGTGGTTGTTCAGGCATTACGTGGGGTTTATTACGATGAATTAGATGGCATGAAGCTGAGTGCCGCATAATATGGAGACCTTGCGAAATTCAAGATCCTGCAATCACATGACAGTGATTTGATTCTTGAATAAAATGCGCGCGTCCCACCGTTCATTGATGTGTTGCTGACATTGCCTGCATTATAGGCTGCGTGGGAATAATAGATGAGCTTCTGAAATCAGAATTAAGAATATATCCGAGGTCATGTCTCTCAAAAGGCGTTCATGATCTCTAAAACCACTTTAATCAGCATTTACAAGGTAATCAATGATTCATTTCAATAATTTCATGAGACACTTTAATTGTCACTATGAACACTGCATCATGTAGTCATTCCGGCTTTTGCAATTTCCTCAATTAGGCTGACATAGTATTGAATTGTGACATTTTTTGCTTTAATTGCTTAGCGCTACATGTGTTTAATTGTTTTACTTGTCACCTGACATACCTGTCGATCTGTAAATATTTTTCTCTGGATGTTGATGTTGAAGCTAAATAATGAGGTATTCACCACTTTCCATCGCATGCATTAATAGAGGCGGTATAGCCAGTGTAAACGATATACCATTAAATTTTCAACATGAATTAATTAGTTTCTAGATTGTTAATGATAGAAAGTCACTGCCTATAACATTCCGCCAACTCCATGTGATAACAGAATGAAGACAAACTTTGTAATACCTGACACACCCTTCTTAATGCGTAGCTTTATTTGATAATAGGTGAAATTGACAATAAAGAATGTATTGTAATCAACTGCTTTTGTTCGTTATTTCACTATTTCTGTTAGTGGAATGATGTTTTTTGTCAGAGGCAAGCTCGGGTAAATAGAGAAATAATGGCAGTCATCAGTAAAAGGACATTTCAACTTGCGCGACATGGAATTGCTGCTTTTGTTACATAAGTATCAGCTGACATACTTTAATCAATACAGTGTTAATTAGCAATCTGACACGGGATTTTGAGCTCATTGCTGTCAATTGGTTCACGTGACCAGGATAAATGTAAAGGATCATTCACTATTGTCATTTATGTACCGCTAAATATTGCATGTATTTCCTTATGAACAGATGTTTTGCTTCAACGTAATGAGAGATACGTCTCATGACTTTAGTCTTATATCTCAGAAAGATCTGTCGTCAATTGAATCAACACAATAGCAAGTTTTATGAAATGCTGACCTCGTGCTGTTGCGTAAAATGTCAAATTTTCAGAGCATGTACGTATGATTGAAGAATATCTATCAATGGAACCTCCTGTTTTTTTATTGTTCTCTTGTCTTCTAAAATTCCTTTGTTAATTATTGTCACACCATCACAATGTCGTTACTTAGTTCATCTGTTACATACATTGATAGAGGCGGTATAGCCAGTGTCAACGATCAGCTATTGCACTTTCAACATGAAATATAATGAAATGCCTCTATGATGAACACAATATGGGAAACTATCTCAAGACTACAATGGTTACAAAATCATTGATGCAGGAAGTATAAGTCAAGCAATCAATTTTGCAATGCGAGTTGGTCTTGTTCGATGAAACTGCAACCGTTTCTTGAATCCTGTGCTGATGCATGTTTCGCAAGTTGCAGTCAGTACATGCCTTATTTGCTGCCTGCGGAGAAAGATGCATGCATACACAATACGATGCTCATGAGGGAGTCCAAGAGAAGAAACAAGGAGAGATATTTTTGTCATTTTCACTTATTTCAGCTGTTTTTCGTCACTGTCCTCGATCTTTCCCGGTCTTCACGCAATGATTTCAGCACAGCTCCCTGCTATTTCTAGTAATTCAACTATTTCCTGCGTTTCATACTTGAAAGCATCTTGTTGTTGATCTTCCGAGATGTTGCTCAGTCGATAAGTTTTTCTTGTAGATGTTGATCATTCGTCTTAGTAAGGGATCTTTCAAGAATTACGAAATCGCCGAGGGGAAAGGAAGGCGTTGTCGAAATAATAGCAGGTGATTTCGAGGGTGATAATAGGTCAGCCAGTGATTGAGTAATGGTTGTGAGAAAAAATGATGATTTATTTGTTGTTGTTTTTCTCTGAACAACAGTTTAATATATCATATTATTATTTATATATTATATTATAATTATTATATATACAGCCTACATGATATTGTGACGGTAGCACATTAAAAGGATGATATTTCGCTGTACGTAAGTCTCAACTATATATTGTAAACACATACTTTTCAGATGCATAAAAGTCCTCTGCGCACGCCTAGCGATTACAATCGCAACTGAGCGAAAGATTTCGATCTTTTATGAAGGGGGACTCAACCAGCGGCTACGCAATCGGTGTCACTTTTTTTGGAGGGAAGGGGACTCAAACTTAGTCAGTGTTTCAGAATTCAAATTTGTACTCTTGTTATATTTGATGATAACAGCTTAAGCAAGGAGTCCGTTTCATGAAAAGGTTTAAATCATAAAGTTGACTCCGACGGTCTGTCGCAATCATTGTGAATGTTTTAAGAGAATTATAACTATTAAGTACATGAAGACAACATCCCCTTGATCATAATAATAATATACGTATATGTAGACTACAAGCCTCAATAAAAATATCGTATGGCTTAAATCAAAAATAATATATCGCACATTTATCACTAAAAAGTCGATAACAAATGAAAATGGAAACAAGACAAGTCAACGGTATAAACTAACTCCGAAACTTCTGCCTTAGTTAGAGTCAAGACCATAAACCATTATTGATTTTAAAAGCGAATCATCGTCACAATAGAACTGCGCTTTCGTAGCGATGAGAAACATGGAGGAAAACAACAATGATTTGATTATGGTAAGCGTGTTGGCATGAGATGATGCAGTGCGTGATTGATAGCCTTTAAAACTTCAAAAAGTTTCAGACCAATAATATTCTCGGTAATCTAGGGCAAAAAGTTGCTGCAAGCACACTGTGATGATCCCTATGTGATTCTATGTGATCTATTCTGAACATTTTGAAAAGTTTTGCCACTAGGTGCAAAACAAAGGTGCACCATACTCGATGATGCTACGAATACAACTGCTGTAGACAGAAACCAGATCAGAGATGGGTAGCAAAGGTTTCAACTTCCTGAGCACAAACAAACGCGAGGCAGCCTTTTTTTCAAATAAGATACATGTGCTCCGTCCAATTTAGTTTTCGATCAAATGTCACTCGAAATTTCAATTTATTGACAACTGGTATTTCAAGAATGGCAAACGAAGAGAGCTCAAAGGAACTCCGAAATGTCACAAAATGTTGATTGCATTTTTGAAGACTAATAACCATTTTGTTCTTAGAAAACCTGTTATTGACCAAATTAAACGGGTTAACAGCTGGACTCACTTTATCACTCTTAGAAAAGTGTTTTAGGCAATAATTATGTCATCAGCATATTTAAGAAGCAACATATCTTCGCAACTAGGCAGAATTGGATCAGTCATGAAAAAGCCGAAAGCCGAATTGATTCCCTTACCTTACCTGACCGAGGATTGAACCGAAGCTCACGGCGAAGACGCGCTCACGTCTTCTTCAAGACCAAGCCGAATCGCTGACGGTGCAATAGGAATGCAAGTGAAGGCAGAAGCTTATTGTGCGCTTTTAGCGCGGACTTCCGTTTGATAACTGATCTAGGCGAATGCGGTCGGGTAATCAAGAATATTGGTGTTAATAGTTGTCATTCGCTGTAGATGCAATCATAAAGTGCACTATTTCCACATACTTTTTTCTCGTTCGTGTTTTCGTGTTGTATTTTGAAGTGATGCTATCAGTACACACCATTTAAAAATTCAAAGACGCAATTTTGCAAAATTTTTAACTGTTTGAATTAAGGAGCAAATTTTCTGCAGTCTCTGTAATTCAGCACTCAGGAATAAGTTTGACCGATTTTCCATGTCGTTTTAAGTCATCGAATACTCAGGAATGGATAAAAATAGCGAAAAAGGTGTATAAGTGCTCAGTGATACTGAAATTAAGGTTGAATGTGTTTGTCGAGATCTCATTTTCACCACCATGACTAGACTTCTCAATGGGTCAATATTTTCAATCTTCACTAGGCTTGCTGCAGCTTGACTCCAGTGGCTGACCCATTTCAGATCGCAGTGGTATTTTGTTTGAACATTTTGTTATGGCTGTCGTAGATCTCTGGACCAGAGACCGCTGTTGACTCAAACATGGTTGGAATGATACTGTCAACATATGGATGACATTCTGTTGTAAACATCATCGTCCGGTATGAGGCTGACAAATTTGATATTACTTCAAAATGGTTTTCATTCAACAGTAATTCGCGATCAAGCACGACATGTGTCTTCTCTCGTAATAGCAAAGTGCACAAGAAAACTGCATGTCCTTGAATATTGAACAGCTGCGTCGATTTTCAACAGTAATAAAACAATTCTGAATGCACGAAACGAAAATCCTGTTTTTTTGCTACGTAGAAAAAGTCTTCAATAAAGTAGTACATATGTGCTGTATATAAAGAGTAGATTCAATGAATGATATTTTCTGAAACTTGTCTTAAATCCCAACTTCAGTTGAATGAGAAGACAAATACCTCTTAGTAAATTTATGTCATCAAATTGCAAATTATGCGTGTTAGTCTTCTCGCTGAAGATCGTAACTTGATGTTTGGCGAATTTGAGATAATGCACCTGTCGTAACCGCAAGCATATCTGGCAACCTGTAACACTAACCGAAGTGTACTTAAATTCAAATTGTTCTTCCACCAGCATTATTTAACACTAGGATGACGGCACTATCAACAACCCTAGGATGACTGTGGTATTACTTTTGATACCAACATTATTTTTTTCATAAAGGGCCAACAACACACCCTGTTTCGACACACACACATGCTTATTGACGGACACACATGCTTATAGCACTGTTTGTTAAATATAATATCTATGCTTCTTTAACTTTGAGAGGTTTTTCTTCATTCTGAATTGATGAAATAGGCTAATTAATTTTAAACATCTCTTTATTTCGTTGTATTGATACTTTTGATTGAAAATAGTTGTTTTCTTTGTATTGAAATGAGCCTACGTTATTTTTCTTCATTTGTTCTTTCTTTTTTTCAAATCAATCATGTCTATACTTCGATTCAGATTCTATTTATTTTCCTTCAGTGTATGAAATATTCATCATTATTCCTACCCATCATCTAATGATTACCATCCATTTCTCTGTGCAGCACCTATTTGTAGTACTTTTATGATTTTTTATGATAGTAAACCAAAGCATACAAAGAAATACGAGTAGATGCAAAAAAGCAAATTCAATTGCCACTTTAACAGAACTGCATGACATCCTCAATACAAACTACAGTATAAACGCCTACAAGAACATCCTCCAAAATTGCATCGAAAAGTTGTCATTGTCACAATTTGCTTCACAGCTGCTGCACAACACAAGCACTACTTTGTTACCTGTTGCACAATTTCCACACGTAAACTTGTTACATACTCGGCAAAGAGACGATGTGGAATTTCGGTATTTCTGTTGCTGACACTTCTTTCGCTTGCAAGAGGACGAATGTATAAGACGAGTGTCTCCGCAGGTGAAGGTGATCCTTTTTGCTCCCGAGAAATTCCTGTGAGTTCTTTTATCAACTGCAAAATAAATGCCCTTCGAGATATTGATGTGTTCGTGGCCTTCCTGTAGACGATCCATGCATTTACAGCAGACATTTCCAGGATATTGGCCCATACGGCGAGAGGCCATCGGAAAGACGCGGAGAGGGTGGAATATTGTCTTACCATCTGATCAAGAACATCCACTCCAACTTTATTGTGGTTGTAGAAATTGATGATCGCTGGCTTTCGTTTCTGAGTATCATCACAGGCCATAGAACTGTGCATCGTACTCAAAAGACTCACACTTTTATTCCTTTTGCACTGGTAATTGACGACAACAGCCTTGCTTTCTTTTTCGAAATAGAAGTCAGAGTTATACAATTCTTTGTCAGATCGCTTCATTTCGTCGGCCAGTTCCCGTCGATTTTTCCGTATCGTTCCAAAGATTGTGCTTTTCTTTCCTTTCAAATACATGGCACTTTATAGAGATGTAAAGAAATTGTCACAACATATATTGTATCCTTTGTTTACAACAGGATCGACCAAGCGAGACACCACATCTTCCGCAAGTGTTTTCGTTCCCCTTTGCTCATGTTCTTGAGCTCCAAAGTATGGTAAGATGTTCACAACATACTTTGTTTCTGTATCAACCATAACCCAAAATTTCAAGCCATACTTGTCCGGCTTGTTTGGCATGAATGTTGTGAGCCGGCAGCGCGTTTTGAGAGGGAGCAACTGTTCGTCGATCGTCGAAAACATTCTTGCAGTGTGCACTTTGCAGCAATTCACACGAAAAAGTTCTAAAACTTCGGACACGTGAGCAAATTTGTCTTCATTCAATCGAGCCCGTCGAGTGTCCTTCACATCGAATCGTAGATGTGAAAGGATAGTCTTGAAGCGATCGCGTGGCAAAATCATTCCAAAAAGTGGGGGACCAAACTCTCTGTTCCACAAAAAGTGCAACGGTTGATTTTTTCCGTAAATTCCTCTTGCGGATTGAATGCCGATGAATTTTTCTAACTCACTCAAACTCAAATGAAGATCTTCTGAAGCTGCATGTCTCATGGTGCAATCCAAAACCAAACGCAAAATTTTTCATCAATAAACTTCTTCCAAGAATCGTATGGTGTTTGAATAGCTGCTTTGACAGAACTTGAAAGACCAGGTACTGCTATGAAAATATTGTGAGCTGGAGTTCGGCCTGGTTGTGATGTTGTTGACATTTTGCTCAACTTAGTGCCATCTTTCGCAAACAATTCAGAGGAAGATGAGTGGTCTGCATTGGACATATCCAAGATGTCATCATCGGAAAAATCAGATGAGTCACCATCGCCTCCTGCATCATCACTGTTTTGGTCAGGCACAATTTCTTCGTCCGTAGAATCGTCTTCTCCCAAATCATCAGAGGCTAAATCCACGAGAATGTCGCTCACTTGAGCCGCAGATAATCGTCTTCTTCGCATAGTATAGTCAGACAAAACAAATGATGGACGTATAGCTACAAGCTTTGCTAAAATACTATGACTGAAAATTCAAATTCGCTGTCAATGTGATGAAAATCCAAGATATCGAATAAATCTGTTCTCTAAACGAGAGGTATACAACATGCAATCACTTAGATTCAAATCGAACTTTTAATTTCCATAGCTCGCTGTTTTTGATAACATAGTATACACTTATGATTTCTTTCAAACTCTGTTTGAGGATTGGTATCAAAAATGACACCGCCGTCATTCTAGGTGAAACTGTGTGTAGGCATAGAAATATTCATAGGGTTGAAGAAATCATAGACTTCTAAATTTAGAAGTCTATGGAAGAAATCATGGCATTTTATCAATTTAGAAGCATAGAAATTAACAATATACCATAGAAAGTGTATTATTATCTACTTCTATGTTTAGAAGTGAAAATAGTAAAAGTCATCCAGTGATCACGTGTCACCATTCGATTAAGATCATGAAAATTTCAATTGAAATTGAGATGGTGTCAATTTTGATACCACCGTCATCCTAGTGTTAAAATAAGCGTCACAATAAGGCTTATATCTGGCACTCTACTAAAAACTGTGTTATGATAGATGACCATAATTTTTAAATCTCTTTTTTCTGGTGATAAATGCTTCAAATAATTGGTGAAAACTTCACTGAAAAGTAGTGGAATGTACTCTCACTCGGTGAAGTTTTTCAATGTACTCATGCATTATAGTTAAAACATGCCAAATCGACATCTGTTTGAGTGGTGGGGTTTAATGTGATCAGAGGAGTACTGAAGCGATCACAACGTACTGATTAGTGGCAAGCTCAATGCTCTTACATCACGTGACATTTCATCACAAATAGGGATTGATATGAATGTAAGAAATTCTTCCTGATCACGTCAATAAGCTTAAAGCGCTGTTTCAACTTGACATCTGAAAATCGAAAGATACTGAATGACTCTAAAGAAAAACAGAAATTTCATATACTCTCACAGTCTTTGATTCTGTGTCAATCAAAGCGAGATAGCGTGCTACTGGTCGTGTCGATCGCACATTTCAACAATCCTTCAATTTTCTCATAAATATACCACAACACTTTAGATAATATCATTTGCGTCCTTGAGGATACAAGATAATTTCATTAGGAACTTCACACTCGTAGCTATCTCTACACTTGTGGGTGTGGCTGGTAGGTTGGATGTGACATGATGTCACTTGATGTTGTGATAAGCATGCATCCACTTGACCGTGCCTCAAATTGAATATGCAATCAAGGATGATTAACTACTGAAATACTTCACTTTATCATTTTCATGAATGTAGTCGTACGTGCAGTTCTTGGTTGACGAGTCTCAGTATCTATGTTAACTTCAGGCGGATGAAATCTACCAACCCTCTTCTCATCGGGATCTGTTTCTCATGGACAGCTGTATATTGCCTTGATATTGAGTATATGCCTGAAGTAATTAATATGCTTTCTGTCCTGTTAGTTTTATACTGCTTAGTGTGGATCCCAAGTTACGAAAGGGAAGGATTATCATGCCTCACAATAAATTTGGTGCATGCATTTTGGATGAGCAGCTGTAGCTGTATGCAGTTATTATTTCTTCACGATATGTGAATTACATAGTGGCAAACTATGAGTAGCTTGCATGTATTTTCAAAAATCTTGGGTTGTATTTAGTGCCGTTTAACTATCCCAATGCAATCAAACATACCCTCAACATTGTTTTAAGACGCTTTCATGCGTCCACTGATGAAAGCATGTCGTTTTGCTTAGTCATCCAACATCAATGTCCAACTCATGCTCAAAACATCAATATTTTAAAGAAAGTGGATTTCAAACTTCGAATTGGTGTTCATAAGAAACAAGATGACAATATGTACACGAGGCACCGCTTCCCAACAAATTCAAAACATCACGAAATGTTGTTTTCACGAAATCTCTATATTTTTTCTTGTCTTCATATTTCTGCTTAACAGCCATCATCCACATATGTGACGTAAATATTGTTTATGTTCCACTTGCTTCATACGTCTCTGGAGTGGAAGCCATAGCATTTAGGACAGAGCTGAATCCGGGGCTATATTTATGCTTGTATGATTCAGAAGATTCAATACCCTTAATAGGCGTTCAAGTTTTCAGGCCGACCGATTGTGATAGCTTGGGCATTGGGCTAGTAATTTTAATAATGCAAGCCTATAAGTGATAAACTTTGATGCATCGGTAATTATACTAAAGGCCTAGGGCCTAAAAAGCGTAGCTATGCACTCCGTAGGGCCTCAGGCTGTAACTCTGCAGCATGCAGGTTACCAATTATTGACTGGGTCTAGAGTCAACGACTTAGAAATCATGATGTAAATTATTACCGTATATCATCTTTTAGTTTTGCCATTTGGTGACCATACAGAGCCTTGGTGTTATGCACTTGTGCTGCACATACTATCTATGCATACAAATCTCCAGATTCCTTGTTGAAATTTATAATAATTATGGAAGTGCCAGCCGCCATGTAATATTAGAGCTACAAAAAAGCCACAAAATAGAAAATTCTAGACCGGGTCCATGGGCCTTAAGGACCCGGACGGACCCACGGACCCGACCCGGATTCAACCCGGAATCAGGATAGATGGCTTCGTTCAACTGGGTGCATCTTAAAGGTCCTTTTGAGCCTGGCATGTTTCGGTTGTCGGTTGATCTTACTCCACAGTGCCTCCGCGTGATTTGCTGCATCGTTTGTAGAATTCCTTCAAAGTTTTCGGAAAGATTGATCGTTATATGAGTGAATCCATGCTGAATGAGAGACCGGTAAGCTGCTCAGCAGCAAGAGATAATGGACGTTCCGGGAGTGAATTGAACACATTGCTCGTGCTAAATTGACTTCCCATGAGTCATCATACATAGATATCTGAAGATTGGACCTTCGACACTGGGAAAAGTTGACGGAAACTAATTTGTCATTACGACCAACAGCAATCATGACTGACAGTCGGAAAAACGAACTGAGGGGGGATGCCTCGTGTTCATTCCCGCCAAATGACCGAGATAGTAAAAACAGACATCACCATTAAAAGCTCTTTACCGGGTATTCGAAGCTCAAATAGCCCGGTTAAAGCAGGATTAAATGTGACGAACTCATGACTATTTGTTAAAAAACACGTCATGGTAGCATTTGACTGATCCATATATGAATGGAATTATGAAACATGAAAAAATCATCCAATCAGCTGAGACAGGATTATAGATTTAAACATCATTTCGGTTTTGTGACTCGATAGCTTTGCTCATGCTGGGTGTTTTCGATGAAGAATGACCTAAATCGCAATTCATCTGTTGCCAATTCATGGGAAACGAAGTTGAATTCCACGGGGAATCGGCCGTGAAAGTGCATGAGCTGTAGAGGCCGTAACAAGTGTCATGTGATTCTTGCAATTCGGTGGGGAAGGCATCGCGTGACAGGCGAGTTTTTAAATAGAAATCATTGACGATAGATGGATAGTAGGAAAATATCATCTTCAAATGTCAGTTAATCTGTCTTGGATTGAAATTGCACATGATCTGAAATCATAGAATGAATGTGACATTCACGTGTTGTGTTGTTCTATTTTCTCGGTTAACATTAATATGAAGTAAATTACACTTGTAATCAAACACTAGCCTGACTTGTTTTCTTTCAATGATGACATGTTCCGATATATTTGACGTTCGTAGCGTCAGTTTTCATAGGATAAAAAGAGAAATCTCGTTAAGTGAAAGTCAGACTTCTGTGTTCCTTCAGTCACTTAATGATAGGACTGAAGCGTGCACTGCAGTCGCTTAAATTCAAATTTTATTTCAGTTAACCAGCAATCAATAATTTTTTAATATTAAATACCCCATGAACTAGTGTTACCATTCTCTGCGGAAATTCTGAAAATCCTGCGGAAAATTTTTAAGCAGTGAATACAGTGGTAAATGAAATGAAGAATTGTTCGAAAATTATTCCACAATTAATTTAACAAGCTAAATCAAACTAATTTAGTTTTTCTCGTATCCAATTTTCACTCCTTGAACCGACTGTTCCGTTCAGTATCGTACGGTAGGCCCTATATCATTACATGAAGTCAAGAAAACTAATGGAACTAAAATCAAAAGAGCGAATTTCTGAAACGGAAAGAAAATTTAGCAGAGAATGAGGAGGAAATGAACGAGATGCTGAAAGCATACCAACAAAAATTGCAGGCAATCAAAACAGAAAGAAAAACCATTGAAGAAAAGAAACTGAATTATCAAAGAAAAAGAAAAAAATAAATGACCAAGAGACTGCGAAATCGATTTCAAATGGCTCTTTTGATAAATAGCCAAAAATTTATTCCATTGAAGTGACATTCTGTTTTATAATCGAAGAATAATTGGTTCAAATAGTTCTATTATTATTAAGATAAGTTAGAGCTATATGAAATAACCAAATTTTTGGCTGCTCAGCCTGCATCAGTTTGGCCCCTATGCAATAATTCGTTGGCATCCAAGTCGAATATTCCTTGAGGACTCATCTCTACGGTTTTACCTTTTAACTGCAAAAAAATTCATCTCGTGGAAATATATTTAATAGCTACTATATATAAGATAACCTTGGGGTATGAAATTTTGTATAGTGGTACTAGTCTTGATTTCATGCGATAAAATTGATTTTAACTGAAACAGAATTTAGTTAACATCAAAAAACGTAATTCTACGATGAAATAGCTGATCCGGTATGGTCACGAAATATGCCAAAAGTTACTGCAATTTTCTTTGAAATCATTGGCACATGGAGTTTTGAACTATTGGTGAGAAGCTGGATGAGAAACAACTCATTGAAAATGAGTTTAACCTTAATATCAATCATGAGACTGACAACAATAATATCATGCAGGCTGGCTAATCATGAACACATGGAAATTGGGCATGTAGCTGTGCGGTCTAAATCGATATGAGATTTGATGGATTTTTCGTCAAAATTAGACTGTGGAAATTTTTTGCAGCTGCGGAGGAAATATCAAAAACTGGAATGGGAACACTGTCATGAACAACAGACTGACATTAGGGATTCTCGAGTCTCTCCGCTTTCTTACGTGAAAATCCCGGCCTTTGCCAGCAAAAAGATTTTGTGTCAACCCATTATTTACCTTGGCAGTTTTCAAGTCTTCTTTTGCTTCCTTTAATATCTAGGTTAATTACTCAATTGTTTCATATCTCTAAGTCTGATAGGTTTGCATGCTCTCAGTTTTGTTCATGGATTCAGTATAATTGCTCTATAAGTTTTCTTCTTCTTTTCTCTCTGGTTTATCCCACATCAAGTTTCTGGTCCGTGTTCGCCACATGATTCGATCCGCTGCAGCCTGCTCCTTCAACTTCTTCTCCTTCAAATCTTCACTCACACAAACCAACCATCTTCTCCTAGGTCGTCCAGGCTTCTTCTTACCATACACTCTCCAGTCGAACATTTGCTTTGTTATGTGTGTCTGTTCTCTTCGAAGGATATGGCCGTACCACCTCAGTCGCTGTTCCTGTACTTTCTTATGGATCTCTGTGACCTGCAGCTTTAGTCTGATGGCATCGTTCCAGATTTTGTCTTTGTCACTCCATATGACCAGCGCAGCATCTTAATCTCGGCGACGTCCAACTTCTTTTCTTGTGTCTTCTTGATTCCCCATATTTCTGCTCCATACGTCAGTGCTGGTCTCACCGCTATCTTGTACACTATAGTTACTATAGTACACTATGGTTGTAATTACTCTATAAGTATATCACAGCATATTTTGACATATAAACTGGGCGGCACATTTGCCGGTCAGTGGCGAAAGTTTGTCGCCCACTCGACTAAACATTTCATCACTGGGCGGCATGATAAGGGACATGACAAATTCTCGTTTATCCAAAAATCTGCTCGATGCGTTCTAGTTACTGTAATACATCCTCTGATCTGTCAATCGCTTTAACATATTTCCTTCATTCAATCTCAATATAATTCTTTCTAGATGCACGATATCGCATGCACACGCATTGACATCGCCTCGTATCTGAATTCGATGATAGTTTGATGATACTGCTTGCAATCGCCTAATTCCACTTCCTTGGATATCAAGGATCCTCGACCTTGGGTAAAAGTTATGAGCACAAAGGCAAGAAATTATTCAATTATTAAACCATAGACGTGCATATTAATTGCATGGCAAAAACTCTCCGCTAATTGATAGCCTCGTCAGCCCTTCACCAGGTCAGACCAAGTACTTATGTCGGAAATGGTAGGAGTTCCAATGAAATTAAATTGCAGAAGTCAGAGAGACAAAATAGAAAATTGGACTGCTGCAATATTCAATTGGACAAATCGGTCGATAAGTGCACCTCTGACAGCATCTTTGTGAGTTAAATTAGATTGCTGAAAGAAGGACATGTAATTCTTCTGATTTCGTGGTGAATGTCATAGCGAAGGTCTAGGGCGAGAGGACTGCTCCATTTATTGATGAATTGAAAGATTCTGGACTCGAACAGGAGTGCCACAAATTTGTGGGAACAATAACAGATGACGAGGGTGCAAATGCGGAAAGCATAGTGGGCTCTTGACTTTGCTTGCTAATTTCTTGGACGAACCCCCGCGAATTACAACTTGGACATTGCACACTGAAGTGATCTTTCCTTCAATGCCATTCAACTATACCGGATCTTCGACACGGAATAGTTGATGTTTGTGGAATCGCGGTCTATTTCAGGGCATCACCAGCTCGTGAAGATGATTTTCGTATTCATGGAAAGGAAATGGATTGGGAGAACTCAGACAAACGGTTCCCTAAATTTCATGAAATCCGTTTTGCTGCGCATGTACATAAAAAAGTCGAGGTGCTAATACATAACAAGGACTTCGCGTTAAAACACTGGACATCGCTAGCTTAAAGTCGTACCCTACTCGTTTGGAAAAGAGTTGGGACATTGGTTTTTTTTAAGACTTTGGCGGATGAATAATTGAACTGAGAAATTACACGTGTTCCGGCAGACGTCTTGAACCAATTCATACTTTTGCAAAAAAGAAACCCAGAGACACCTACTAACAATGCCGGATGTCTGACAATAGCGAGATCAAGTGACCGAATCTATAGAGCTGATAGAAGGACCGCTTTCGGGTGGCCGAGAAGATTTGATATTATTTAGATTGTCGATTGTGTCAGTAACTGTCTAGAGTCGTTATTTAAAGATTAAGATCGGGAAACTTTAAGATGGCTTTCAAAATTTTACGAATTGATGAGCTTACATTTTACAGGAATAATAAAATGTACATATCACTAGAGCTCATTAGCATTGCTTATGATCTGTGTGGTATTGAACACCGTAAACGAACTTATGCAAATTCAAATTATCATAAATTCATTTCCTATTTTGCAGTCCAAAGCGATTGCATTGTCTTTCAATAATATGAAACTTCATGCGTCTTATATAATCAATTGACATTTGGATTTGACAACAAACGCTTTTGTGTAATAATCATCTATGGATGTGGTACTGATATAACTTGAGAGAATTCATCTAACCTGTGATAGTTCGCTGCTGGAAAACACTTTTAGAATAATAGGTTGTATAGTCCATGTAGGATTACGTAAGCATATGTGTAGACCCATAGGCCTACTTAATGGATCGCTTGGTCAATGCCGCTCAGTAAGATTTTTTTTAAAATATGCTATGGAGTATGTGATTTTTAAGTTTGCATTCTGTCCAATGGTTGCTCTTGAATAAGAGTGGACGGAATGCATTGTGCAAAGTAGTAGTTTTGATTTTCTTAAAATGAAGTTAATGGCTAATTATATATATATATATATATATAGAAAGGGAAGTTTCAAGATCACACATGTTTTATTATAACCAGATCAAAGCTAGCGAAAGACATGATGATCAAACGTCCAGGAAACCGCTAGTCCACTGATTCGGAAGGATATTTCCACATACCGGCCACTTGAAGTGTCTGACACGAAGCGTTGGCCATATTTTATTTTTATATGTTGCAACATTCACTCCACTTTTTCTGGCCAACTATGCTTGAAAACGAGCGACTGAAATTCGAATATGATAATCATAAATACCCTCCTGTTCCTGGCCACAAACTGGACATGTAGGATGAGTGCCATTAGTCTTGTCAGTTGACTAAATGATGCCATCATTTATCTGTTTGATTGGACCCCTAATGGCACTATAGATTCCTAAGGCCCCTGTCACCATGTTCTCATATCTGAATGCTACATGCATTTTCCATCCAAATCCAGCTGTTCTCCAATCTGGATCTTCATCCATTTTCCTACATGTCTTCCCGATATGATCTGAGAATCACAATTTTTTGCTGAAAGACGGTGACAGAGAGGAGAATAATTGCGCAGATAGCTGAGAAAGGAATCTGACTCCGCCGTCTAGATTGCAGAGTTTACCCACTTTGCAGGATTGCCGGCAAAGACTTTGTTGTTAGTAGAACTTATGCTGAGAAAGTAAGTGCTCCTGCTCGTCTCGCAAGTTCCGGCTCGATTTACTGATTCTCAACATAACATACCGTGCATTTTGAATAAATGTCACCTTCCAGTAGACACTGCTTTCTAATGTGCGTTGCACTCAAACGAACGTGCAGTGGCGTCTCAGAGGAAATTCGTGAATATTCGACTTTCTATGTTAATTTGAAAAATATTGAGAGTATTTAAACTGAATACAAGATGTCGATATTTAGCGTGGCATCGTGACAGGTAAAGGCACCAATGTCACGTGAATTCTTTTTAGGTGATGTTTAAGTATTGCAACCAGGCCGTGACTTCAACTTACGCTACTCGAGACTGAAGATTGATTTTAGCATAGCTATCTTTCAAAACTCGTTCAGCGAGTGTGTAAGCTTTGGGTTCTGTGTAGTCAGTCATCTCATCATCTGTTGCTTGAAATCCACAATTCGACGAAAAATAATCACAAAGTGCATGACACTTTATTATTTTCCATTTGAACAAAGGTCTTTAGGATATAGGTTCAAGAAAATCTATCTTCATCATGATGTAAGGTTTTTAAGATTCGTTAAATGTACAAAAAGATGCAATGCCAATAAGCTTTACCGAGAAAAATGTTGCTATAAAAAGTCTGACGCGATTTTTTCATGGATGAACATGCTTACTTTGTGCCACGTGAAAGGTTATGCTCAGCATTTTAAATTGGCAGATCGTCTCGGTTGTGTCTGGTCAGTTGTGGTCAGTAGACTGACCTATATGGTTTTTGGTCAATTTATTCACCGATGCATACAGACATAATTTCGTAAATTAAGATCGTCATCATTGAATCACGCTTCTGATAAGCTTTCAGATGATATATATTTTTTCGAATTTCGACAACATTTGGTACAATGTCACTCAGTTTACCTATTCGCCTAATTCTACGCTACTTTCGCGTTAAAATGTTCTCATCGATTAACTGCACACAACTTAATAGCTTATTAACGCTGTAGTTTTCAAGTTTGGATTTGAAAGAATGCTGACGTGAGCTGATGATGACGCAAATATCGATGTTCGTCACTATGATAGAATATGTTACGTTTCACCCAACATTTTTTTCGATGTTTTTTTGACTTCAGGATGACAGACGAAGACATATAGCGGTTAGAGAATATTACTCGATGCGTTATAACTGCTATCCTCTGATACTTATGTAATGGCTATGCTATCAGTACTCTCAATATCTGTTGTTGCACTGGCTTTAACACAGCACACTCAACGTGTGAGCAATTATCCTCACTGACCTGTGGTTCCCTCTCCAATCCCTCCCTCCCTTGATAAACGCCGGACCTGTAATATCAAGAAAACTAGAAAACAGTGATTTATAGCTGTAGTACATCTATTATCTTTTGGACTAGAATACAAAGACAAAAGTTATCAAACGACACTGAAATGCATGATGTCTGGTGGTGCAGTCTATATTGTGACAGAATAAGTCACATCAGAAAAGCATCACATTTCTTTTCTACAAAATAGCCTAGCCTACAAGTTGTTATCTGATGGTGGCTGTCAGAGTCAGGAGAAGGGCTCCTGTCTCTGGCTGTTGCTATGCCGTACCGTCGAGTACCAAGTCATGTCATAACTCATCACGCTGAAGTTTCGTGTGAATGTGAGCCCTGCCTTCAAGTGACCATGAGAGGGAAACCGCAAATACAGGTATCGGTAATTCTAGTAGATTATTCCCATGCTGTGCTGAAGCAGTGTCGATGCCACAACGCCTTGTTGACAATGACTAGTAGTAACCCCGTGCCAAAATCAAGGACAGTGCGGTGCAGTGATGAGTCATCGATGAGTCATCATGCTGACTCAGCCCCCCCCCCCCTCTGGCAGTAAGGTGAGGGAGTTGGCCAAGGATGTGTTCGGAGGAATGGGTGCGAGAGGAAACGGGTCCCCCCCCTCTGGAAGGAAGGAAGGAGGAGTGATGAGGCAAAGGGAGGGAAGGAAGGCGGTAGGAATGAGTGAGGAAAGGGCGGGTGTTGATGTTGTTGGGATCAGAAAAGTCGTTTTTCGGACAGAAGAAGACCTCGGATGGCAAAATGGAGTGCAAATTCGGAGTCTACGTGAAATGTTGGGTTAGGAAGGATGTTTCCAGCGACATCGGAGAGAAAAAGATTTGAAGACCTCTCTCCCCCCCCCCCCCCGGCAACGATCTTCCAACTTTGGTTGTAGACATCGTAGAAAGTCGTGCCATAGCTCATTTGAAAGCTGAAAGTGAGGAAAATGCAGTGGAAAGCTGAGTTTGGACTTATTTTCCTGGGTTTCGGGAGGAAAATGGCAGGAAACCGTCAGAGTTGGAAAAGGCAGGTGTTGGTGGTTTTGGGATGAGAAAAGTCGTTTTTCGGGCAGAAGGAGTGCTCGGATGGGAAAACGGAGTGCAAATTCGGACGTTTTGGTCAAAGTTGGGTCTAGGAAGTTTTTCCCAACTCAATTGGAGAGAAAAAGTTTTGACCTCCTCCCCTCCTTCCAAACTTCCAACTTTGGTTGTAGACATCGTAGAAAGTCGTGCAATAGCTCATTTGAAAGCTAGGAGTGAGAAAAATGCAGTGGAAAGCTCAGTTTGGACTAATTTTCTTGGGTTTAGGGAGGAAAATGGCAGGAAACCGTCAGAGTTGGAAAAGGCAGGTGTTGGAGGTTTTGGGATGAGAAAAGTCGTTTTTCAGGCAGAAGGAGACCTCGGATGGGAAAATGGAGTGCAAATTCGGACGTTTTGGTCAAAGTTGGGTCTAGCAACTTCTTCCCAACTCAATCGGAGAGAAAAAGTTCTGGCGCCCCCCCCCTCGGCAGCGATCTTCTAACTTTCGTTGTAGACATCGTAGAAAGTCGTGCAATAGCTCGTTTGAAAGCTGCGAGTGAGACACATTCAGTGGAAAACATTGAAAATGTTGGACCTTGGCGAAAAACGACTAAGTTAGAATTTTTGCGATGGCTGTGGGCTGTAGAGCCAAACCGAAGCATTGCATGGGAAAATGGACAGATTCAGATTGAGCGTCCAATTCTACATGGAAATTGGGTATTTCCAGCTCCATCGGAGCACTAGAACCAGAGATAGATGGGTTTTAGTGTTTGAATTATGGGTATTACGTCATCAGCTGATCGCCACACACTATATAAGTGGAAACTCTGCTTGTGGAAATCAGTTCTCCTCCCGACTGGGTTGGGGTAGGTGAACTCTGGAGCTCCGATGATAGCATTGGAAATCTGAAAAACCCGGTTTCTGTAAGAAATTTCATGTAAAAAAAATGTCATTGCTGATATCAGCTAAGGCGTCAGACTAGAGGTTCGCCAGGAGATGGCCTTCGTCTCCAGGCCATAAAAGACTCCAAAACTTTAAAGGCTTGTAACTTTGCTTCTACAAGTCCGTTTGACTTGATTCAAAAAAGGTTCGGTCGCTATTGACCTGCCCTAAGTGATAGACTACTTATAAAATGTCAGAAGTAGTGCTAAAAAGTTGAAAAATTAAAATTCACTAGTTTTGGAGGTTTTCTGGGGTGTTCGACCCTGCTGAAGTCAATGAAAAGATTTTTAATGATGTCTGAGCCAGTCTTCTTATGGTATAAGCAGCTTTTCACTGAAAGCGAGCAAGACACGGAGAGTTTTGCTGTAATATTCCACTGACAGGGTGTTCCTTCGGGACGGCGGACGATGCCGTAGTGATAAGTGTGGCAAGGGAGTGTGTCATAGTTTAGACCGAAACCGCTGGGGCAACTCGTCTCATGTTGGGCATTTGACACAGTTCTCAACGTAGCACTTTGAACGCCAATCGGTTGAGTCTTAGCTATCTTGTCATGGGTGGCCTCTAAACATCTCCATTGCAAAACGCTGGTGAATCAAGCTCTCTACGGCTTGCTATCAAGCTGCTCAAAGTCTGCCAACCTCTTACCAACTCCACCGGTTTTCATGTCTGGCGATCAAGTCATGGACGGTGCACGATTTTCGGTGTGATACTTCCTGTGGGTGATTTCGAGACAGCGGTGAAGTCCGCGGAGTACTGCACGGGACGTGGGCAATGGTAATCCTTGTGAAACCTCTCTGCGTCATGTTTGCAATTTTTCGTCTCAACGTTGTACTCTGACCGCCAGGGCGACATTTAGCTATCAGCCGCAGGTTACCTCATAAAATCTCCATTGCACTTGACTCCCGACAGTTGGCCAACCATGCGAGAATGACCCATCAGTTCTGCTTGTCTCTATCACGGAGACGAAATGATGAATGGAATGAAGGGAGGACATTCATGCGCCACACGCAACACATCACAGACTTCTCTCTTCGCTAGTGAACAAGCTCTTGTCAGTGTCGTACAAAAGTTTTACTGCAGCACAGGTTGATGTATAGTTAGAAAGTTTGATCATTGAAGGTTTATTCGGAAGTTTAGTCAGAAAGTGTATCATGTTGTACAAAGGTTTTACTGCATCACAGGTTGATGTATAGTTAGAAAAGTTTGATCATGATGTTTTATGAAACACATGTCATAAAATGTAAGCGCTAGTGTAGCCAAGTAGTTTTACTGTGACGTACGTTTGTGAAAGTAAAGTTTGATCATCGAACTTTATTCGTGAGTGTCATCAGAAAGTGTATCATGGTTTGTAAAAGCAAAAAGCCAAGTAGTAGTATCATTTTTTACTGTACACACACAGGTTGATGTATAGTTAGAAAGTTATGATCGTTTATTATTTTCGTGAGTGTCATCAGAAAGTGTATCATGGTTTGTAAAAGCAAAGTTTAGTATAGTCAAATATTTTTACTGTAACACAGGTTGATGTATAGTTGGAAAGTTTGATCATGACGTTTATTCGTGAGTGTCATCAGAAAGTGTATCATGTTTTGTAAAAGCAAAGTTTAGTATAGTCAAATATTTTTACTGTAACACAGGTTGATGTATAGTTAGAAAATTTGATCATTGAAGTTATATTCGTGAGTCTAGTCAGAAAGTGTATCATGGTTTGCGAAGTTAGTGTAGTCAAGTAGTTTTACTGTGACACACGTTTGTAAAAGTAAAGTTTGATCATTGACGTTGTATTCGTAAGTCTAGTCAGAAAGTGTATCATGGTTTGTAAAAGTTTTACTGCAACACAGGTTGATGTATAGTTAGTCAAGTTTGATCATGATGTTTTATGAAACACACATGTCATGAAATGCAAGCGTTAGTGTAGTCAAATAATATTACCGCGACACACGTTCGTGAAAATAATGTTTGATCATTGACGTTGTATGACTGACCGAACTCCCAGCAGCACTAGAAAGTTTTAGAAGGTTTTACTGCACAGTGTAGATTGTCTTGTAACTTACTTTCAGTGTTGGAAAGTTTTATTGGAGACAGTTGCCAAATGTTTCCCTATTAGAAAATTCAAACTACATGACTGTTAGATTCGCTTCATCAGGTTTACTAAAAGCAGTTTTCTACTGCAATGAGAGTTTAGAATGTTATATGAAAACAGTGTTCGCCACAGCACTAGAAAGTTTTTATCCTTAGTTGAGATCCGGACTGCAGTGTGTAAAATGTTTTATGTGACAGTCTTTTCACAAACGGTGAAGTGTAAATTCAGAGTGACTACATCTGTTAGTCATTAACTTTGGATGTGAAGAAAAGCGAATCTGTGTACAGAATGAATTGGATATTAGACAACGCATGCAAGTTTTTGACGACTTGAGTGGTTGAAACCAAGTCTAAGTTTAACATGTTGGATATAAAAGTGAGATGGATAGGAATAAGTTTTGAATGTTTTATAAAACCAGATGTTGTCACACACGTTGAGTGTGTATTCCATGACATTGAATCTCATGGGTTGTAAAGTCCATCATCCAAGGCTAGGCTCCTCTACGGTCGGATTTAGGGTTTTATATCACATGTGTTAACCGTTCGTGTAGAATATGTGAAGCACATGTTCGCTTAAACGCAAATGTTGAAATAAGTTTTGTAAGAAGTCTTTGACAGGTTGTTGTGAAACTTAGCGAACGTTGAAAAAAGTTTTATAAAATGTTTCTGCAGTCACACTCGTTAGCGTACCAGCTTTACTAAATGTGTTGTTTGCCTTTATCAAATTGAATGTGTGTTTTGTAAATAAAGACAGCGTGTTTGCACTCTGCATCGACAGCATACAAGTATAGACATAACAACCTGTAACGTTGTTAGTCGAATGCATATGAGATAGGAAACATTGTGTGAGATAAAAATCAACCTGCTAGATGAAGTGAAACACAAAAGTGTCACAACTAGTTTACGGGAAAAAAAGGAGAACTGTGACAACGTTTACACTCATCATAGACAGATGAACATACAAATCTGACATTCATATGAAAGTCGTAAACATGAACTGCGATGTAAGAAACTTTATGTCAACAACTTTATGTTGGTAAAACTTTCATAGATTGCAGGCGTGTTGAAAGCTGATATAAAGACCTGTAGAAACGCATAAGTCTTAGTTCAACGACTCGACCCTTGAACTCACACAATGAATACGTCTGTGTAGAAAACTCATTTGTAGGAAACAGCATTTTCTGTGCGAATGCAGACGATGTAAACATGACATTTAACATGGCTTGCAATAGTCAACACGCTACCATTCAAAATATTTATCATAAAACCTATCAGTGAAAAAACCCCTCTGTGCCCACAAAGAATCATAAGTGCTCTCTGACGCCTGTCTGTCGCACTGCCCCTCAGCAGATGGAGTAGAACACAAAGATGAATGACAGCGCAGCCGGTGGGCGATCGTCTGCCGCGCTAGCCCCTCAGCAGATGGAGTAGAACACAAGATGTACGCGCTCTCTCTCTGGCGCCCGTCTGTCACATGAAACAGAGTGCTATCACATCTGTCCCAGGATGCAGGAACGTATCGTAGCACCTGGCTGATTCCCACACAGCTCATTGCCATGGTACCGGAAGGGAGATTCATGCGATAAAGGCATCTAAGTTTGTTGAGTGGTTGAGGGTAGCAGTCAATGAAAATATGTCTTCCCTTTCTTCCTCCAACCATAAGTTTAGAGCAATATGATTGCACGAATCAGACATTTGAAAGGCTGTATCATTCTCATATAAAGCAGAGTCTCTTGCATTTTACTATCATAATCATGTCTGAGAAGCCAACAGCGTGCGTGATACCTTTTCGTATCATACACCGCGGTGAAGAGTTCCACAGTGATATCTATGGTGAGGATATCACTGTGGAATTCGTGAAGTACTATTCTTACTTCACCCTACAGGAAGATTTGAGTCGACGAGTGCGAGAAGAGGCTGAGATGGAGGCAAGTGAGGCCGAGACGGTGGCAAGTGACGCCGAGACGGTGGGGAGCGAGGCCGAGATGGCAACCAGCGAGAGCGAGACGGTCGAAAGTGAGGACATGGAAAGTGTGGATGTCATTGTGATATCGGATGATGAAGTAAGAGTTTTACACATGCATGCGAATGGCTGTCATCTCAACTCGTTCATGTTTTCTTTCAGTGATGGAGTGAGTGATGGGCGTTCTTTAGTTCATAAAATCATCATGCACACATACAGCACACTGTTTCACCACATTTCCTCGTGAATGCATCATGAGTTCTTATAAGAACTTCCTTCTAATGCATCTAAAACGGTCCCAAGCCCGCCACATATCTACGGATATGGAATGCAGAGGGGAAGGATATATGATGAATGGAATAAAATGGGAGGACACTCTTGCACCACATGCAGCCACAAACACATTTCTATCTTCATTAAGATGACATTCAATCACTTTAATTCTAATGTGACCTAATCCTTAGTACTTATTAAACCTATTATCTCTAACTTTACAAACACTGAAAGGATTCTAACATGATTTCAAACTTTACAAACATCAACTTTAAAACATCAACTTTATTTTTAACGTTGCAAACAGTGAAGTGAATCTGACTTCATTTATATTTCACCTATCTTACAAACAGCGACATGGTGATAACTTTATTTCTAACTTTACAATCATCAACTTTATTTCTAACTTTACAAACACTAAAATGGTTGTAACTTTATTACTAAGTCAATCCACTCTATTGAAACGACAAGAAAACGACACAGTATGACCATGATATGTTATTGAAACCCACACAGCTTTTTTGTTATACTACCAATTCATTTCATGTCCTCTATCCTATACACTCAAAACCTGCAACGACATTTATTCTATTACACCTGAAATCTATTGACATGTGATACATTACATTAAATCTTCGATATCAAATACTATCATGAAACAACCAGCAGTACCTGACTCTAAACATGCACTGATTCCCACATTTATGACATTAGTAATTTTTCTATCATGTGTGACTACATGCTCATCAATATGAAAGGCTTGCAGTGACTTAACTCTTAATGTGTCCATGTCAAGCTTTTGGAAATAACTTTTCATGTACAGTTGACATACAATCAATTTCAACGGATGCTCCAGTCATAGCATGTTATTCCTGCTTTCGCACTCATGATGTCATGCTGCATCAACAAGTTGCTTCTATCTAACTTTTACATGAATAAACCAAATGCCCTGATGCTATATGATATTGTCTCGATATGCTGTTGTTGTTTCTTTTAACTATGTCACTGATTCAAACAGTTAATTACACTACCTATTCATTAAACTTTGCAATCTCAATCTTTGCTTTCATCGAATATGAACCTCTAATTTACATACAACAACTATGATATGTGTTCTATCTTATACACTCAACCAGTAGAGACATTCATTCTGTTACATCCATGAACATGATGTGATAAAATTCACATAATCTCAAAACCCTTTAACAGCGCTTGTCTTCAAACATATGCTGAATCCCACACAGCTTGTTTGTTACACTACCAATTCATTTCAATGTGGGCTAATCTTGTATCACTCATTTCATGTAACACAACTTTTCACTTTAATTATTCCCAGAATGTTACTGCAGTGGTCTCAACACAATCCCTACCATGTATTCTAACACTCTAATCACTGTGCAATGACTGTTGTGAATTGTATCGCATTCATGTACATGACCCAGGCTTGTAAATTCCTGTTACTCAGGTGTGAGAAGGTTATGAGAACCTAAGATGCTTCAGCGGTTCATTTCAATTTACACGAGTAACATTTGATGTCTTCATGTCTAGTAACATGTATGAGTTACTTCATCACTCTAGTTTAATGGAGATTTGATTATTCATTTTAGCTCGCTGAAGATGTGTGTTTTGCACACACTGTGAAGAGAGATTGCAAACTAATGAAGATAGAAATTTGATATCTGTATACGTTTGGCGTGTGAGTGGCCATCCTTTCATCCCTTTCATCAATTTTCAACCCATCCTCTGAGTTCAACGGGCTTGGAACCGTCAGAAAGTGAAAACACTTTCTGGCCTCATTATGGGTAGCCTCATGAAGGCTGTTTGTGGCGTTCTCCGACTCCTCTCTACTTTTGCTCGAAGATCTCTGTAAGAAAGAAAAATAGTGTTAGAGTTGATTGAGAGGCAATGACGTTCGAGTAACTTACTAGGAATTTTCCTCTTCACTTTTCTCAATGAAAAATCACACAGTCGACCGTCTACCTCCATACTGATATGAATGCAGGTGACCCCACCTCCCTCGTAGCACTCCTGCGTGGTGTTTAAATCATCTGTAACAGTAGGCACGTCACATACTTGGTTTCTGTAGATTGGCAGGTGTACCTCTACGTGTCTTTTCTTCATTTCCTTGTTGATGTCTTCAGCCTGACTAAGTCTCCTCTTCAGCTCATGATTTTCTTCTCTTATCCCTTGATGATTCAACTCGGATACTACCTCCTCATAAGCCATCTCCTTCTCCTTCCATTCCCGCCTCTCTTTCATTAATGTTTCCTCTCTCTCTTCTGCAGCTGTAATACTTCCTCCTGTAAGACTTTCACCGTTCCCACTTTAATTTCTAGTTTGGCTATGTCCTGCACCATCTCTTTATTTTGTCTATTCATGGCCTCATAGCGATCTTTGAGCAGCATGTAATGGGCTTGCTGTGATGCTTTCGCCTTCAACTCATCTCTATCTAGAGCTCTTGTTTGCTCGCGTATACCGCCTTTCTTTGGCGTAGAAGTGCTAAGTGGCTCCTCTGCATGTTCAGATGCGCGCTCAGATACATGTTCAGATTCCTGTTTACCACTCATGAAAACGGCTCTCACCTCCTGTACTTCCCCTTCCTCCTCACTGCTGCTTGTATCGCTGAGGAAATGATCGCTCCCATCATCATCCAAGTCGACAATGTGTCTTACAGCCGCCCTCTCCTCCTGCCTTCGTCTATACAAGTCATCAAACCACTTTGAAGTGGCAGTTAGAAATAGACGCACTAGGACACTGGTCATGTCTTTTCCTAAATTCGACAAAGTCAGAGTCTGCTTCCACAGCATGATGGACACAGGTCTTTATTTCAAAGACCTTCTTATGCTCCCCAATGTGTTCCACCTGTCTCAAGTGCTTTTTGTATTCGGTCCCTCTGTATACTTTATCGCATGAACATCTTGTGACGCTGTAGCGCGAAGACTTTGATAAAACCATGTTCAAACTGCAAGATAAAAGTTAGTTATTTACTACAGTTCTCACAGCAAAGCACTGTTTATCAGAAACATGTTTGTAATAAATGGCATAGGACAGACAATGATGGCCCTAACCTTAAGACCCTAGTGTTAGAAAGTGTATCAGTGATGCCTGTAAGATCTGACTTTAAATCTCTAACTTAGAACGTTTGACAGCAAACGTCAGACGACTCACCGTTGAAAGGAGGAAACAGGAGTGACATTGGGTAGGGAGAAGCGCCTTACATACTTCTCTCTCACAAAGACAGAATATGCCAATGTCCAAATTTGTTCATGTCTCCTTCAAGCGATTTCATCTCGCCATATTTGGAATCTCAACCGCTGATTTTCCTCACTGACGCAGGGAGTCAAGATTGCCATAAATGGAGATTCTCGCTTCGTTGTGACGGAAGGGGAATGACGCTCGGCTCACGCTTTGTGACAGCGATCTCTTTATCCTGAGTGGCAAGTTTGTATGACCCTCAAGTGAACTGAATGTATACGAAGATGAAAAGATTGAATAGTTCCTAGCGTGTGATAAAATACATGGAATGACAAACGTACAGATGCTCACAATGATACTTAGGGGCTTCACACCATTTGAATGTTTTCTGATACCATGCTCACTTTCGAAGAGGTTTGATTCAATGCTTCATTTGAAGGATGCTTGTAAAGTTCAATACTGCATTCCCATGACATTTCAATTTTATGTGTTTATACAAGTGTATAAGCTTTCACTGGACTCGCATCGTCTTATAAAGTGTTCGTTTACGCAGCGCATGAAGTTATATCTCTCAATGACGTTGAACTCAATCTCTCACACACACGCACACACATTGTCACTTAAACCATGACTGGAATACAGTTCTCACACATCAACTTTATTTATAACGGTACAAATGCTGAAAGGATTCTAACATTATTTTATACGTCGCCTATCTTACAAACACTGAAGGGATTCTAACATGATTTCAAACTTTACAAACATCAACTTTATTTCTAACGTTACAAACAGTGAAATGCTTGTGACACTATTTTATACTTTACCTATCTTACTAACACTGAAATGATTCTGATAAAATTCCTAACTTACAAACAGTGACATGGCCACGACTTTATTTTATACTTCGCCTATCTTACAAACACTGAAAGGATTCTAACATGATTTCAAACTTTACAAACATCAACTTTATTTCGAACGTTGCAAACAGTGAAATGCTTGTGACACTATTTTATACTTAACTTATCTTGCAAACACTGAAATGATTCTGATATTATTCCTAATGTTACAAACAGTAAAATGGTTGTAACTTTATTACTAAGTCTATCCACTCTTTTTGAAGCCCAACTTTATGTGAAAAGAAAACGACACAGTATGTACATCATATGTTATTGAAACCCATTCAGCTTTTTGTTACACTAACAATTCACTTCAATGTGAGCTAGTCTTGTATAACTCATTTTATGCGACATAACTTTTCACTTTACTTATTCCTGCAATGTTGCTACTATGTGTTCGAAACTTTGAGTTCGCTTTCACTTCTATCTCACACTTTCTTCATCATCTAGCCAAGTGAATGACATTGATGATACATTATCTGACTAAACGCATTGAGTCACATTCTACACAAACGAATATTACTAACAGGGATCATATAAAACGCCAAGTCTTGTCATAGGCTTGACTATGCTATGGTCTTAGTGATTTATCTATGTAACTTACACTTTTAAAACGCTAAATCCTTAAATCTCAACACAGGGACACCTATCCTATGGATTTAGGAGTCTTGCTGTATAATTTAGTAAACTTATGTCTCTGTCAGCATACGACTTTTAAAATACAACACTGACTGATGAATGATATTCATATATTCCTAGATTGGATAACAAGAAACTTTCCTGCGTTGACTATTATATATATTTTCCTCATCAAATCTTTACACACTTATGATTCCAATCACTAAGTTGCATACAACGCTTCTATTGAACATGTATCAATCACCTTTCAGCTGACCACATCAAATATAAAGTGTATAACATAATGAGCATGTAACTATCTCTCATCAATGATATCAAAACTGGCTTTTCACCATGAAAATTAAGTCTTGCCTTCAAAGTCATTTTATAAAGCGAACATATGCATCACGTATTCTACACTAAAAGAGATCGTTCATTTGTATTATCCAAATCCCTAAGTCCCTATACCCAACGGTAGGTAACCCTACCCCTTAGGTGATGGACTTTAGCAATTTAGCCATGTCATTCACCAATGGCTAAGTTAGTAAATGCATGTATACACTCTACAGCAACAGTTATCATTGATGTATGTTATATAAAACGCTAAATCTCTAAGTCCAACCGTGACTGTCATTGCCTGCATTACTATACAACATGTTGCTCTGATGATTCTTCCATCACCCTTACTCTTTCCATTTGAGGGGTAGTGAAGAAATAAATTCATGACTTCAGGTCAAAACCTCTCTCTACACACGTTTATATTTACATCATGTAAAAGATCCTTGCTACTTATCATAGGGGCTTTAAAACTTAAAACATGATGATTTCATGGCAGTTATACCTTTGAAGATGTGTGTTTGACACCTTGTCATGAAGTTGCGTTCTCATCAGATGAATTTAATAAGAGCTTCTTCATTTTCTAAGAAATATAGAGATCCTTGAATCTAGTGTTTGTGTGTGGCACAGTCTGTAACTTTTCTTTGTTAATAGGGTGGCCTCCAACGAATTGGTGACCGGGCCCTCGGAAGGACCGATGGAATACTTCGATTACTCGAAGTATTCCGGACGCTGAATTCTCAGCAACGCCAGATATTCTAGCGCCATATCCCTAAATAAAGGGTTCTCCACAAGCTCATGTGGAATAAGATGGACGGGGCAGCGAATTGCTTCGCCTTTCTCTGCCTGCAAAGCAGCCAGGAGAAAGACTTTCCCCATCTTCACCCTGCATCCACAGCGGAGCTCAAGGGTTCGACTCATGTCAAAGAAAGCGATATCGAAAGACATTGCTTCAAACGACTTGTAATTGATGAATGAGTGTGAACGTCTCCCTTATATTTCTCCCACATTTTTGTAACTGGCTAGCAAGACATTGAAGAATTGAACAAATCGACAGTGTCCATGCTTTAACAGCAAATGGTGACTTCGCGCGCGCGGAGTGTACAGTAACGAATTGTCAACGTGAGAATCCTTTCAGCCGCCCACGATAATCTCTATACCGGCGCGATAGCAATGAGCTGTGTGGGAGTCAGCCAGGTGCTACGATACGTTCCTGCATCCTGGGACAGATGTGATAGCACTCTGTTTCATGTGACAGACGGGCGCCAGAGAGAGAGAGCGCGTACATCTTTGTGTTCTACTCCATCTGCTGAGGGGCTAGCGCGGCAGACGATCGCCCACCGGCTGCGCTGTCATTCATCTTTGTGTTCTACTCCATCTGCTGAGGGGCAGTGCGACAGACAGGCGTCAGAGAGCACTTATGATTCTTTGTGGGCACAGGAGGGGTTTTTTCACTGATAGCTTTTATGATAAATATTTTGAATGGTAGCGTGTTGACTATTGCAAGCCATGTTAAATGTCATGTTTACATCGTCTGCATTCGCACAGAAAATGCTGTTTCCTACAAATGAGTTTTCTACACAGACGTATTCATTGTGTGAGTTCAAGGGTCGAGTCGTTGAACTAAGACTTATGCGTTTCTACAGGTCTTTATATCAGCTTTCAACACGCCTGCAATCTATGAAAGTTTTACCAACATAAAGTTGTTGACATAAAGTTTCTTACATCGCAGTTCATGTTTACGACTTTCATTTGAATGTCAGATTTGTATGTTCATCTGTCTATGGTGAGTGTAAACGTTGTCACAGTTCTCCTTTTTTTCCCGTAAACTAGTTGCGACACTTGTGTTTCACTTCATCTAGCAGGTTGATTTTTATCTCACACATAATGTTTCCTATCTCATATGCATTCGACTAACAACGTTACAGGTTGTTATGTCTATACTTGTATGCTGTCGATGCAGAGTGCAAACACGCTGTCTTTATTTACAAAACACACACATTCAATTTGATAAAGGCAAACAACACATTTAGTAAAGCTGGTGCGCTAACGAGTGTGACTGCAGAAACATTTTATAAAACTTTTTTCAACGTTCGCTAAGTTTCACAACAACCTGTCAAAGACTTCTTACAAAACTTATTTCAACATTTGCGTTTAAGCGAACATGTGCTTCACATATTCTACACGAACGGTTAACACATGTGATATAAAACCCTAAATCCGACCGTAGAGGAGCCTAGCCTTGGATGATGGACTTTACAACCCATGCGATTCAATGTCATGGAATACACACTCAACGTGTGTGACAACATCTGGTTTTATAAAACATTCAACACTTATTCCTATCCATCTCACTTTTATATCCAACATGTTAAACTTAGACTTGGTTTCAACCACTCAAGTCGTCAAAAACTTGCATGCGTTGTCTAATATTCAATTCATTCTGTACACAGATTCGCTTTTCTTCACATCCAAAGTTAATGACTACCTAACAGATGTATTCACTCTGAATTTACACTTCACCGTTTGTGAAAAGACTGTCACATAAAACATTTTACACACTGCAGTCCGGATCTCAACTAAGGATAAAAACTTTCTAGTGCTGTGGCGAACACTGTTTTCATATAACATTCTAAACTCTCATTGCAGTAGAAAACTGCTTTTAGTAAACCTGATGAAGCGAATCTAACAGTCATGTAGTTTGAATTTTCTAATAGGGAAACATTTGGCAACTGTCTCCAATAAAACTTTCTAACACTGTGAAAGTAAGTTACAAGACAATCTACACTGTGCAGTAAAACCTTCTAAAACTTTCTAGTGCTGCTGTGAGTTCGGTCAGTCATACAACGTCAATGATCAAACATTATTTTCACAAACGTGTGTCGCGGTAATATTATTTGACTACACTAACGCTTGCATTTCATGACATGTGTGTTTCATAAAACATCATGATCAAACTTGACTAACTATACATCAACCTGTGTTGCAGTAAAACTTTTACAAACCATGATACACTTTCTGACTAGACTTACGAATACAACGTTAATGATCAAACTTTACTTTTACAAACCTGTGTTACAGTAACACTACTTGACTACACTAACTTTGCAAACCATGATACACTTTCTGACTAGACTCACGAATACAACTTCAATGATCAAATTTTCTAACTATACATCAACCTGTGTTACAGTAAAAATATTTGACTATACTAAACTTTGCTTTTACAAACCATGATACACTTTCTGATGACGCTCACGAATAAACGTCATGATCAAACTTTCTAACTATACATCAACCTGTGTTACAGTAAAAATGTTTGACTATACTAGACTTTGCTTTTACAAACCATGATACACTTTCTGACTAGACTCACGAATACAACTTCAATGATCAAACTTTCTAACTATACATCAACCTGTGTTACAGTAAAAATATTTGACTATACTAAACTTTGCTTTTACAAACCATGATACACTTTCTGATGACACTCACGAATAAAGTTCGATGATCAAACTTTACTTTCACAAACGTACGTCACAGTAAAACTACTTGACTACACTAGCGCTTACATTTTATGACATGTGTTTCATAAAACATCTTGATCAAACTTTTCTAACTATACATCAACCTGTGATGCAGTAAAACCTTTGTACAACATGATACACTTTCTGACTAAACTTGCGAATAAACCTTCAATGATCAAACTTTCTAACTATACATCAACCTGTGCTGCAGTAAAACTTTTGTACGACACTGACAAGAGCTTGTTCACTAGCGAAGAGAGAAGTCTGTGATGTGTTGCGTGTGGCGCATGAATGTCCTCCCTTCATTCCTTCATCATTTCGTCTCCGTGATAGAGACAAGCAGAACTGATGGTTCATTCTCGCATGGTTGGCCAACTGTCGGGAGTCAAGTGCAATGGAGATTTTATGAGGTAACCTGTGGCTGATAGCTAAATGTCGCCCTGGCGGTCAGAGTACAACGTTGAGACGAAAAATTGCAAACATGACGCAAAGAGGTTTCACAAGGATTACCATTGCCCACGTCCCGTGCAGTACTCCGCGGACTTCACCGCTGTCTCGAAATCACCCACAGGAAGTATCACACCGAAAATCGTGCACCGTCCATGTCTTGATCGCCAGACATGAAAACCGGTGGAGTTGGTAAGAGGTTGACAGACTTTGAGCAGCTTGATAGCAAGCCGTAGAGAGCTTGATTCACCAGCGTTTTGCAATGGAGATGTTTAGAGGCCACCCATGACAAGATAGCTAAGACTCAACCGATTGGCGTTCAAAGTGCTACGTTGAGAACTGTGTCAAATGCCCAACATGAGACGAGTTGCCCCAGCGGTTTCGGTCTAAACTATGACACACTCCCTTGCCACACTTATCACTACGGCATCGTCCGCCGTCCCGAAGGAACACCCTGTCAGTGGAATATTACAGCAAAACTCTCCGTGTCTTGCTCGCTTTCAGTGAAAAGCTGCTTATACCATGAGAAGACTGGCTCAGACATCATTAAAAATCCTTTCATTGACTTCAGCAGGGTCGAACACCCCAGAAAACCTCCAAAACTAGTGAATTTTAATTTTTCAACTTTTTAGCACTACTTATGAAATTTTATAAGTAGTCTATCACTTAGGGCAGGTCAATAGCGACCGAACCTTTTTTGAATCAAGTCAAACGGACTTGTAGAAGCAAAGTTACAAGCCTTTAAAGTTTTGGAGTCTTTTATGGCCTGGAGACGAAGGCCATCTCCTGGCGAACCTCTAAGTCTGACGCCTTAGCTGATATCAGCAATGAAATTTTCTAAGTCGAAATTTCTTACAGAAACCGGGTTTTTCAGATTTCCAATGCTATCATCGGAGCTCCAGAGTTCACCTACCCCAACCCAGTCGGGAGGAGAACTGATTTCCACAAGCAGAGTTTCCACTTATATAGTGTGTGGCGATCAGCTGATGACGTAATACCCATAATTCAAACAGTAAAACCCGTCTATCTCTGGTTCTAGTGCTCCGATGGAGCTGGAAATACCCAATTTCCATGTAGAATTGGACGCTCAATCTGAATCTGTCCATTTTCCCATGCAATGCTTCGGTTTGGCTCTACAGCCCACAGCCATCGCAAAAATTCTAACTTAGTCGTTTTTCGGAAAGAGGATGAAAAATTTTTTCTCTCCGATGACTTCCAAATTTAGCATGTCGAAGCTGAATGTGACGCTGATTCCAATTCTGGTCTCTGATTTACCGTCCGAGGCTTGCTTCACCCGCTAGAGCGATTTTCGTAAACATTCTAACTCTGTCGTTTTTCGCCAAGGTCCAAAATTTTCAATAACGTCTCACCTCTAAACGAAGGCAGATACGAACAAGCCATGTTTTCCACTGAATTTGTCTCACTCCCAGCTTTCAAACGAGCTATTGCACGACTTTCTACGATGTCTACAACCAAAGTTGGAAGTTTGGCAGGAGGGGAGGAGGTCAAAACTTTTTCTCTCCAATTGAGTTGGGGAAAACTTCCTAGACCCAACTTTGACCAAAACGTCCGAATTTGCACTCCATTTTCCCATCCGAGGTCTCCTTCTGCCTGAAAACCGACTTTTCTCATCCCAATACCACCAACACCTGCCTTTTCCAACTCTGACGTTTTCCTGCCATTTTCCTCCCGAAACCCAGGAAAATTAGTCCAAACTGAGCTTTCCACTGCATTTTTCTCACTCTTAGCTTTCAAATGAGCTATTGCACGACTTTCTACGATGTCTACAACCAAAGTTGGAAGTTTGGAAGGAGGGGAGGAGGTCAAAACTTTTTCTCTCCAATTGAGTTGGGAAAAACTTCCTAGACCCAACTTTGACCAAAACGTCCGAATTTGCACTCCGTTTTCCCATCCGAGCACTCCTTCTGCCCGAAAAACGACTTTTCTCATCCCAAAACCACCAACACCTGCCTTTTCCAACTCTGACGTTCTCCTGCCATTTTCCTCCCGAAACCCAGGAAAATAAGTCCAAACTGAGCTTTCCACTACATTTTTCTCATTCTCAGCTTTCAAATGAGCTATTGCACGACTTTGTACCATCTCTAACACCAAGGTTGGAAGTTTGGCAGGTTTTTCTCTCCAATGTCGCTGGAAACATCCTTCCTAACCCAAAATTGGCCAAAAATTCCGAATCTGGCCTCCGTTTTCCCATCCGAGCACTCCTTCTGTCCGAAACATGGACTTTCTCATCCCAAAACATCCAAAACCTGACTTTTCGAACTCTGACGGTTTCCTGCCATTTTCCTCCCTATACCCAAGAAAATGAGTCCAAACTGAGCTTTCCACTGCATTTTTCTCACTTTTAGCTTTCAAATGAGCTATGGCACGACTTTCTACGATGTCTACAACCAAAGTTGGAAGATCGTTGCCGAGGGGGGGGGAGGTCCTCAAATCTTTTTCTCTCCGATGCCGCTGGAAACATCCTTCCTAACCCAACATTTCACGTAGACTCCGAATTTGCACTCCGTTTTCCCTTCCGAGCACTCCTTCTGCCCGAAAAACGACTTTTCTCATCCCAAAACCTCCAACATCCACCCTTTCCACACTCTATTCCTCCCACATTCCTATCACCTTCCTTCCCATCCCTTACCCGAACACTCCTTCCTTCCTTCCAGAGGGGGGGGGAGGGACCCGTTTCCGCTCGGACCCATTCCTCCCAACACATCCTTGGCCAACTCCCTCACCTTCCTGCCAGAGGGGGGGGCTGAGTCAGCATGATGACTCATCGATGACTCATCACTGCACCGCACTGTCCTTGATTTTGGCACGGGGTTACTACTATGACTGAATCGGTAATGCAGCAAGAAACCTGATAGACGAAACTTCAGCTCTTATTGATAATTTTCCGTTAAGGATTCCTGTAGTTACAATATTGTTATTCGGTTCGGAAAAATGTCATGTAGTAAATCGTACATTTTGATAAACGCAGCGGCGTTTATTGGAGGAAACATGGCATTCGGATAAATGTTTTACACAATTGTATCCCGCCCCGTTGCCATCGACCGTGAGAATTCTGTGGACGCCAAAGTCTCGTCAATTGTGCTATTTTTAAAGAAGAAATGATCTTTGATCGAAACATTTACACTTTTCTACTTATAAAATAATGATCTCCTAGCGACTGGTCAGTAAGTTGTTCAACTGTGAAATGCAGCTGTTCTCTATCTGTTGTCATTTCTTTGCAGTTATCCTCTGCGCTACATACCACTGCCTCAGAATGCGCCAGTTGACTACATCACATATCCTCAATCTCCTTCGCCCTCTCTCCAACCTCCAAGGTCCCCAGAGGGCTCCCAGCCTCTGGCGTACATCGTGCAGATCGTGATGCGAGCTGCTGTGCACCCATGGTCCCGTGATGGCTCTATGCATCCTCTGGACGCCCTTCGAGCGCCTCTCCGTCACAGTTTTGAGGTAGTGCGTCAAATTGAAGCCACTCAGACACGGAATGGTTCTCGGATGTTAGCAGACTTGTGTCTGCAAGTCGGCGAGCCTGTCTTTCTTCCACGAGGCGGAAAATCGAAGATCGACGGTGAGGAAGTTGAGGATACCGGTCCGAATCCACTCCCAGTCTATTCATGTCTGATGACTGGACCAAGCAGTTTATGGAACGGCAATGAACAGCGGTTCACCTCTGATAAACACGTGCTGAAAACCATCTATTCACAAGGTCGAGGTCATCTCAAGGACATTGTCTTCGGCTTGCCATGGAAGGAGACTGGAGTATCACGGTTCATGTTGAGAGCAGTGCAAAGGGTGGTCACATTCAGTGTGACACTAGTGCTGCGCGAATACGACCCCGAGTGAGTTCTATGACTAGTTTCAGATATCATTGTAGATTAAAATTCTGCTTAAACAGCATAGTGATGAATGTGAGAAAAAGCCTTGCTGTTATTATAGATTTTTAACTATTATCCCAAATTTTCGCCTACTTAGGCCGCTTCAGGGGATTGAAAGGGAGACAAGCTTTGCAATTCAAACTTACATGGTGACATGGATATGTATAAATTCATGAAGGGATTATGTTACATATCCATGTCACCATGTAAGTTTGAATTGCAAAGCTTGTCTCCCTTTCAATCCCCTGAAGCGGCCTAAGTAGGCGAAAATTTGGGATAATAGTTAAAAATCTATAATAACAGCAAGGCTTTTTCTCATATTCAGATATCATTATTCACAATTAACATGCAGAAATAATATGGTGGCAAACCCTTTCGAATATGAGCTTTTTAGTGCTCTTGGAGCATAATTGATGGTAGAATTACACTTTGATGAATGTTTGTGTTAATTGTTGATTTTTTCCTGTTTTGAGGATCCCAAATTTTTTTGATGGAACAAGGGAAAAAGCGCTTGTTTTTTATCAGCCGAAGCTTCTTGCCACAACATCGTTAAACATGATCACGGCAACTGATTTATATGTAGATTCAACATAATTTTAAATATTAATTAGATAGAAGCATCGATTTACATGCTCAGCCTAATTGTATAATGTACATGTGCCTAAATGTAATATACTTGAAGCCATTTGTACACTGCAACCTATCAAGAATCAACAAAGAAATCAAATTACATCATCCCACATATGTTCAATATCATTGAATGGTCTATTACCCCTCCTTCATCTTGTCTACATGGCCTCCTTGATCATTTTGTATTTTATTTTTTGCACGATCCAAGATTTTATGTTTTTGAAATTGAATTTGTGGTTCTGACTCGGCAGACTTGTGTCAATTCCCCATAAAATGTAATCGATTACAATTACGAAATACTCAGTCTTCCTTCAAGTACATTTCAATTACTTAAGATAATTGTCGGCATTACACTATTCGTTTTCCCGCTGTTTCTTTTCTGGGCGGATATGCGGTCAATCACTATTGCTCCCCGGAAAACAGACCAAGTTTGCAGCTTTGATATTAAATTGCCACCTTTTATACCCTTCCAAGTGCTTTCGCCTTACATCTCCACTGCGATCCAAACTGAAGATGCAGTACTGTGATGTGGAGACTCTATTACGATTGCAATTGATTTAAAGATATAAACTGTGGCTTTTTGAAGAATTTATGTGCCTCTCATTTTCCGAGGAAAAATTAATTGTAATATTTTTTCTAATTTGCATTTTCCGATCAGCAATTAGAGGGGAAAGAATTTAGAATACTAATATAACAATGACTCTTAATTTAGATTTTAACAATACGGTTCCTAGTAAATTTCTTTGAAAATTAGTGCTAATTGTGCACCGGTGCACATGTAAGTATTTTAGCGCATTATCGAAAAGGAGAGTAAAGCAATTTAAAATGCGTGCTAATGAACAGAGCTGACCGTAATTGCAATTACGTCTCAATTACATGGCTAAAGATGTAATTTCTTACAAACACAAATGACTCATCAGAAAATGCAATTGATTACAATTTCTAGCTACAGCAATTGTAATGCAATTACAATTACAACACAAGTCTGCTGCACGAAAAGCTTGCGAAAATCTTCGGCTTTTCAACAAGCGCTGTTTTCTCTTTCTGTTTCTGTAATTTGGGATACTTCAAACAAAAAAGAAAACTGTCTGTAAGTGTTAATAAGAGGCAGTTGATAAATAGAATGATAAGAAATAAAGCTATCTGCTAAAGCGAGTAAATGAGCAACTAAAGCGTTTGGTTGATGCGAATGGAGCCGTCTGAGTCAAGTTGCTTTGTCTTGATGATACTTCTTTTTCAGGAAGAAGAACACGAATGAAATGACACTTTTTAATAAAGATCTTCCCAACCAAAGACAGAGCGGTCGAGCTTGATGTTTTATCATGTGCTTCAATGTCAGATATAATTCTACTGTAAAATCACTTCTATTACGTCAAACTGCTAGCAAAAGCCAATTTGTTATCCACTGCGCAGCTTAGGTAGTAAGTTGCATCCATGTAGATGCGATGTTCAAACCACTGATTTTTTTAGAATCTTTCAATTGTGTTCCTACACACTTTTCTTTGACGAAACACGGACATAAATTACAGAATATCACAGGCTGGTTCAATGCTTCTATGAAATATCATTCCGATGTAATTAATCAGATGTAAATAAATAATGTCCGATTATTTTGATTTTTTTTTTGAAAAGTCGTGATTTTTCCCAGCCCTTCAAGAAAAATGACGTCTATTGCCAAAATGGGCAATCATTAGACTTTCTTCTCTGAGATTCAAAGAGATAAATCGCAACTATCCGCTAGTTACGCTTGAGCTTGCATGAGTATGAATACCGTCAATATCGATATATAATTGCCGTATGAACCTGAATGAAATCGCCTTGATATTTGCATGACATTTTGATAGTAACAAACCATTGTATTATAGCTGCGGCTACTTTTCGAAGAATTACGGTGCATTTTATCATTCAGTCTATTGTAGGAATAATAATGCCAGATTTTTGTAAGATGCTGTTTTATGTGGGTGTCTTTATTCTGTGAAGCAAGTCAAATTTTCACTGTAATTTGACTGAAATTGTCTGGGGAATAAGTGAGAGCGCTTTTCGTAGGCTACTTAGTATTGTCATTCATTAACAACATGGGAATCTGCTTAGTCCGAACACGTTATCTGGGCTGCAGAAGGCGTGCCTAACAGATGCATCGGTGCTTCAGCGCGAAAATCAATCTACCTAGCAACTTCAGTCTTTCTTCATGTTATTTGTTCAAAAACATATTTCTGAGGAATATAGAGCTCTACTAAATGTCTGATACGTTAATTTGGAATGATAGCAAACCACTAGAACAAAATCATTAATCTCAAATGACGTTTGAATAATGTAGGAGCAATCCATTTTCACCTTTCTCTAACAGATTTGTGCTATTTCTTTTTCATAATTTCTATTCCTTCTTTGACGTCACCGTTCCTATACTGCTTGTTACATGTCATCAATGTTGAAATTCTTTCTATCTGGGGATGCTGATAATCTGTGGTGATCGAAATGCTTCTATAAAACAATAGCACGCTATTCATGCTTAAGTAACTTTCACTTTTCAATATAAATTAGTGCTTCAGTTACCTATCAATTTGGTGAAGGATGTGACTTTTCGATTTTGCTTGAATTCCGGTTGCCACACGACTGAGATGGGTGGGGCACGTGACGAGTAGATAGGTGGATTATGTGGGGAGAAGAGTGAGAGGAATAGAGATCTGGAAACGAAAGAGAGGGAAACCAAAGAGAAGATGGAAGGATTGCAAGTAAGAGGATACGATGGCCACGGGATTGACGTAGGAAGATACGAAGGACAGGAAGCTATGGAGAAATGGAATTCGGAGTTCGAGTGATATCCGCACTGGCGACACACATGAAGTGGGAACAAAGCCGGAGGAAGAAGAAGAGGATTTTCTATGGAGATTTTCAGGCCGATAAGGATTTTTCACAGCGAGAAGTTGGATAAGTACTTTCTATACTTGTTTGTCTTGTTAGCCCGCTTCGATTATCGATTGGCCATGCGTTGTTTGACATTCGTTTGACGCGCTGCATGAACATGATAGGAAACCATACGGAGAAAATTGGCAGAAATCATAGTATGACCATATGTATGAGCTCAAATATATTTCATGCGTATGCAGAATTCATACTCGTAACATGCTATGTTCATACCTATGAAATGTACTTTCGTGTCAAAGCAAGAGCCTGAACCAACTGAACTACCTTACCTACCACTTAAAGGATTAATTTCTTCTCAATACCTCCAGCGAATGCAATGTCCGTTATTGCACTTCCACATGGCGAGTCCTTTTGACACGAACTAACACGCCCACAGAGGAATTCAAGTCATACTATCCTTCTTTGCCACTTAAAGCTGAACCCTCAATGACGCAGCAGTCTGAGTCTGAGATGAATATTCTACGCATTGTGCATTTTCAATTTGATGCAATCTACGCTGCATGCTGGCCTCCTGAGTTCTGACTAATTGGATTAAACTGAATTCCGCCCTCTCGCAGAAAGCGGTTGTCTGTCATGCATGAAGTGAATGAGTGTCACTCATCGCATCATCGATTCCTCAAATTTTTAGTACAAAGCAATTATTTCGGACTGAAAACTTGATACATGTGAGTAAGTACAATATCCGAAAATACGGTCACCTGAGAGACAGAAATATCATTATTATTGGTAGTGTTTGAGATCCGTTGAGGGAAGGAATGAATATGTGATCTTGTCTCAAATAAAGATTGAAAAAGCTCATTTCGCAACCATCTTGACGAACTCCCCATTCTCGTTTCAGATTCATCGCAGAAGTACGACGTCGACTTCGTCACAAATATGAATACACTGAGGATGTTTCTCCCTCAAACAGCGACACTGAATCTCGTCCAGCCACTGTCGTTGTCTACAGAGAGAAAGATTACATCGGCGAGAATAAGACACTGGCCATGGCCTACATTGTACTCCTGCTCTATGTCTACTTTTCAGTTCGTAAGTCAATATGAGAGTATTAATTCCATCTGATCAAATCCTTGACCTAGTCGTTTTATTCTGTAGGGAAAATAGAGATGGTGAAATCAAAATGGGGCTTGGCGTTCAGTGCTTGCTTTACAGTTGTCGCCAGTCTTCTCATGTCCATCGGAATTTGCGTCTACTTTGGACTGACACCCACCCTCAATGGCAGGTAAGGAACAAAAGCTGCAGGATGAACTTTAAATTACCCTATTCATGACTGGGAGATATAATGCATTAACCAGGAATACAATGCGACCTCTCTCGATTTTTTGTCGTCAGTGATGAAAAATACGGAGGCCGTGAGAGATGCTAAATTACAGAGTACGTATTTGGAATCAATATGTAAATCTCATACAAAGAAAAGACATTAAAAAACAGTCGCTAAGGTAGGAAAAGGGGAGAGTTGAGGATATTTCACTGAGAAAATGCTCATGCCATTTGCAATGCATCTGATATTACATGGGAAATGAAAATTTGTATGAGAAAGTTGCGTATAGGTTGATGTACTGTAACCATAAACTAAATAAAACAGATTGCAACCGCTCGATTGTTACGTGATTAATGAGACTGCGAAGGTGATAACAAGTAAGCGATAGGGATAGATCGATACATAAGAGACATCTAGATACAGTTAGAACAGGTTTCAATGCAATGGTTTAAGGCAACGTTAGGCCGATGTAGCATATGGAGACAAAAACTGCTTCATCATTAAATTCTAATCCGCGAGGCCTTTCGACGACTCTCGTCAAGCTGTACGTCGTATTTACAGATAAATCATGAAATACGTTTATATACAAAATGAAATAAAAGAAAGTGAGTTAAAGTCAACTGTCAGAAGTTATAAGTCAGATCCACGGTAGCGCGAGCGTCATCACTCTTTGGGTCTTGTGACGTTGATGATTGTCGCCTCTAGGAATGGTAGTAACGCTGCTTGACGAGCCTTGGCGACCTTCTTGAAGTACGATATCTTTCTGCGTGTGACGTCAAACTGCGATGGTTTGTTACTAAAATCTTCAAACAACTCACATGTGTGTAAAGTTTCCCTTTGCCATAATATGACCGAACATAATTCTGAATTGAAACATTCGCTGTTATGTTTTCGAAAGTAGTTTCTCACTCTAAATCTAAAAATGTGTGCTGATTGTAGAAGTGTAATTATGGGGATCGTCCATAATCCACGTGGACAAATATATGAGATTTTTAACCCCATTCCCCCTAATGAACAATTCATGGACACTGGCCCACACCCTCCTCCCCCACTCACGTGGACAGTGGACAATTACTGATATTCATTGTTGATATGTATTCAACTTTTCTAATCTGCATTTGCGGGCCTACAGTGTGGATACAGTGCTGAATTATATTCTTTGTGATTAATTGATAATTTAGCTCACAGTATTGGGTTGTCCTTCGATTTCTATTCATGAATTTAGGCCGGTTGTTCATACCATGAGATAAGGATCTTCTTAGCTAAATGCGCAGGACACAAGAAAAAGGTACGGGCTCGTCATCATGATGATGGACGTGTGATATAAAGAGAACTCGCAGGATGGCAGTTTCACTATGGTTTTACTCATCCATCGAACCACAAGCTGCTCCAACCAATCAGCGATGGACAACTGGAGGGACCCTCTCCAAATGTCCTTGAATCTACAAGGCCATTAATGAAACACGTTCGACTAGGTTACACGTACAACTTTTCAGGTACCAACTTTGCGGTATTCTAAAATCTCAAAGCAGACATTGATCAAGATTCAAACTCATCATTGCAAAATGACAAAAAGTAGATTATTGTACATATGTAAACAATGATTTTAACATTTTCCCTTTAATAGTCCACGTGGACTCGTTCAATTGCCCCCTCCTTCACATGTACAGGCATTGGACAGCACTACAAGGCAACACCTCCTCCCCATCTCCACGTGGATTGTGGACGATCCCTTACACTTCTCAGATGTTGCTCATTGCATTAATTGATAATAGTTTTGTATTTTCTGTTAATTCATTGGAATTGTAGATTGTTGAACATATGATCTGTCTGTTCAGCACGGGAGATGAAATGTTTACTTTACTTGTGTTGTTTGGAGAGGATAACAGTAAGCGTTGAAGGAAGTTACAGAGATTTTCGCCTCAACCAAGGCAATATGTCATATAAGCAAGTTAGGGATGGCCGACCACTGTACCAGAGGTAGAACCAGTCAAATCCTTGTTTTTGCTGTTACCGTTGTCGTCTGCTAGGCCGTAGTCCATGGCTAGGCTGGCACGTCTGAAATTGCCTCCAATGCTGCAGAATAATGGGTTATCAAAAAATTATTGCAATTAATTTGGGCAAGCAATCAATTGATGTCAATTGCAATCAATTATGTGCAATTTTTAATCATCATTGTTTGAATAAACTAATTATTGATTTCGAATTAGTTTTTTGTTTTACTTAAACGAACTAGACTACATGAACCTAGATACTTGACAAGTCACATGAATCACATGAAATGAATATCAGTGTATTATTCATTGAATGTGAATATTGATAAATTTTATTGCAATCATGCTATTACTACTTTACTTAAATGATACGTGATAATTACTGGAACAAGTGAATGAATAATCTTCATGTACCTGTAACGGAGCATAAAGTAGAGTTTTAAAGTTATCATAATGGTACTGTAATATAGAAATACTAGGCTATATACGTTGCGCACCAAATAGTTCCTGATTAGAACCCTGAGAGAGATCAGTAAATAGGATATGTTTAGTAGGTTTTGTATATAAATAAATAACCGAACTGGGATGCTTTTCCTATAATTGTGAGTGCTGACGCATTGGAAGTAAATCTGTCAATTAAATACTTTGTCGACTGCAGCCAAATTTATTCAATCAATAATTTGCAATTATTAACACCAATCAATTAATTGCAATGCAATAATTTTTTTGATAACCGCTTTTCAGAACCTCCTGCTATCTTCATCACAAAACTGACAATTCAACCCGCTTTACTTCAACAACAGCGCTCTCAATAACATGGTCGGCTCAACTAACTCCAACACGTAGTCACTCCTACTACAGAAACCGGCCCTATCAAGTATTGAACCGAATTTGAGCGTCTCTTTTAGCATTAGGAGTATCCATCGATTTGATGCTCCTTTTTTGCATCTGCATCTCCGGATACGTTGAGTAACCTCTTTCACCACATCATCTCATATTTTGCTGATCCAGATTAACCGCCTCCGGATAGGAGGCTTCGCATGGAAAGAATACAAGACAGCACACACAGAACGCAAAAAATGCCTACTGCTGGCACGGGGTTAATTTCAGGTTTCAGCTTCAACCTGGAGAGGCAGCATCTTCATTATCGCAGTTTTTCCGCTTTCTTCAATTTAAAACAAGAATTTATTCGTCAATCGGAAGGTTTAATTGAATGACCTCTACAGCACACCGGTTTATCTGACGAGGATAGACTGCATCTCCAACCGCATCTTGCCGCGTTCTCCCGATGCAGCTATGACAAGGATAAATGTCATTTTTAGAGAGTGACTCACCAAATTAATCTATGTCTGCTCCATTACTTAAGAAACATCAGTATCACTAATTAACTCGTAAAAATGTTTCATTTGTGTGGTGTCCGTGGCACAGTGGTTAAGTGCTTGGCCTAGCGATCTTTTGGTCCAGAGGTCGAGTCCCGAAGGTGTCATTGGAAGTCGGCAGGAAGGGCATCCGGACTAAAAGTACTACAACACTCCATAAGTCTGACTGTGTCAGCACCGTCCAAGCCCCAAGTATGAGGAGTAGTGACGTAAAAGCTTCATTATTATTCAAGCAGTTCGAATACCATAATGTTAATTAAACGTCAACAAGTTTTTTTTTAATTTTTGAATGATATGCCTCTATGGAGACAATCTTAGCACGTAAATACGATCAGTAGAATCCTCCTGAAGAAAATTTCCTAACAAAGTATTGCTTGTCATGTAGATGACATGACTTTGCATCCAAATATGTTCTAATAACAATACTTGCTTGATATTTTCAGCGAAATTTTCCCTTACCTTGTTGTTCTCATTGGATTAGAGAATGTTCTAGTCATAACCAAATCAGTTGTGGCCACTCCTGTGGTACTGCCGGTCAAGTATCGGGTTGCTCAGGGTAAGTTATTATTCCTTTTTCCATTTCATTCTCTTACTGATCATTACTTCATTTATTCCAGGTCTCAGTAAGGAAGGATGGGCCATAACAAGGAATCTGCTTGGGGAATTGTCTCTCTTGGCGATTGGATTTCTAACTTTCAATCCTGCCATCCAGGAGTTCTGTCTGTTTGCTCTTGTTGGATTCACTACTGACTTCTTTCTCCAGATGTTCTTCTTTGTGACTGTTCTGTCCATTGATATACGAAGGATGGAGGTGAGTTTACAATTCATCATACTCATTATCATGCAGCATCTATCCACATCAAAATCTTTTCAGTCATCCTCGACTATCTCGTTAGTCTACCAGTTTCCAGTCTAGTTGACTACGTACACCATTGATTTCATGAGTGCTCAGAATTCTCCAAGCCGTAGGGCAGGTGAATAGATAGTTTTTGATATGACATTTGACTCCGATGAAATCAGTGAGATTTAGTACATTTATTTCAAGATTTCTTGCTATGCTAGTGCTCCTGGTTTTTCTGAATCTTCCTATTTATTTATTAAACGTACAATATTTGAGTGGCGTTATGTCAACACGACTTCAAGGCCACTATACAGTAATGTCACAATCACAGATGAAGAAAACGAAAGGAACAGAAGTGTTACAAGGGGAAAGACCGAACGAAGAGGAAGGTCTTTAGGGAGCGCTTGAAGGATCGGAGGGATGGTTTACTGATCACAGTTTGTGGGAGAGAGTTCCAAATTCTGGCGGCTGCCGACGGGAAAGCTCGGTTTCCGATCGATCGTCTTGAGAAGGGCACGGACAAGGCGGATCTGCCTGCGGAGCGAAGGTGCCTCCGCGAAGGGATCGAGGAAACACTTTGAAGGGAATCGATGAGGTAAGGCGGAGCGCAGCAGTTGAAGCACTGGTAGCAGAACACAGCAAGACGGAAGTGGATCCGCTCCTGCATGCGCAGCCAGTGGAGGTCTTTCAGGAGAGGAGTGATGTGGGAGCGGTTGGAGGAGTTGTGTAGGAGTCTAGCAAATGGTATGTAGGAGTCTAGCAACCCTATTAATGGTAGATTAGGCGCTCAGAGCAGGGATTCCAACTAGATCCGGATTGTTCAGTTAAAATGGATGGATCTCGGTATTCGGCGGAAAATGCATGATGGGGCGAGGGTCAGGGACCTGAAATTAGAGAAATGTTGGTCAGGAACATTTCGCTATTTCCGGATTTTCGGATGTTGAATTTCGTAATACGGAAAAATATTGAAAGTCTAATTTATCAGAGTTTGGAGATTATTTACTCAAATCTTCAAAAAACTTGACATGTTCAGATTTAGCAGACTGTCTCTTGTACCGTTGTATTCGTTTCCAGTTTTCGAACATCGCTATACTTAAGCTTTACATATGTACAACCATGATGTAGAAATTAGCATTGCCAATGATGCGCGGAGCCATGATGTTCACAAACAGGGACAATGCACATGTAAATAAAAGGTCCGTCTTTATGCACGTGTCACTCACTCTTTAAAGGATCCGTGATATATACAATAGTCTCAAAGTTAAAATTGATTAAAATGTGATATGACCATTGAAATGCATCTCAGATAATCTTGAAGTTAATCGAAATATGCCCAGGGATAAAATAGCTGAGGAAGCAAGTTAACCAACGAAAATCGTACCATACTGTAAAATGCCTACAACGAACGTGTTGGCTTATGTGGTCTCCGTGGCACAGTGATCTAGTGCTTGGCCTAACGATCCTTTATTTTAGAAGTCGAGCCCCGTAAGTGTCATAGAAAGTGGGCAGAAAAGGCATTCGGACTGAAAGTATCACAGCACTTAAGAAAATTCTAACTATGTCAGCATCGCCCAAGCCCACATAATGGGGGACACAGAGGTGATGTAAAAGCTAAATATTTTAGTCCTAGATTCACATGGTACATAATTATGCCACTTTAAGGCCACTGCCGCATAGCTATCGGGCATCAGTTCGTGGAGCAGGGTTCTATGAATACCAGATCTGCTTTCAGAGCCCAAAATACGCTACCGGATTGTTTTCGGACTGGATTGGGAAACCTGTCCAGAATCTACAAAGACCTGATTACTGGCGAATGAGAGAGCAAGACCAGACTAGTTTCCAGTCACAATCCTCGCTCAACCTTCTGGTCTTCTAAGGGATATGTCAAGTTTGAAAGAAGTTTTTTCTTGCAATTGTGTCATTTTTTCAGTTGTTTCAAATTATGTATTTCAAACAAGTTGAAACTGATAATAATAATAAGAGGAAGAATCCAGCAACTATCAAAGATTCCTATTTTTTTGCTTCGTTTTTTATATTGGACGAGACCTTGCCATTTCGGTGGAGAAAGTTTAGTACAGTTTGTTTCTAGCCACGAAGAATATTGCCTTCGGAAAGATAATTGACACAAGCCAACTTGACTTGATCATGAAATTGAAGCCATCAACAATAATTATCGCCTTGTTATTACACTTATTCATTCATCTATTGGCGAATTGTGATATGGGTTCAGAACCTTACATGGCTTGTTCTTATTCTAAACGTAAATACTGTAGATTGAGCTCTTGATCTTCAGTATTTCAGGCAAGACTGCATAATTCCAAAACTTGTTTGTCAGTATAAAGAGTATTTTTTACACTTTTTGATGTATGAAATTATTTAAGTTTTTTTCAGCATCATCAACAAAAAGTGAAAATCTGGCAAACTTCGAGTTTACATCTTCTTATCATGTGCGAGTCAACATCGGTTGTCAGCTTCGAGCCTCATGCAATGGCAATGTTTTGTCTCATCAAAGTTCGAGTCGGAATTTGTAATTCTAATTGACGTAATGTCAATAGCAATGATCTGTAGAAGAGGTTCCATAATAGAGCCTTCAATAAAAACAACACTTACGGTGTGAGGGTCATTGTAGTTTATTGGTCACATCATGACCCCTAACATTAAAGGTCATGTAATCAACGAGTAGAGTAAAATTATTCGTCAGTTGATTTGAATATTTTCATTATCTTGTAATGAAGACTTAATCGATAAACAACCTTTATCGCTTTGTGTATAGTTAAAAATCTATTAGCGCCTATTCATTACAATCATAAAACCTTCAGAATGTCATCAGCTCCATCTACACAAGCAGTTAAATAGATTTGGATTTAGTACACATAATACCACAAAGATAATGAATCAACGAGCGAATGATTCTTATCCCACATTTGTACAACGGGTTTATCTTCAAAATTCACTGTTACAGTTACCTATAAACATTTTGAAAAGCATGACCTTGAGTTTGACAATAAATGACAGGGCTACTGTCACTGTAGTTTTCGTGGCACTATTTTTAAGCGATATGTATTTGGGATGTGTGGTCGAGGCCCGAGAGTGTCATTGGAAGTGGGCATCTGGAGCTGTCAGCGAAATTCAATGTCAGTGCCGCCCAAGCCCCTGAGTGGGGAGTATTGACGTCATAGCTTCGTACCTTAATACAAGTAGCTAGAAGGAATTCACCATTGTACACATAGATGTCCAAGTCAAGGTAGCAATCATCCATTTATCTACTTTTCTTGTAAAAAGTGCCACGAGCTGTTTCAGAAATCACAAAATATAGATGATCGTTTAACCCTTAGCAGGCCAACGTCTATACCAACTTACTTGGACCAAAGTCAGTCGTTTTGACCGAACTTCAATGTTTTCTATTTTAATGGCTGGAATGACAGCGGTATTGTTCCATGTTGGTCTTTCCCACATCCTTACATAAAAGCACTTCAGTCTACACAATTTCAGAAGCTTGCAATGACTTGAATTATTATTTTCGAAGCATTCGCATGAAGGCAGGAGTCCTGCGATAATAAAATAATAATAGGACAACATGCTGTCGATATCACTTAGGGATGACTACTGCCTTCACTCGCATTCCTTTTGAACCGTCAACGTGGCCTAGTGAAGATGGTGCGAGCTCGTCTCCACCGCGGACTTCGGTGCGATTCCTGGGTCAGGCGAGTGCGGTCGGGGAATCAAGGGTGTGGGTGTCATTTATTGACTTAATAATTGTCATTCTCTTTAGATGTCCAACAATCAAAAAATGCAAGAGGTCATTCATTTTGACCGACATCGGCCTGTTCAGGGTTAACGTCATTACTTTTATATGGAGCTTTAAGATCTTTCAGCTGGGATGCCCTTCCTGCCGACTTCAATTATATTTTCGGGGCTCGACCACTGGACAGAAAGATCTCTAGGTCAACCTCAACCACTGCTTCGGAGACCACTTAAAAGAAATTAAGGTCTTTTATTAAGTCTGGCCTTTTCAATGAGGACCCATGGTAAGATAAAGTGATATGAAACAGAATTGAAAGATTGATGACACGTGAGTACATTTTACATTCTATAATGCAATGATAGCAGCGGCACGAATTCTTTCTGTGAACATAAAATCGGTTTTTGTCTCTTGATGAATAAAATCTCGAGAATGGAGGGCTTTTCGATTTTGCACGTGACAAAGTGACAAACATACTTCTATGATCTACGTCACATTGAGCCAATGAACTTATCAAGTAATCAAGTATAATAGATAAGTTAGCTTATCAATTATAGCCTTCCCTTTCGACCACGTGTTGCCCAAAGTGGTGCATGCTCTTTGATACGCGTCGCCAAATGCCCACGAATTCTGCCGAAGTTCTCAACGAGTTCTCTCGAAGCAACTCGTGCCTCGTTTCCTTTTCCTTGACAAAATTACTTCAAGATACAAATTCATCTACTTATTTTCATATTTTGAAATTCAAAATTGAATCAAGGTTGAGTGACAGTGCATTAGAAGAACATTATATTGCAAGTATAATGCTCACTTGATGCATCTTATCTTGCAGTTGTCAGAAGCAGCTCCGCCTCAGGGCTCATCCCCTCTTATCGCGCCACAAGACATGGATGATACGTCATCCACCAACTCACATCCCTCCACGCCTATTCCTAATCCCACCAAAGGTCCCCCTCCGAACTGGCACAAAGGCAGATCGCCAAGTGTTAGTTTGAGTAATCCAATCCGGGTTTCATATCATCGAAGAACAGCCTCAGATGTTAATACGGCAGCTTTTTTCAATGGTGAGAAGGATGAGAGATACGCGGAGTATGTCCCTAGAAGACTGAGATTTCTGTATTATTGGGCACAGACGAGAGTCTTTCATCGTGTGTTCAAGGTGAGTACTCTTTATATCATTCACTTCGTTGTGACCGTGACGATGCAGTTACAGGACTGACCTGAAAGTAAAATTCAGTAGCCACTCATTCATTGATGGCTGCCTCAATTACTACAAATTGCTACACCATCTCTACGTAGTAAAAAATCAGTCATTATTAGGTAGAGTTTATTTTTCATTGCGTCGAAGTAGCTCAATTTTAATTGTGAAAATATTATAGCTATCATATAAATTGCTTTTGTTGAAACAGTTGAAATAACGAAAATTATTTTAAGATAACCAGTGGAAATATGCAAAATGTCATGACCAAATCTGTATTTAGTGAATTCAATATTCCTCGACATTTTAGAAAAATTGCTGAAGTGCTTATTCTATGTGTGTATTGCTGTTCTTCTTCAGAATCTTACACACACACACACACACACGAACACTGAAGAAATGTCCGGTCGATAAGTCGTTTTAAAATACTCCACCTTGCTCCATCCTTCAAATTTTTTACTAGCGAAGTTAGCTACAATTGTTTTGAAGCAGGATCTTTTCGAATGGATTCTTGCCTACTCAGAAATTTGGGAGGTTGAAATAGACTGACTTGTTTCTGAAATGTTAGTGGAGATGCATCAAAATGGATGTCTCACCAACCATTAATGTATTTCAAAAAATTGTTTTCGGAGAATCAATGATATTTGGATTTCTTGGTAAATAATGCCTTGCATGTAGTCTTGAATGCTGCAAGAAACATGAATATAAATAAAACATCGATTTTTAGTAGCAAACAATTTGTGGATGACAGTTTGCAATATATTCATTAAATCGATCAAATGAATAATCCTAGATGACTGACAGCTACGACTGGATTGACATCAGACAGTCTGAGGAAAATTATATGAATTAATATTCATGTCCATGTTTAAGCTCGACAGATCGATTGTGATTTCTCTTCTTTAATTTTGTAAGTTATTAAATTCGATTAATCCTCAGTTCCAGCGATATCAACATTGATTTTGAAAATGAGGAAATCGAAGTATTATTACATTGTTGGATGTAAAGGTAGACATTAGATTGTTCCAGAAAATTTATTTCTTCGTCATCAATTCACAGCTAACTAAATGAATATAAACGTCAGATCAATTATTATGCAAAGGATGCGCACCTGCCAGGACTTGAACCCACGACCGGTCGACCACCCAGATTATTTAGACCTATTACTTCAAGTTTGTCGAATAGCCGAACAAAAGTGCACTTAACATCGACAGAGAGAAGGCACTGGACGCCGAAGACCCCGTCAGATTGTAACACAACTTACCGTTTCTTTGGTCAATAAATTCGCAGAGAGAATTTATAACTTTTGTTCCACTTTTGGACAAACTTGAAGCATGGCTAGCCTCTCTCGACGCTTGGTCAACTCTGTCAAGACCTATTACTCTGGCCCAGTACTGAATTGAGAAACACAGGTTGATATTGAATAATTTGGTACTTTATAATTGAATACAACATAGTATAATTACCTTTTATTTACAATTGATTTAAGAAACACGTGAAACTGTGGATGAATAAATGCAAATAAACAATTAAAAATATCCTTAATCTCATTTGTCTCAATTCCTTCGCTTGTAAGACTGCATCGAATGTCGTGTGATGTCTCGGATCTGAATTAAAAAGAGCGACGTAGATATTTAAAGCATGGACAAGCTATGAAAAGCATTTGACGGCTGCAGCCATGCCCTGCGTTGTGTATATGAATTATTTTCAGATAATATTGCATATTCTTACCGCCTTACATTTGTAGCTAATGTAGGGACATGTAATTGCATTGTAGGTTGAGAAGTACCAAGTACATGTATATAATAGTCAAAGTACATCAGTATGCATCAATCACATCGCTTGCAGTCAAAACTTCAGTCGTTTTTTAAACCGAGCAATTGTTTATCTTTATGGAATGCATTAAATTCACTCTGCGACTTCCAACTCAGTTAACATTTATCCCTTTAAGGCCTTGCTGCAAAACTCTTGTCTCACTCTCTTAGATAAGAAACAAACACATATTTTCGGCTTTTCAGCCTGTTGTGTCAAGTTTAAGTTAGTATTTTATCTTTCCTTTTTGTTGATTATGAAAAAGTCCTATAACGAACTATCGCATCTTTTGCAACTTGAGCATGTTTTGGATGTTGAATGAATATGAAAAGTCAAATGTTATCAGACAATATTAGCACTTTTATGTTTTCTTTTTATTTATCATCTTTTGATCACCAAAATTGCATTTTCTGCCGCTCGTGATAGGTAGTGGACAATGTTCCTGTGTGGATGTTGCCACATGTGATCATCAATCACGTGTGGAACATTGTCATCGGTCGAATTTTCAAGAGACTGACAACGGTAAGTTTATTGCGTGATGATATTGAGCTTCGTCGCCAACGAAAGCTCCCAAATGAAGACGAGTCATGAAGCAGTCAAATTGTTGTTTGTCACTGATTGCATTCCCGGTAAATTTCGTTTGTCTGAGTGATTCGAAACAGAAACCATAGCTGTTTACAAATGAACTTCGTATTAAATTTCCCCATATTGTAGTTTTGAGTGGTTTTTCTACACCAAAATGGCAAGATGCTGCACTGTACATATCTTGATTTTGCTGTCCTGTATGTAAATTTTGAAAATGACCTATCTAACGCAAGTATTAGTAGAATTTCAAACGCAAGCCATGGTTTACACTGAGGTTCTGCTAATATTTTGAATCGGCGAAAAAGTGACGTACTTGCAAGTGCGTCACTTATTCGCCAATTCCACCGTAAGAAATTAACATATCGCTGACATCAAAGTTATTTGATTAACGACGAACATCTCATACTTAAATTATCTGTGATCAATATTAACACTCATTTTTCAGGAAACAAAAGTTCAATACTTTCATTTTGTGATGCGATGTTTTGTTTGTTTATATGCATTTCAATTTTCAAATTCAAATCGCAACTATCAGCGTGGAACAGAAATTTTTGCATTGCATGTACATTGTACAATGTATTTCTATATTATTCACAAACGAAGACCTCGCATCATAACAATGACTTCTTCAGTCATTATTCGCTAACACAGTGCGGTACTAATTGTGGGAAATTGATGCACGGAAGATGCACGAAGGTGAAAAGAGTGACTCTGACTTGGCCAGAGACTTTACATGAGAAAGATGTGCTAGGATTGATGAAGGTGACGGACGACCGAAAAGTGCGTGGATAAAGCAGGTTTAAGGCGAAGTGAAAGAGATAGGATTGAACAAAGAAGACGCTGCTGATAGACTCCAGTGGAGAGAAGATGTAAACGCGACTTCTGCGTGATGAAGTAAATCACAGGAACATACTGTATGAGAAACAAAATAAAATCATCTGAAAATTACATATAATTTTACTTAATTAACTCTGTTATTTTGGCTTCAAGTTATCTCATATTAAGAAGATTTTTTAAATCCAAAGTATTAAAGCAGTCGGAGTACAAAATTTGAAATCCACTTTTAAGATTCGTTTTAATTCTCTTGTTCATAGTTGCGTTGTGAAAATGTTTGAAAATGATCCAAGCTCAGTTACAAGCATTAAAGGCACTGTTGTTGTCAAAGCAATATATTCAAGCCTTATACAAATGCCTCTTTATGAGACAGTTTGAACGACAGTGTAATTTATGAAAATGATGATGTATGATCTCGAAGTATAATGTATAAGAATCAGCTAAGTATTTCGTGATTGATGGAAAAATAGTATATGTATCGCAGCATTTTTCGAAATGGTGTTTTGGCACGGAATGCCCTATTGTAGCGTTTAGTGTATTAGCATTATAATTCATCACTGATCGTTGAAGAAAGCGAATAATTGGAATGGAAATTTTCCGATAGAAAATGTGAATTCATTAGATGAAAGTTATGTACTGATAATGTTCCCTTTATTTTCTAGTTTGTCCTCATTTGCTGGATTTCGGTAATTGTTTACACGACAGGCATCTACAAGCCATTACTCGATATTGTCACTGACTTCGCGTCTGGGTCGGGAGCGCGTGACTTGAAATCTCTTCTCAGTTCCATGCAGCCTCTGGATTCGTCAATTTGGACGATTATGGCTTATTATCATTGGCCCATACTTTTCCGTTACTACAACATCTGCTTGTCCGGTCGGTAAGTGATGGAATGGATGATCTATTTCATCATGCTTTCATGATGGAATATTTCTCATATGGCACTGATCATGCACGCAGAAAAGTCCTGGAGACTTGGCAGAAGGCTTTCTTAGACAAAAATGTATCTTCTACATGCATGTTGTTAAAACTCAATTTAAATTGTTTTTGCATCTTTTTGAAAACAGATCTTTTAATGTCTCATACATTCTGGAATGCAAATGGAGTGCTAACACAGACTGATGAATGTTGATTTTTGATGTTCTGTTATCAGCTTCTGTGAGTTTATTCGATGGTGTTCATTGCGATGATGCGAGTGTATTTAAAGTAAAGTCAAATAAAGTCACTAAATAATTACAAGTTTAGTGATAAATTTTATTAATTTGACTTTAATTTAGGTACAGTTACTGTCGTAACTGAAGCGTGGCTTTCTATTTTGCATTATACAGAGGGAAGATGTTTTCCTATTATCACTATGTATTTGATAGTGAATAATGGTAGTATATTCATAACATTTTCACGTAAAATGCATGCACTGCATTTCTATATTTGGTCGGAAGATTGAAATGGTCGGTGACATAATCAAATCTCAGAAAATGCTTTTCCTTTTAGGTGGTTTCTCTTTCTCCGTTGTCGCTTTATCACTATGACATGTTTCTAATGCGTTAAAGTAGTTTTCCCGAAAATTTGGATTAATTCGATTTTCAAGCGACCTTCAAATTTTGTCTGACTGGCTCTAAATTTGACATGAATCCAATAAAAATTTCAAAGAAATATGATTGAAGAACATGACTGTTAGATGTTTTAAATTTGTACCTTGCGCACGTACTTTTCCCGTACCAATTTCTTATCTTTAGATGAAAATTATTCCGTGATCATAAGCCGAACAATAACTCGAACTACAAAACCTCAGTATTTTTGAACCAGTTAAACTTCATCGAGTGCGAGAAAGATAGTTTGCTTTGCTTTTTGAACACGTTTGGAAAATGGCTAATCTCTCTCTCTCTCTCTCGATGTTCGGTCAATTGTGTTCATTCTTCAGGTGATCTTCTGATTGAAGTTTTGTAACACTTGCGTCTTGATATTCATCTCGCACAACTCATTGACTTTGCTCATGTTGTTGAGTATTTAATTTGATATTTTCTTGAATTCCTGTTCATGGAACAATATTCGATTTCATCCTCGGATCTTTGCTATCATCGGATTTTGAGGCTCATCTTCTGATGATTCTCCCATGAAATTCTCCAATAGAGCGACTTAAACTTCAACTGGTGCCCTTATCTTTCAAGTCCGTTATCTTGGGCAATTTAGTCAGGAATTCTCGTCTATCTCAGCAATCAATTCAAAGTGACATGAAAACACCAACTTCATCATATTTCAGTTATTGTAGCATTTTACAGAGCACATTTTCATGATGAACTGAAATATGTTTTCTCCATTACAGCCACATTACTGTGATGCCGCCGATCCATCTCGCTCATATAATCTCTCCTGAGGAGGCCATTTCCCTCCGGCATCGCAGTGATCCCGACATCTCCTCTTCCTCACCTCGCGTCACAGGAGAGGGCGAAGGAGAGAGTGGATGGGTCGGGTCAAGTACACTGGCTGGTTGGGCAGATCTTGGTCTCACCGCCTCATTGGTCTTCACCTGCCTTCTTGGCGTGACAGCTGTTCTGACAACGACTTATCTCTCCATGTGCGTCTTCGCATGGTTGACGAAGAAGTAAGTCTGAACGTGGTCGAAAGACATCATATATACCAAGTGCGGCAGCTGAGAGCATTTTGAATTGCATCAAAAAGAAGATAGTTCTTTATAGGTCGATGTTAATGCGTTGGCCGAGTTTGAGCCGCTGTCAATTTCCAATCTGAAATTACATGTGTGTAGGCCTAAAAGGAATGTATGCTTCATTTTTTGCTCTACTACTTTGCACATCAGTTGTAAAGCGCGACAGCGTTATCCCATGGTAACATGTGTTATTCACGGCCTCTGACTCACGGCCGTCCTGGTTATCAAAACCACCGTTGTCCTTGTGCTGCAGAATGCTTGCAAGTTTGTAATTAGTTCTTGTAGTCTAATACTTAGTAATGTGATGTAAATAAATACAAGTGCTAAATTTGTCCGTGGTATTACATCTAACACATCTGCTTCTCAATAATGTTGAGACATATAGTCTCAACCGCTGTAGTCTCAGAAAAAGCAAATAAAATAAAATAATATTAATTATTAATTATTATTAATTATTATAATAATATTTAATTATATCAAATTAATTGTAATTTATGTGGTGAAATTTACATTGGACAAACTAAACGTCTCATCAAGTCTCGTCTTAACGAGCATTTGTTTTTAAATTCCTCTGATTCTGCTGTTCGGGAGCATTTTATTACAAAACATCCAGGTACTCAGCCGACAGTTAAGTGGAAAATCATTCATTCCGGCATAAAGAACTATCTTTATATATAAACAGCATAGACCCTTCCAAGCTGATGAACAATTGTAAAGGTGTGCAGCTTAACATTCTGTAACAATTTTTTATTATTTCTTTACCCTACTATTTTTCTTTTTAGTAGTATGCTTGCTTTGCCCTTTTGACCTTTGACGTTCAGTATCTATCTTTAATGATTTATTGATTTTAGTGTAAATTCTGTTTGCGATCTTCTTTACTTGCCATCACTTTATGTGCATGATTAAGGCGGATAGCCGAAAGCTCGCACAAATCAAATAAAGCGTCTAGTGCCCGTAGAAATTTGCCTCTTTTTGGTTATATTTAACATTTTTGATTTTAGTACTACTTAATTTGCTCCAGAAATAGTAGAAAGTTCTAATTGGATTCTAATCTCATGAGAATTTAATTGTGCACAACGTGCGTGTACTTCATCGCATCACGTTCAGTGCCGGTTTCCCATACTTGCGCCTTCCATTTGCGGCCAGAGTGAGATCGAATAATCACCGGTTTTATGTTGTCGAGTGCATTGAGTTTCATAGAAGCAGTTTGGATATAGAAAGTTTCTATAACTGGCATGTGATAGACAAAATGGAAACTTTGTACTTTTCTCACATTTTAACCGTGAGACTCACATCAACAACGGGCTGTGGAGTGCCCTAGATCGAGAGCAGAGTCTCTACTTTCAGCTTTGCATCAATTACAAATGAGATTTTGTATGTATTATGAACTTGAATACTACAACACTTGTTGCTCAACCATGTACTATTTTAAGCCTGGTGTAGACATTTGGTGCATCAGGTGTTAGTCGTTTGCAGCTCGAAAAATGAAGTTGTAGTTCGCAGTTGCCGCCTGCTGCTATCTATTTGTGCAATTTTGTGCAAGCATGTACATTGCTAACGACATCGTTCGTTGAATCGAAAAAAAAAAAGCCGGCTGCGTTGAACACGAGACATAAACTACTGCTTTTCCTGTACATAACGACATTGAGAAGAAATACGAGGAGGTAGTGGGTTCGTCCAACTTTCAAATAAAGGAAATATGGTGAAATGCGTTTATAGAATATGCCAAAGTTTGCTTTAAGCCTACATCTTATTAGCACAATATATTAAGCCTAAATGGATTTTTGGCTTTGTTTGAAGCCATCATAATCTGCAGATATTGTGCATGTGCTCTCAGAAGTGCACATTCACTTCAACTATCAACTTTTCAGTTTGATCAATGATCATTCCGTAAAAAGCTGTGAACAGAACCGAGTTGCGTCGTTTAATGTTGTGTTTTCCAAATGATGTCAATGACACGCAGCGAAAAAAATGTCAGAAACACGCTCAGAAAAAAGAGACTCGGTAAGTGAACATTAAAATCGCGTTGTTTGCCATAAACTTTCAGACAAATTTAATTGTGATGTCACCTGTGTCGTATATCAATTTACCTGCAGGATATGTAATTCCAAATACACAGGAAAAGCAACACGTTCTTTTTATAACAGATATAATGAACATAAGAACAGCATCACTAACAAAAATAATATCATCGCGTTGTCAGAGCGCAATAACATTTGCGGTATGAATAATGCAATAGATGATTTTGCCATTGATTTGCTGAGGTGTTTGCGTGGTCCTGTAGAAACAAGCTTGGTGGAATCTCGTCTCATTGATTTTCATAGACCTTCATTGAACAGACGTCACGAGACAACTGGAGGTTCAACAATTCGCATATCGTAGCATCTCATTTTATAGTCAACTGCGTGAGAAAGGGTCAGGACCCGAAACGTTGGCAACTCTGTACCTATACTTTATCTTTCTTTTATTGTGGCATAAATACTTCGGGAGAGAATAATTTAGTTTTGAAAATTTCTTGAGTATGTTAAGCGACAACTGATGTCGTCATTTCGGGAAAATTAATTATGCGTATCAACGACGAACTGCCAAGTCTTTGAATCAACGATGCAGTTCGGAGATGTCGTTGCAGTGAACTGCGAACTACGTACGACGAACTGCTAACTGGAGCTAATGTACACCAGGCTATAAGACTTCCCTTTCTGCTGAAATACATAATAGGTAGCGGCTTTTTGTCGACGCAGAAGGGCTAGAAAATACAGAAAGGTGAAGCCGCTCAACTTTCGTGTTCAACTTCATACATACAGTAGATAGCATGGTTCATAGCACAGTTTCTATGGAGAATACCTTGCAACCATTTGTGATCTCCATGAGAATGTATCCTGCCCTCCAAGTGCAAAGTAAAAAATACTGCCATGACAGTTTTACATCACGACGTTTTGCCGATGCATATTCAGGAAATAATGACTTCTTACTTTCGATTCAACAGAAATAGTCATGGCACAAGAGAAGTTCGTGTCGTTCCCCTTACGATGAATTGTCATCCTCTGCCTCTTTCTGTGGAGCGTTGGGCTGCGTCTAGTCAGTACGCAGCTCTTAGCTTTCCTGATTCACGCGTCGTCTTGGTCTCCATCGATAACGGCTCTCACACGTGCAGTCTACGACCAAAGTGGAAGCAGGAACAATGCGAGGCAGCAGCAGTATGGTCTCTCTCAATGACAGTGGACGGAACGATTCTTGTTGGACTTTCAACAGGACGAGTGGAAGTCTGGTGTGAACCTCAACCCGGAGAAGGTAAGCGTTCCGAGGATAAGCCTTGTTGAATAGTTCATTGAGATGTTCATGATGGTAATTCAGGAAAATAATTCGCATTGCAATGAACGGCATTTTCCTTGCGATAATTCTGCTCGACCAACTTCGAGTGAAGATAACACAGTGCACTCCGGATGAGCGGGACGATTTGGGAGCGAGATTTCTCTCCCGCTTATCCGAATTCCCACCCAAGCCGAGTAACAATGTTTGAGCTGATTTTAGCCTGAATAATTGCCATGTGAGCTAAATTTTCGTTATTCTATTGATAAATTAACTTAGCTGATCAAAGCTTGATGGCATTATGTTGATGGTCTTTTAAGAATGAAAAAGAATTGAGATTTCGATGAATATACTTAACTGATAAAAATTGGATGGCGAGACTGAAAATATAGCTTCACTCTACGTGAAGATGCGAGTGAAAATGCAAGCTTCCAAGTCAGTTATGCACACATTATGATCATTCCGAAATTCAGACCCTCCTTATTTAGCAATGCAAGGAACACCGGCTCAAATAGACTTCTTGAAATTAAATGGAGAACATTCGTAATATGAAATAAAGGTATATGAATCTACACGTTATGTAAAAAAACATGCAATCATAATTAGCCGTTCAAACCTTCAGAAATATACATGCCATTGTTTATTTGTGAAAACGCATTGAGCATTTCAATTCTTTTTATCCGAAAAAAAAGAATTTTTTATCCGAGATGTATAAAAAATGTACTTTTATTCGATAAAATTACGGGTTTGAAATAGAAGAGAAAATTCGTAGGTGATAGATCACATTATGAATTGAATTCATTTACTCACGGGTTGGTTGGTAGGACGAATCAATTTTATATTTGAGGTTTTTCCATCCCTAGATCAGTTCTTGTCTGTTTCAAACACAGATCTCACACTAGAATCTTAAAAATCATTTCGACATTTTGAATGAGATGCCAGAATTCTGCATATTGGTTGACTGAGTGAAAGTCATTTAACGCTGGTGATTTTGAACGATTTAGGTTGTTTTTTAAACAGCAAGAAAGTACGTGATTATCAGCCGATGTAAAATACAAGGCGTTTCAGGTCCCTTTTCTAGTCCTTTTCAGACTATCTTCTCTATCCTTTTTTGTTCATTAGTGGCAACTCTTTTAATCAGCTAAACATAAATGATTTTAGATCATTTTAAGATCATTTTCATGAGTGATGCGGTCATTTAACTTCGTAGTTAAGAGTTAGACCGAACATTTTTCTAATCGAACCATCATTATACATGACAGCATAAAATTCAAGATTTTTGAATTCGTCAAACTAGAATAATACATACTTTCGTTTCGTCATGAGAATATCATAACGTTTCTATCTCACCTGTTGATCTCTTCCTCCGTGCAGATGCTTCTTCCTCGTCATCCTCACAATCGTCTCATTTGGTCGTTGACGAAGGTTCCGGTATTTGTACATCTATTGTGGAATGCAAGCAGGATCGCGAAGGAGACGAGGGGATCCTGGAATTATCTGAGGTGACGGGAGGACAACCGGGAGATGGTCCGGTGCGACTCTACGCCGGCCTGATGAACGGAGATGTGTGTGAGATTTTGCTGCGGTCCGACGCTCTCCGAGGTAAAGGCTTCTGTTTTTCAGGGTCAGCATCGAATTTTGTCTGAAACTGCTCAGATAATTGTTCACAGACGTTCATTGATGATTATTAGTCAAGCGTAATGTATCAATTCGGCAAACCGATAAGTTGTCATTCACGAATTATTCACGTTCTCCGGTGAGTGCACTTTTTTTAGGAATTGTCGGCAAAACGATTGTTGCAAATTGACCTTCCCACAAGTAGTACTTCTAACAAAGGAGTTTTCGGTGGGTGTCGTTTCCGTTGAGGGGATGGTTTCCGATGGGTGTCCTTTCTGTTGACGGAAAGGTTCATGGTGGGTGTCCCTTCTTTTGAGGGTATGGTTCATGGTGGGTGTCCCTTCTGTTGAGGGGATAGTTCATGTCGGGTGTCGTTTCTGTTGACGGAAAGGTTCATGGTGGGTGTCCCTTCTGTTGAGGGTATGGTGCATGTTGGGTGTCCTTTCTTTTGAGAGGATGGCTTCCGGTGGGTGCCCTTTCTGTTGAGGGAAGGTTCAGGTTGAATGTCCTCTCCTTTGTGGGGAAGCTTCATGTTTGGTGTCCTTTATGTTGAGAGGGTGGCTTCCGGTGGGTATCCTTTCTGTGGAGGGGATGATTTTCATTGGGTATCCTTTCCAGCAGTCGATTCGCCTGCAGGTGTAGTATGTAGCTTGTCTGGTTAATGTTTCCCACGAAAGTTTGCATTTATCCATGTATTTAATCCTTAATTAATCTTGTCCTCCACCAGACTGTCAGTCCTCTTTGTCTCAAATTTTCATCATCATTTTGTTTCGAGAGTAGGCTATTCGAATATATTTGCTTCTTCGGATTTGAGGATTTATTTTGAATTATTGACTCATCTATATTGAAATGGAGATATTCCAGTATCCTCACCACAAACATACTGATCTACGCATGCATTGAATTTTTAGGTCATCGTTTCGGTCTTGGGACATTGAATCGTCGAGTCCGAGCACATTCCTATCCTATTTCTTCATTAGTCATCGGGAATGGAAATTATCTGGTGACCGGCAGTGTTGATTTCACAATCCGCATTTTCCACACTGCTACTCTTGTAGCCAGCAAGACTGTCTTCGATCATCAGGCTGAAATCACAGCTTTGCATCTGGCCGGGTCGTTGCTCCTCTCTGGGTCCGCTGACGGAGGGGTTCATGTCCTTGACCTCAACAATGGTCGACGTCTACTCGGACGATGCTCATCGGAGAAGATCCATGAAGCGCCCATCTGCACACTAACCGCCTCTCCTGCCACTTCTAATCGTTTCCCACGCGACCCATTATCTCCCGATGCTTCGAGGCTGCTAGTGAGCGGAGATCGCAGTGGACTGATCTGTTTATGGAGGAGTGGACGAGATCGCCCTCTTAGGACATTCCAAGTGGTGAGCAAGAAATCCGTACAAGATTGCGGAGTACTAGAATAACAGGCCTCTTCTGTTTTTCAGAATGCGCTGAATTTATGTCCTGCAGCTGCCGTTGTCTTGCCGAAATATCTAGTCATCAACGACACCGAAGAGGATCAGGTAAGGAGAAGTAGAGAAGTACTTAACTCAGTACATTACTCAAGGCTCCACCAAAATTTTCGCACGAGCAGAGCTATGAAGAACGCCTAAACGTTAATACAAGACATTGGCTGCATCCATAAAGGAATTGTAATTTTTACCCATACGAGGATTATAGATCACCACACATCTACGAGATTCTAATAACTGAGGAGTAATCGTCCGAAAAAACATTATGATTTTGATTCAAGATTCATCAATCACGGTCACAAGCGACTTCCTAAAACGCTCTCCAAGCCCAATATCGGTGGGTTTTGAAAAATCACAACCTTAGTAGATATTGCGGATGTCCGTCACCAGCACAAAGCGCCGACAGCTTTTATTATAAAACGAACTTACTCGCCTTTCAGAAACATGATCACGAAGTATTTCTCGAAATAAGGAATACCGATGGAATGAAAAGTTTCAGTTCTTCTCAAGCCGAGCGTTAGGGTCCCATTAGGTAACACATGTTTGAAACTACATCATGTTGACTAAAGTGTACATAATTCCATTGGATTTTGATTATGGTGTGTTTGTAAGCTTACTTTTGACTCTCGCAAAATATATGAGGATTGAAATACTATGAATAAAATACAAAATAATTTTTATGTAAAAAATAACAAAAATGAATAAAAATTCAAATTTTGTGTCAAATAATTTACATTCAAGTTAGCATGAATATGATTGACTTGAACTTTTTTTAACATTCATCACTAAAATTTATTGAAAATGGTAGTCAGTGTAAGGTTTTAACAATGAAAATGCGAATATTTTTAGAATTGGCACCATGTTCCCAGGAGCGCTAGGCGGATAACAAAAATCAAAAATTCTTTTACTTGCAAATTGTATTACATGCAGCAATGAGGATGAAAAAATTGCAAATATAGAACATACGTATTAAGTCATGTTCGTTATGGCTTTTTCGGTGTTCTGATGAAATGTTTCTTCTTTTTTCAGTTCTCTCTCCTTGTTCACAATTTTCAAAGCAATCGCGCAGCCGTCCGTATATGTCTTCAGCGCCAATATTTTCCTATTCCTATCCACTCTCCAGTTGTCCCTGTGACATGCCTCGATGAGAGATTCCTTCTTTGTCTGGCTGACCAGTGTTTACTTGTTATTCCGACGTCTGTAATCCGGTGACTTTTCTACCTCAATATAAAACGTTTTTCTGTACAAGTATTTGTTTTATTTGTGGTGAGCGTGTCATTATGTGGATCTTTAATTAGGTTAGAATGTGTCTGTTACCGGATTATTTCAGTGAAAATTTATGAAAAGAAATTTCGTTCTCTATCAACTGCGAACAGTTATTTACCGTACAAAATATTGGTGTTGATTGCACCTAATTTTTTTTCGACACAGACAGCAGAAAAGTGGAAGACATGCTCCAGGACGAATACCGAATCCATGGTCAGGAGTAAGCATTGATCAATGTAAGTCTTAAACGCTAGCTTCAGCTGCTGTCGTAGCAAAGTGGGCTACAAGATCAATCGAAGGAAGCTGATAAGCCTAGTCATGACATCACTCGATTTGGAGTTAGTGACATCGAAAAATGTGCACATTTGTAGCCGAGGAGAAATGGCCATCGAATTTCTATTTTCCACTCTTATACCGCTAGTTGACCGACTTCGAAAATCTTTCATCAGATTTATTTTATGATTTTGGTGAATATCAAAACTATTAGGACTATAGCTCAATCGATTGTGCTGTTAGGGTAGGACAGATGACCATAGCGGTCGGTGAAATTGACTACATGTGGAGAAATAGACCGTGATGGAGAAAATAATTGGGACTGGGGACGAACACTCCTTGAATTTGTAGGCCTACTTATAGAATATCTGCATTTCTAGTTCAACTGAAAAATCATGTCTAAAATACTCAAAAGTTGCATTGTCTTCGCTCCAACACTATAGGTAACATTGCCACGCGTAATTACGGAGCACCCCCCAAGCATCCGTGGTTGGGCAGTTTACGCGCTCACCTCGAGTCATCAGTGATCCTGATGCCGTCAAAACATGTGGAGAAAATGATCGATACACTGCACTCGCTCTTCTCAAAGTTAAACGCAAATTATTTGAGTTTTTGAATGCATTATTTTTCTGAAAGTTAAGCGCTCACATCGTTGTCAAAATGTTAAACATTAACCGTTCGTTTACGTTGTGGGGTAGAATTCTACCCCAGCCGTGACGAGCGTAATTTTTTTACGCACATTTGATCATTGATACTCTATGACTTTTTTGTTAGATAGGGTCAATTTTAGACGCTACATTCTTGATTAGAAATATATTGTACTTCATCGGATATTTCAAGAATCATGTTGCTGTGGTACACTGTAAACTGTAGGGTACTAATTTAGGCACGAAGCCGAAATTTCGTGCCACTTAGCGCCTAGTTAGTGCCTTTTTAGTGCCTCGAGGCACCAGTAGGCCTCACTTTGGCACTAATAAGCACCAAACCAAATATTTGTTTATCCAATTAAATTGAAGGAAAAATCAATGGGCACGAATTCAGCAATATGAACTTCGTGCCTACTCGCGCCTTGTGTTGGTTAGAATTGATGCCCAAATTTCGTGCCTAATTCAAGCGAAATTTCGTGCCCTAGAGTTTACAGTGTAGATATCCCTGTTCTACCCCAACAATTGTTTGTCAAAATATCATTGATCTGTTGCTGAAATAACTTTTTGTTTCATTGCACTTCTGTTTTTCTATTTCTATCATCGAAAACATTCGATTTGATTTCGAAATTCGATTCGAAATCATTTGATTTATCTGAGTTTCTTTCATCTTTCAACCTTTTTCACAGGAAATACCTAATACAATGGTAAGTATAGGCCTATAGGCCTACACGTCACAGGCTTTATATACAGGGTTTACAATCAACTTCCACATAACTAGGCGATCATGATATCATTAAGCGTGCCAAACCTCTTTACTTATATCAATCACGTGACTTTTACAGTATTGAATCCACGCCGTATCTGATTGAATCCTGATTGAATAGCCTCCTAGACGAGATTTGAGCTTCTAATTATTTTAGGCCAGTTTGTCCTGGATGAAGGCCTATGCTATCATACATTCAGATCTCTGAGAATCCTTCAATAGTCATGCACTGCAGCTACCGATAGTCGAAGTAGATGTGATGATGTAAACTCGGTATTTGACATTTACCTCTTGGAGGTTTTCGAACTTTTTGTATTCGCGCGCTTGTTGACCTTGAAGATTGTTGACCTTGGCAGTAAATTGTACAGAACCTTCTAAGTATGTGTGTAGGGCGGACCGGGGCTAGTTGTTACACGGGGCAAGTTGTTACAGTGGGCCTACAGTGAAAACTACAAAGCGAAATCTGACGCGTAACTAGCAAAAGATGAACCTTTATTGACGCATTATTTTCCCCATGAAATAAGTTCAATTTATTATATTATGTGAACTACAGATAAAAAAGTCGTTTTTTCCGTGCTTCGAGTAATTTTTCAAGTTTTTGCATAATTTGTTACTCAATGTGTCAAATGAGTCTCAGATTCACAGTTATCTGTTTGAGAGTACTTGTGTGTATGCTTTCGAGATTGTAAGTCTTTATGTTTCGCAAATTGCAGTCTTTTCAGCTGTAGAGTGATTTATCCAAAATCATTGTCCAAGGGGCATTTTGTTACAGCAGGGATGGGGCAAGTTGTTACAGTGAAACAACTTGCCCCATCACCTAACCATTCGGTACTCGCTACGTTATGAGCCGAGATATTCATGTTATCTCGAGAGGAAAACAACTTTCACTGTGAATGGCTATAAGTGATGTCCTTAAGGGATGTCCGATCAGCTTGTTCCATCGGTATCATTCGATAACGTTTCATTGTCAAGTTGGCGATCAAGGCAAGAGGTGAGTAACATTTCGCTGTCACTTTTAAGATTATAAACAGATGTCAATGGACTTATTGAACAATTGCTTTTGTTGTAGCCGTTATAGTAAACATATTCGAGAGTGCTGTGCATAGCAACTTGCTGCAGATGAGAAAAAATACCATTCAGGCAGCAGATAACATAAATTGTCTACAAGTCAATAGCCTAAGTCGTTATAGCCCTGTCCATCAGGATGGATGACAGGACCCAATTTTATAATATTTTTGCAGCATTTTGTAACCACTGTCCGTAGCTCACCTGAAAAGCCAGTTCTAGTTCTTTTGGGCAATCATGAATCACATGTGAACTACGATTGTATTGAGTTTTGTAGAGAACATGGCATTGTACTTATGTCTTTTCCCGCACATTGTTCCCACAAACTCCAACCATTGGACCAAAGTGTCTACGCGGTCCGTTGAAGAAATATTATAATGCTTCATGTGATTCTTGGCAAAAGGCTCATCCTGGCAAAACAATGACGATCCAAAAATTGCCAGCGATGCTTGGTCACGAGCTTTGTCCCCATTGAATATTCTAAGTGGCTTTCGAGTGTCTGGAATTTTCCCTTTTAATCGACATATATTCATTGACGACGAATTTTTGCGTGGTTACACAACCGATAGGCCTTTGAGTCCACCGGTTCTCGTTGAGCATGAGGAAGATAGCCAAATTGCTCATCTGTCTTTCGATAGGCCATGTCATGATGATAATCTTTTACCGCAGCGCTTTACAAAGGATCAGTCTCTAAGTGACATGCCAGGGACATCTCGGCAGAGCATTGATCATCCAAATGAGTCAAGCCCAGGTCTGGGCATGACTGCAGCTCTGCAGGTGTCTCCAGAAATGATTCACCCGTTCTCCAAGGCTCTGCCAAGGAAAAGTAGACCTAATGGCAGAAGACGAAGAACCGAAATTTTGACTAGTTCACCGATAATGAAGAAGCTGTTTGAAGAAAAGAAGCAAAAGGGAGAAAATAGGCCTGCGAAAAAGGCACGTATCACGAAGAAGAGGCAGCGTGCTGAAAGCAAGGCAGTTACATCCGAAGAAAATATCTGCTTGTTTTGTGGCGATACGTTTGAAAACTCTGTACCTGGTGAAAAGTGGGTTCAGTGTATTGAATGCGGTGATTGGGCCCACGCGGACTGCACCGAGAATGAAGGGCCTTTTGTATGTCATGTTTGCAACTTATAAACATATAGAAATCATAGTGAGTGTGCGTTTGAGAATGTTTTCTACTATCCTCATATTTTTTTAGTCATATTTCTCATGCTACCGGGTTTGGTATATTAGAATGAAGCATTTGATGACGATATAATTATAACGTCGTTTGTAACAACTTGCCACGCTTGCTGTAACAATATGCCCCGTATATGGGGCAATTTGTTACAAATTTTTACTTGTAATTAAATGTTTGCCAGAGGAATAGTATTTAATTTTTCTTCATTCTACTGCATGAACATTATGTCTCACGATCTAAACATGTTCCAGCAAAGAAATTAGGCTAAAAGCACAAATACTTCGGTCACAATCTCAAAAAAATCAAAAATTGTAACAACTAGCCCCGGTCTCCCCTAATAAGATATGTCCGTAATGCCTTATGGGACCATTTTGTTGTGTAGTTTTACTTTTGTATCGTGATACCGATTGTTTTTTGTTTATAAGCGTAATGGATTAAATTTGAGCAGAACAAGCAAAAAACGCGAGTATCAAACATCGATTGTCTATCTACAATAAATCTAGTTTTGTATAATTCCGTTCTGAGATTCGTTGCATGTACCGCACTCCACAAATTGGTAGCAGAGCGTGGTTAAGTATTATCTGAGGAGTTGGTACTGTCGAAAAAAAGAAAGCTTGTTCTTATATGAATTGGTATCTGTTGTTATAAAAAAATACCATACCTTATGAATCCGCAAAACGCTAGTTATGGACACAGTGATAGGTCAAGTCTGATGAGAGTTGCTCAAATCAAGGATCTGTTAGTGACTCAAAGAGGAGCTTTGAATGGGCTAGTGATGCAAATGGAAAATTTTGAAATTTATTTTTTGGTGATTGACGTTTTTGCCTTTGTTTTGGAGACTGATTATAGTCGTTTGAAAAGACTATGTAATATTCAAAGACCGGAAACTTCTCTGTATGTAACTTTTGTAACCAACTGCACCTTTTCCATGTCTATTTCAGATCCTTCCAAATGAATTTCAGACATTGGATGGATTTCAGATAGCTGAATTTCATATATCTGTCAGAAACTCAACTTTGAAAAGATCTTAAATTCAACTGCAGATCTGCAATTCATGTGGATCATATCTGAAATTCATTTGGGCAGATCTGAAATCGAATTGGAACTATGAACAGAAATGGAGGGTGTATCCTCAGCGAAGATGTCGGAAAATAGACCAGAAGTTAGAGGCTATCATAGATATTCTTTTACTCATCACAGATCTTTAGTGACCAAATATCTAACGAGTTTACAGTCTTTATGTCTTCCAAAATGGTCGCTCATGAATGCTGCTTGGATTGTGTGCTTATGCTTCACTTGTTCATCAACACATGGACAATTTGCATCACTGATCAACGCTGCATAATAAAGCTTAACTTTCAAGCTAATAAAGCAAACTCCAAAATGAAGTATATTATTTTTGCTGCAGATCTTTCACATTGCATGAAATTGTGCCGATTGTAAAGCAAGATTCCCAAACGGTGTCTGTGTGATAGTTAAAAATGCTAACAATTTATAGTACAAGCCACTGCGGTGGCAAAGGAATGTTCAAAAATCCGCGGACGGAACTCATGTTGCTAACGATCGCTCAATCGAAATAATGATGAAATTAAGAGTTTTAGACCCAATTTATTGGTACGTATAGCTGCCTCGGCAGTGGAAGCGTTCAAATTATAAGGCCTATCAAAAAAAATCAAAGCTTTCAAAATTTTCCATAATTTTCCAATATTTTCCAAAATTTTCCATAATTTTCCACGGAAAATTTTGATTCAAAATTTTCCGGAAAATTTTCATCACTAGAATGGGCTAGTGTGTTTTTGAAGTCAGCTAGGCCAGCCACTTTTAAGAAAGGTGATTACAAAAGGCAATTTATACACGACTTTGAAGTTTGGTCAAGATTAGCAAAGATCTCAACGGATATGAAATCCTATTTCTTTCTCCAATGTTTATCTCCTGATGTTAAGCGGGAAATGCAAGCTTTCGAGCCTGAAGTTGAAGTTCTAAAATTTGATGATGTTGCTCTACTCTTTATGGAAATGTTCACTACGGCTATACAGAAAGATTGGGTCCTAGGATTTCTTTGTCTTCACGTCGACAGAAAGAGAATGAGTCTTTGCCGGAATACCTGGTTAATCTATTCTGCCTTGCTCGTGAGATAGGGATTTCTAAATCAGTGGAAAAGGAACGCGTGAGGGAAGTTTTCTTAGAGGGTTTGCGAAGTCCCATAGGCCTACTCCTTGACATAATCTTTGAGGATGACGTGATTTATTCGTTGTCAGAAACACGTGATGTATTGAAACGAGCGCAGGTTTTGGAAGATATTACCCGGCACCGTCAGAGACATGTCCGAGCAGTACAGCTTTCTGGTCCAAACGTACCGCCTTTAATGAGAGAGTCTGTGCAAGTTTCATCTCAGAATAGGCTTGGTCAGCAGAAATGCAAAAATTGCAATGAATTTGGTCATGGGTTTCAGGCTTGTTCTCAAGCTAGGAAATGTTTCAAATGTTTGGAGCTTGGGCATTTCGCCAGGAATTGCCCACAAAGAGAGCAGTTTCAGGGAAACGCTCGGGGAGGGTCGTCGGTGGCCGATCCTCCAACTCGGTAAATGTTAGCCACCAAGAGCTTCGTCCCACGTGTGATCCAGGTACCTTGTCTACCAAATCCAGCAGTGAAGGTGATTCCTCTACCCCATCCATTGAAAGGCATAAGATAGTCAGTACGACCCGATCCCAGGAATCGATTTACCCCTCTGTTTTGATGTACATTCAAAACATTCCAGTTCCTACTTATGTGGACGGAGGTAGTGAAGTAACTTTGATTGATTCTAAGTATCTGTGTGAATTGCCACTTGATAGTGATGAAAATTTTCCGGAAAATTTTGAATGAAAATTTTCCGTGGAAAATTATGGAAAATTTTGGAAAATTTTGAAAGTTTTGATTTTTTTGATGGGCCCTGTAATTTGAGCGCTTCAACTGCCGAGGCAGCTGCGTACCAATAAATTGGGTCTAAAACTCTTAATTTCATCATTATTTCGATTAAAGCGATCGTAGCAATGCGAGTTCCGTCCGCGGATTTTTGAAATTCCTTTGCCACCAGTGGCTTGTGCCATTTTGTTATCATTTTTAATTATCACAGACACCCTTTGGGATAACGTGAATCTTGCTTTACAATAGGGGTATATAATTTCATGCAATGTGAAAGGTATGGAGCAAAAATAATGTACCTCATTTTGGAGTTTGCTAATTGTTGGCTTCAAAGTTAAGCTTTATGCAGCGTTGATCATATGCAAATTCTCCATGTGTTGATGAATGTGATGAAGTACCCCAACAAACACGCGGACTTCCGACGGAATTCCGTTGGAAGTCCGTGCCGGACATAACACGGATCAAAAACGGAACTAACACGGACTTTAGGGGTCGACAAAATATGTCCGTCGCGGATCACATACGGAAGACCTACGGACTTTGTACGGATCATATACGGAAGACCCACGGAACTATTACGGACATTGCACGGATCACATACGGAACTATTACGGACTTTGCACGGACACGGATCTCAAACGGAAGCCCATGGAGGAATTACGGACTTTACACGGATCACATACGGAACTACTACGGACATTGCGCGGATCTCAAACGGAAGCCCACGGGGCAATTACGGAACTATTGCGGACATTGCACGGATCACATACGGAACTATTGCGGAGATTACACGGATCTCGAACGGAAGACCCACTGAACCTATTACGGACTTTGTACGGATCACATAAGGAACTACTACTACTACTACGGACACGGAGTTCAAGCGGAAGAGTCACGGAACCACTCCGGCCTCATACGGAAGGCCCGCTACGCCTAATGGATTACCTCAGAACTGTGGAGTTCCCCGAAATTCTACTTTTGCGTTCATCTGTAATAAAGAATATATGTTCCTAATGCACCTTGTTACTTAACGAATGCTCTTGCGCGGTGCTCCATCAACGAAATAAAAGTTGAGTTGAATTAAACACATATGTATTCGTAGCAACCAACATACAAAATGAAGAGCGCTACATAAAAATCCGAAATGATTAAAAACGACAGCAATTAAAATACGCATAAATCAACAAAAATTACTTGCATCTAAAAATGACATTGTATTGAAAAGCAGAACATAAGAATACGAATTAGAATACGCATACACCAACAATATTTACTTGCATCCAAAAATGACATTGCATTTCAAAGCAGAACATAAGAATGCGAAAGCAGAGCTATTCCATACAATTTCTATTTACATATATAATTCTAGGATCTTGATAGACCCAACAAATCAAAACCTTTTCGTTGTCTGGTAACGAAGAGACATGCAAACATTTGAACAGACACAAAAATTTTGATTAAGGAAAACGAGCATTAACAAATTCCCCGTCCAGCTCAAGGCACTGTCTTAAGTCCGTTACATCAGGTTTATCAATTCTGACATCTCAGCGGTAAAGGACATGCTGTGGTGTTGCCGCATTTTTTTAAAGTGTTTAAATGAAAATGACAATCCTCTAGGAATCTTTAAACTTCATGAAAAGAACTGCCATTAATACACATGAGTAGTAATAAAACGGCGAACACTCGACCGGCGCGCCCCCCCTCTGGAACGGCAGAGTGTCGTGGTCGGCCGCCGTGGTGCTTCGAGTCTGAGTCCCCCCCTCTGGAACGACAGAGTGTCGTGGTGGTCTTGGGCGACCGCCAGGATTAGTCTTGAGGCTATAGTACGTGTGTGATGTTTTTCGTGCAATCTGCTGAATGTTGGGTTGTAAAATGGGTTGTTTCGAGTGGAAGGAGTGCTCGGATGTGAAAACGGAGGCCAGATTGGGATTCAGCGTGAAATTCTGCATCGGTATGGTGAATTTGAACGCAATCGGAGAGAAAAAATTTCGCTGACGTCCCCCCCCTCTGGACAGCTAGCTTCGATCTTGGCTTCTAGTGGACGGATTTTGTCGTGCAATAGCTCGTTTGAAAGGTAAGAGTGAGACAAATTCAGTGAAAGAAACGGCTTGTTCATATCTGTCTTCGTTTAGATGTGAGACACCATTTAAGATTTTGGGACATTGGCGAAAAACGACAGAGTTAGAATTTGGGACGTTTTGGGCTGTAGCTTCAAAACGAAGCATCGGATTGGAAAACGGGTTTCAGATTTGGAATCAGCGTGAAATTCTCTATCTGTATGGTGAGTTTCAAGTCAATCGGAGAGAAAAATTTGGGACATTTTTCGAAAAAACGACAGAGTTAAAATTTGGGACCTTTTTGTGTGTAGCGCCAAAACGAACCATCGGATGTGAAAACGGAGGCCACATCCGGATTCAGCGTGAAATTCTGCATCGGTATGGTGAATTTGAAAGCAATCGGAGAGAAAAATTTTCGCTGACGTCCCCCCCCTCTGCACCGACCTTCCAACTTTGCTTCTAGTGGACGGATTTTGTCGTGCAATACCTCGTTTGAAAGGTAAGAGTGAGACAAATTCAGTGAAAGAAACGGCTTGTTCATATCTGTCTTCGTTTAGATGTGAGACGCCATTTAAGATTTTGGGACATTGGCGAAAAACGACAGAGTTAGAATTTGGGACGTTTTGGGCTGTAGCTTCAAAACGAGGCATCGGATTGGAAAACGGATTTCAGATTTGGAATCAGCGTGAAATTCTCTATCAGCATGGTAAGTTTCAAGTCAATCGGAGAGTTTCAAGTCAATCGGAGAGAAAAATTTGGGACATTTTTCGAAAAAACGAGTTAGAATTTTTGCGATGGCTGCCTACTGTAGAGCCAAAACGAAGCATTGGATTGGAAAACGGAGGCCAGATTCGGATTCAGCGTCAAATTCTACATGGAAATGGTGTATTTCCAGCTCAATCGGAGCACTAGAACCGGAGATAGACGGGTTTTTAGTGTTTGGATGATGGGTATTACGTCATCAGCTGATCGCCACACACTATATAAGCTGGGAACCGACAGAGACTTGTCATTCAGACGAGAGCGATTGTCAGAGGTAGGTCGTCTCTCTGAGCTCCGATGATAGCTTCGGACATTCCAAATCCCGGGTTTCTGTAAGAAAACGACTTAGAAAATTTCATTGCTGATATAAGCTAAGGCGTCAGACTTAGAGGTTCGCCAGGAGATGGCCTTCGTCTTCAGGCCATAAAAGACTCCAAAACTTTAAAGGCTTGTAACTTTGCTTCTACAAGTCCGTTTGACTTGATTAAAAAAAGGTTCGGTCGCTATTGACCTGCCCTAAGTGATAAACTACTTATAAAATTTCATAAGTAGTGCTAAAAAGTTGAAAAATTTAAATTCACTAGTTTTGGAGGTTTTCTGGGGTTTTCGACCCTGCTGAAGTCAATGAAAGCATTTTTAATGATGTCTGAGCCAGTCTTCTCATGTTATAAGCGGCTTTTCACTGAAAGCGAGCAAGACACGGAGAGTTTTGCTGTAATATTCCACTGACAGGGTGTTCCTTCGGGACGGCGGACGATGCCGTAGTGATAAGTGTGGCAAGGGAGTGTGTCATATTTGAGACCGTAACCGCTGGGACAACTCATGTCTCATGTTGGACATTTGACACAGCTCTCAACGTAGCACTTTGAACGCCAATCGGTTGAGTCTTAGCTATCTTGTCATGGGTGGCCTCTAAACATCTCCATTGCAAAACGCTGGTGAATCAAGCTCTCTACGGCTTGCTATCAAGCTGATCAAAGCAATAACTTGGGATGTTTCCTCAAGGTTTTCAAGTATGCTGAGTTCAAATCTGCTATCAGATTTCAAATTTAACTAAGTCTAAGGCAGCTTTGAGGGGTTAGATCCCAGCTACTGTTCACTACCTTTGACTCGGCGTTGCTGTTACCACTTCGGGGCAGTGACAATGATGTCTTCAGCTGTAAATAGCGGGTATCGGGGAAGATATCTCACTTCCCTAGTGATCAGTACAAGGCCTTCGGGCTGTTGACGGGATCGAGTGCCACTCACTATACTCAAATCTATCATTCCTCACTAAGTGTAAAATCATTGTTTTCCTTTCTTCCGTTTTTCGCTTCAGAAATGCCGAAATACAATAATGTCAAGACCACTTTCAAACTATGTCAATGCCGGAAGGTATTCCGAGCTGACGCCTTCAAGAAACACGCTTGCACTAACAAGAAACAGATAGGGGTCGGTCGCTACTATTGCGGAGCCCACAAAGTCATTCGCTTAAGTGAGCGGTTGGAGGATTGGCACTCACAACACAGCGAGTGTCAAACAGGCGAAGTAGGCGAAGAAGAACGGAGTTCACTCTTCGCCACTGAGCTCCGTTCTTTGGAGCTACAATCTGCCAACGAGCAAGAACGGAGCTCACTCTTCACCACTGAGACCACTGAGCTACAATCCGCCATTGAAGCGATTGCCGCTGTATCCTCGCTTAGTAGCGAGAGCTCGCTGTCCAGCAGCGATAGTGAGGAGGAGGAGGAGGAGGAGGAGGAGGAGGAGGAGGAGGGAGAGCTACAGTCGCAACCTATCGAGAACGTCGACCTCGATCGCGAGACCCCTACAGCCGTGACTGCGAGCGGAATTGCAACACAATGTCGCAATTTTGTCAAGCGCCCGCCGGTGATCGCCGAACGGGATAGACTAAAGAAAGAGGTGGAGAAGTTGAAGGAGGAGGCCTTCTCATACAAGGCAAAGTATGAGGACCTAAAGAACGTAGCCGGAGAGATGAAGAAGGTGAAGGAGAGATTAAGCGAGCGGGATGGCGAGTTGGAGCAGGAGAGGCTCAAGACTCTCGAGGGGAAAGCCAGAGAAGAGGCTTTGCTAGCAGAGAGGGAAAGTAGGGAGAAGGAGATACGAAGGTTGAAGGAGGAAGTGGAGAGACTCCGTGTGCAGATGGCTAAGGTGGTCGAGACGAACCACGAGCTGCACCGTTCGGCGCAGCTGGTGGATCGCGATCGAAGGGTGCGTTCCAGCCGTCTGCACATCCCTATTAGAAAGGGGAGAGTAGCAGAAACTCCTCTCTTGTACGAGCGTGGAAGAGGGGAGAAATGCTACTCTCGGGTGAAGAAAGGGGTGGAGTGTCTACACTTCATCTTCGATCATCGTAATCCGATCTCGAATTTCCTTTATGAGGAAGCGTCCGAGAAGATCTGTAAGTAAAAATGACTAAATTAAAATGTAAGATGATAACTCACTACTTCTTTCTTTACAGACATCCAAGAGAAGCGACCACCCGCCCAGTTGCCGGAGCCAATGTCGAAACAGCAAGCCTGAGTCCCTACCACACACCCCGAGAACGAACCACCGGCTCTCTTAAGGGCCACCATGGGGCAAGACATGATAGAACCTCCACGCGGTTTGCCCTGGGCAGTCTTCGGACTGGAGAATACTATCATTAAGTTGAATCTGCTATCAGTCAACTTGAACGTTGCAAATGAAGTTCGGTGTAATACTTCCTTTCGACGGGCGTTCCTGTAAAGGGCGGCGGTGAAACCCGTAGCTATGTATACCGCAAGGGACATTCCCCAAGTAAAAAATGACGTTTTTTCAACGGTTGAAATCATCGTTGAAAACTAACCAAAAATCAACTTGGTGTGACAAACGTTGAATAAACGTTGAATAAACGTTGCTGATAAACGTACGGTTGAAATCATCGTTGAAAACTAACCAAAAATCAACTTGGTGTCAAAAACTTTGAAAAAACGTCGAATAAACGTTGATTAAACATTTTAATTGTTTCTTCGGATATAAGCCCTAGATGACCGTTTTTGGATAAAACATGGATAGTGCATGCACCATGGATAAACCTATCAAGAAGTATCGTTACATATTAAGTAAAATGGTCTTTCTTTGGAATAAGAATGGCTATACGCTACTAATAATATTTAACACTGTGAAGAGTGGGAAATGTATATAAAATTTGCTCTAAATAATAATTTGGAATTGTACATGGTTGAAACATCGATCATCCATGTACGTGGATAAAATATAACTAAAAGAGCGTTTCATTGTCCATTTGAAGAGTTGTCCTTTTGAATTAATTACCAACTTTAACTAATAATATTGATGCTGTAAGAAGTGACATAAATGCATTTAAATAACTCAAAGAATCGCTCATGGATACAACATTGACATATGAAACATGCGTATATACTATTATTTCGAGTATTTTATATACATGTGCTCTTTTTATTTGATGAAATTCTGTAGACCTACAGAAAAAAATGATAAAGTCACCCGAATATCTACTTTATGCCTGTATAAAATAGATATTTGGGTGACTTCATCATCTCCCTCTCTCTTTCTCACTCACCCTGTCCCCTTTTCTTCTTCCTCTCATTTTTCATCATCGTTCACACTCACTACATGTATACTGTATAGCTATTATAGCAACAACATCAATCAACACTGACGAACGAATCAGGTCAACAATTACACATGACATATATTCTCAAAGGGAGCCTAAGCAATTCTACTGGCACACATTTTGCTTCTCAAATCGAAATATCTGTCAATTGAAATCTATAAGCTCCACGTATACCGTACCCATCAGCTAGTCGATTTTGATCGATTTGCTCGTGTGTTCGCCAAATTGCTTGGCTAATAATTTGCAAAAATTTTGATATTAAATCAGTGTGTAACTGGACTAAACAATTGCATAAGCATCCAGCTCCATCTGCGTAATCGTATTTCGCTTCTATAACTTTCCGTCACTTAAGGAAATTCGATCGCCACGCGCACGCAGCTGAGGGAGTTCAGTCACATTGTTGGCAGCCTTTGATGGCCGTGGCCGCATCTGCGTGCAGACTGAGAAGTAGTGGTCGATAATATTCTCCCGCTGCAAATTGTTGATGCCTGTGACTCATAGTCCCTGCTTATACATAATTATTGTCTGCCCAGACGTGAAACAGAGAGCTGCGCAAGTCAGGCGCAGTAGCTTGTGCACTCTTCGCGCTCGTGGTCTATCGTACCCTTGTTTACGTGTGCTGCTTGCTATTACAAAAGTCAGCGCATCAAGAGGATATTTCTACTTATACACCGTACCTTCTTCTACTCAATGAAGCCATCAAGTTCCTTTGATTCATGTGTCAGAATTATTGAATTAAAAAAGCATCTATTGGATCAGGCTACAGAAAAAGGGTACGTTTCTAAATGTTTTCAGATTTAGCTTGTCAATTTTGTTTCAGCATTTAACTGCAAGTCTAGGTACATGTATTTGGAAATCCCAAAAACAAAATCGAAGGAGATATTTGGGCATGGATTTGGGTTCATTGATCATGAACGTATAGACCATTCTATTAGTGATTACTGTTATATCTGCTCTTACTTTTACAAATGCTAAAGTTATAAGCGTCAGTAGTAATAAAAGGTCCATAATAAACACAGCGCGCCCTCCCCCCTCTGGAACGACAGAGTGTCGTGGTCGGCCGCCGTGGTGCTTCGGGTCTGACTCCCCCCCCTCTGGAACGACAGAGGTTGTAGTCTTTCGTGGTGTGCCGGCCAGGTGGGTCCACGTTCACAAACTGTTCGCTGACTCCCCCCCCTCTGCAACGACAGAGTGTGAGACTCGGGTGAGTTGGTCCGACCGCCTGGTTGACGTGGGCGACCGTCCAGGTTGACGTGGGCGACCGTCTAGGTTGACGTGGGCGACCGTCTAGGTTGACGTGGGCGACCGTCTAGGTTGTCGTGGATGGTGAAATGGCTGCCAGATTCGGATTCAGCGTAAAATTCTGCATCGGTAGGGTGAGTTTCAAGGCAATCGCCGAGAAAAAATGTTTCTTCAAAATTTTGGCAGAGTTAAAATTTGGGACGTTTTGGTGTGTAGCGCCCAAACGAGGCATCGGATGAGAAAACGGAGGCCAGATTCGGATTCAGCGTGAAATTCTGCATCGGTATGGTGAGTTTCAAGTCAATCGGAGAGAAAAAAATTTGCTGACATCCCCCCCCTCTGGACAGCTTGCTTCGATCTTGGCTTCCAGTAGACGGATTTTGTCGTGCCATAGCTCGTTTGAAAGCTAAGAGTGAGACAAATTCAGTGAAAGAATCGGCTTGTTCCTACGTGTCTTCGTTTAGATGTGAGACACCATCTAAGATTTTGGGACATTGGCGAAAAACGACAGAGTTAGAATTTGGGACGTTTTGGGCTGTAGCTTCAAAACGAAGCATCGGATTGGAAAACGGATTTCAGATTTGGAATCAGCGTGAAATTCTCAATCTGTATGGTGAGTTTCAAGTCAATCGGAGAGAAAAAATTTTCAACATTTTTCGAAAAAACGACAGTTAGAATTTTTGCGATGGCTGCCTACTGTAGAGCCAAAACGAAGCATCGGATGGGAAAACGGAGGCCAGATTCGGATTCAGCGTCAAATTCTACATGGAAATGGTGTATTTCCAGCTCAATCGGAGAGAAAAAATTTTCGCTGACTCCCCCCCCCCTCTGGACAGCTCGCTTCGATTTTGGCTTCCAGTGGACGGATTTAGTCGTGCGATAGCTCGTTTGAAAGCTAAGAGTGAGACAAATTCACTGAAAGAATCGCCTTGTTCCTATCTGTCTTCGTTTAGATGTGAGACGCCATTTAAGATTTTGGGACATTGGCGAAAAACGACAGAGTTAGAATTTGGGACGTTTTGGTGTGTAGCGCCAAAACGAAGCATCGGATGAGAAAACGGAGGCCAGATTCGGATTCAGCGTGAAATTCTCTATCTGTATGGTGAGTTTCAAGTCAATCGGAGAGAAAAAATTTTCGCTGACTCCCCCCCCCCTCTGGACAGCTTGCTTCGATTTTGGCTTCCAGTGGACGGATTTAGTCGTGCGATAGCTCGTTTGAAAGCTAAGAGTGAGACAAATTCAGTGAAAGAATCGGCTTTTTCCTATCTGTCTTCGTTTAGATGTGAGACGCCATTTAAGATTTTGGGACATTGGCGAAAAACGACAGAGTTAGAATTTGGAACGTTTTGGGCTGTAGCTTCAAAACGAAGCATCGGATTGGAAAACGGATTTCAGATTTGGAATCAGCGTGAAATTCTCTATCTGTATGGTGAGTTTCATGTCAATCGGAGAGAAAAAATTTTCGCTGACTCCCCCCCTCTGGACAGCTTGCTTCGATTTTGGCTTCCAGTGGACGGATTTTGTCGTGCGATAGCTGGTTTGAAAGCTAAGAGTGAGACAAATTCAGTGAAAGAATCGGCTTGTTCCTATCTGTCTTCGTTTAGATGTGAGACGCCATTTAAGATTTTGGGACATTGTCGAAAAACGACAGAGTTAGAATTTGGGACGTTTTGGGCTGTAGCTTCAAAACGAAGCATCGGATGGGAAAACGGATTTCAGATTTGGAATCAGCGTGAAATTCTTTATCTGTATGGTGAGTTTCATGTCAATCGGAGAGTTTCAAGTCAATCGGCGAGAAAAATTTTCAACATTTTTCGGAAAAACGAGTTAGAATTTTTGCGACGGCTGCCTACTGTAGAGCCAAAACGAAGCATCGGATGGGAAAACGGAGGCCAGATTCGGATTCAGCGTCAAATTCTACATGGAAATGGTGTATTTCCAGCTCAATCGGAGCACTAGAACCGGAGATAGACGGGATTTTTAGTGTTTGGATGATGGGTATTACGTCATCAGCTGATCGCCACACACTATATAAGCTGGGAACCGACGGAGACTTGTCATTTAGAGGAGAACGATCGTCAGAGGTAGGTCGTCTCTCTGAGCTCCGATGATAGCTTCGGACATTCCAAATTCCGAGTTTCTGTAAGAAACCGACTTAGAAAATTTCATTGCTGATATAAGCTAAGGCGTCAGACTTAGAGGTTCGCTAGGAGATGGCCTTCGTCTTCAGGCCATAAAAGACTCCAAAACTTTAAAGGCTTGTAACTTTGCTTCTACAAGTCCGTTTGACTTGATTAAAAAAAGGTTCGGTCGCTATTGACCTGCCCTAAGTGATAAACTACTTATAAAATTTCATAAGTAGTGCTAAAAAGTTGAAAAATTTAAATTCACTAGTTTTGGAGGTTTTCTGGGGTTTTCGACCCTGCTGAAGTCAATGAAAGCATTTTTAATGATGTCTGAGCCAGTCTTCTCATGCTATAAGCGGCTTTTCACTGAAAGCGAGCAAGACACGGAGAGTTTTGCTGTAATATTCCACTGACAGGGTGTTCCTTCGGGACGGCGGACGATGCCGTAGTGATAAGTGTGGCAAGGGAATGTGTCATATTTGAGACCGTAACCGCTGGGACAACTCATGTCTCATGTTGGGCATTTGACACAGCTCTCAACGTAGCACTTTGAACGCCAATCGGTTGAGTCTTAGCTATCTTGTCATGGGTGGCCTCTAAACATCTCCATTGCAAAACGCTGGTGAATCAAGCTCTCTACGGCTTGCTATCAAGCTGCTAAAAGTCTGTCCACCTCTTACCAACTCTACAGGTTTTCATGTCTGAGCCAGCCTTCTCATGGTATAAGCGGCTTTTCACTGAAAGCGAGCAAGACACGGAGAGTTTTGCTGTAATATTCCACTGACAGGGTGTTCCTTCGGGACGGCGGACGATGCCGTTGTGATAAGTGTGGCAAGGGAATGTGTCATATTTGAGACCGTAACCGCTGGGACAACTCATGTCTCATGTTGGACATTTGACACAGCTCTCAACGTAGCACTTTGAACGCCAATCGGTTGAGTCTTAGCTATCTTGTCATGGGTGGCCTCTAAACATCTCCATTGCAAAACGCTGGTGAATCAAGCTCTCTACGGCTTGCTATCAAGCTGATCAAAGCAATAACTTGGGATGTTTCCTCAAGGTTTTCAAGTATGCTGAGTTCAAATCTGCTATCAGATTTCAAATTTAACTAAGTCTAAGGCAGCTTTGAGGGGTTAGATCCCAGCTACTGTTCACTACCTTTGACTCGACGTTGCTGTTACCACTTCGGGGCAGTGACAATGATGTCTTCAGCTGTAAATAGGGGGTATCGGGGAAGATCTCTCACTTCCCTAGTGATCAGTACAAGGCCTTCGGGCTGTCGACGGGATCGAGTGCCACTCACTACACTCAAATCTATCATTCCTCACTAAGTGTAAATTACTGACTATACATTTGTCCTGCTATCAGGTTGTTTTGACTTGCTATCTAGTTGAATAGTCTCTTGCTATCAAGAGATTCACTTCTTCTCATAAAGCACATCATCGCTGTAATACCTCCTTTGCTCGAGCGTTCCTTCGGGACGGTGGGTACTGCCGTAGAGGGATTGTGTTGCACGGGTTGTTCGTCGTTTGTTAGACCGAAACCTCTGAGCCGTTGCTCATGTTGGGCATTCGACTTCATACTCAACGTGGAACGTTTTCTCTCGCCAGGTCAGAGTACTTCAGCCATTCGACAAAGGTTAGTCTTTATGATATGGAGTAGAGTGAAATGTAATTCATTAGATGCCCCTTCAATGATTGCTCCCATGATAAACGTTGATGAGACAAATGAAATGATTCTCATCTTCCTTTTTCAGTGATTGAAATCTACTAACACACTACCGTATAATCGGCCACTATGGGGTAAGACATGATAGAGCCTCCACGCGGTTTGCCCTGGGCAGTCTTTAGACTGGCGAATACTATCATTAAGTTGAATCTGCTATCAGTCAACTTGAACGTTGCGTCGCATTAGAGGGGTATATAAACCACTGCCTCTCATTTCATTTCAATCATGCAGACGCCGAACAGTCAAGTCAGCTCTCCTCGCGGACCGCAGTTAAGGCCGCGAAAATTATTTGAGGAGTTTGTCAGGCTAGAGGAGCAAGACAGAGTTTTTAATAATCTTGCTCGGATTGGCAATCCGATGACAGCAACTGCTGTCAATCCAACGGAATGGCGCTACATTCCACTTTTTAGCCATGTACCAGTTAGTGTGGAAGTCGACACTGCTACCAAGGAGAGAGTCAAAGACTCTCTCAGCAGAATTGGTAGGGTGTAAGATGACGTTACTCCCGAGAACGAACCATCGGCTCTCTTAAGGGCCACCATGGGGCAAGACATGATAGACCCTCCTCGCGGTTTGCCCTGGGCAGTCTTCGGACTGGCGAATACTATCATTAAGTTGAATCTGCTATCAGTCAACTTGAACGTTGCAAATGAAGTTCGGTGTAATACTTCCTTTCGACGGGCGTTCCTGTAAAGGGCGGCGGTGAAACCCGTAGCTATGTATACCGCAAGGGGCATTCGGCAATGGTCAATCTTGTTAAACCTCTCTGCGTCATGTTTGCAAGTGATTGCCTCTGTCTCAACGTAGTATGCATTCGCGCCAGGACGACATTTAGCCAACTGTCGAAGGTTGCCTAAAACTTTCCATTGCATACGTTATGAGAACCATGAGTTCTACCTGTCTCTATCAATGAGACGAATTGATGAATGGAATGAAATGGGAGGACATTCATCGCGCCACACGCAAACATAACACACTTCTCTCACTCCGTAGTCCTAACAAGCTCTTTA
>CAJQUW010014673.1:0-13906 GCA_907163375.1 Prostheceraeus crozeri | reverse complement strand
TCTCCATGCACATCAGCAAAGGTGCTCGTTACACCAAATGCACCAAGAAAGGCGAAGGTGGAGAAGACATACAATCTCGACAATATACGAAAGTTATCATTATCGGAGGACGACCCACCGGGCAAAGTAATTCCGTTCTCAGCCCGGAGCTAAAAATGCATCAAACGGACTTTGCTCCGAAATCCGTTTCTAATCCGATTTTAGTGTCATATTCCGTTTACTATCCGTATTATATCCAGAAACCCAAACATTTTCAGAATTTGATTTCTAGTTTTGATAATATAAAAACAAATTAAAAAGTCTATAACTTAAATATTAATCTACGATGTGCGCTGATTCACTGAAATCTGTATCCGTACACTTCAAGTTCCGTACAGAAGTCCGCGCGAGAAGAAACGGATTTTAAAAAATCTCCTAAAAAACAAATTTTCGATAATTGTTGGCTTATGATGGGATTTATGTAAATCGAAAATTCGATAATCTTAACTAAATTAACTTGCCTACTGTTATTCATTAGAAATCTGTTCCGTACACTTAAGTTTGTTTCCGTATGAAAGTCGCGGAGAAGAAACGGGATTTAAAAATACTGTAAAAACATTTCGATAAATTTGACATACTCTATATCTGATGATTTCTGTTAAATCGAAATTACGATAACTTAACTATATTAACTTGCCCTACCTTATTCATTAAATCTGTTATCCGTTAACACTTCACCTGTTCCGTATGAAGTCCGCGCGAAAAGAAACGGACATAGAAACACCAATAAAAAGATTGTTATTAATTTGGTTTGAATAATGATTATAAACTAGCTAACTATTATTCTAAAATGTGTGTTAATTAATTTAAATCTAGCTCCTGTGTACCACATTGGTATTACCTGTATGTAATCCTCTGGAGAAGAATCGGATCTAACCACCATGAACTATAACTTTGTAAGATAGGCTCGAAGTAGACAGTAATAGGACAAATGTATATAAAGCAGCTGTTTATTTTTTACCCAGGTAGAGGCAAGATACATTGACGAATGAACGACCCAGCAAATAATACTCATGCAAACCGATTGATTTTATGTATTCAGAAATTTTCGTCAATTTATTTTTCCTCTACTGTGCTTACTCTCAACATCAAGGATATTGTCAATTTAGAGATTACGATATTAGGTAATTGGAATTATGCAGTAAATTTAGTTGACAACGAGTGACCGATTCTGTACCGGTTGTTGTTTGTTAATTGATGATGATCGATTATGTTTTGTTGCATCAATATTTGGATTTTAATTCAGTATGGATTTTATATAATTTGGATCCAGATTTGTGCGAGATTTTTCAACACAGATTTATGTTTGACAATTAAACTAAAGTACACTTTCTGTGCATACTTCAACCAACAATATATCCCCATAAAAAATACCAGAATGTGAACTTAATTCATAACCAGTTTCATCATTTCAATACAGCTTTGTGTAATTTCAAACACAGAAAAAAAGTAGCTGACATCAAAGAGACATACTGCTTTGTAGAATGCGCTTTGTTATGTTTCTTCATAGTTGTTATGGTGCTTATCGACGCCAAAAATTTGAATTGGATGACTTAACAACAAAATGAGAATTTAATGTCGCGAATGATCTTTGTTTTTAGTTGACAATTTCTGAAATAAAAATATAATCCAACTAATGCCCCTAACAAAACCGAATTAATTGTATTGTAATTGTAGATATGTATTATAGCATCGAGAAATAGTTCTTGTTTGTGGTTCCTTTCGTAGAATATGGATCTTTGTTTGGTTTAGTCATACATCTGTCTGCTGCATTATCATCTCTAATTGATGGATACAGTAGAAGATATAGAAGTAGATGAAATATACGATGTAGAATATATTTGTTGTTTATCACCTAATTCCTGAAGTCTAAATATCAGAACATCGGACTCAACAATATTGTAATTTTTCTATTTCATTTTAAAAAAGTTGTAATAAAAACGATCCGATGTCTATTTTGCATGGGTACACGAACTAATAGCAATTATCTGCATGCTGAATTGGATTTCTGTGTTTATAGAATATCACAAGAGTAGTTGAATCAGTTAGAAAATAATCATTTATTCCAGTTGGCTTCTTGGATAATCACCATCAGTATAAAGTAGGAACAAAACATCTTTCCAGATGATATGATAGGAAGAAGATAGGCACTATTTGCTAATAGCATCCACCTCGAACAGAATGCAAATACATGTTCTTACTTACAATACATTTAACTAAAGTATGTGATTGTCTTCCAATATAAAAGTATCATAATTGCTTAGATTAACATATATTTGTTTCAATTGCTTAATACTTGATTTTCACATCCGTAATTCTTTTTCTCTTTGGTTTAAAATCTTCGAACATGTTTCATCGACTTTTAAACTAATGGCCACCTCCTTGCAGAAGTTTCAATTCTACATAGCGCTTGAGGCACGTGCATCTTTTTGCATAAGATTTAATTGTTTGTTGATCTTACTCATCATAGTCCTTTTAAAAGGTTTCTCAGACTCAATTATTAATATAAAATTACCCATTATTAAATCTTATTTGATGTATGTCTAAAATTACTAATCAGGTAGTCTCGACTTTGAAAACTGGCCAGGTGTATCTCAGGCAGACGTAATTGCAGCCAGGCGGCCATCGTAATTGGATCTGTAATTGCGTCTACTGGCTATGCGACTTGATCCTAATATACATCAATAGCGTCAAAATGCCGTATTTTGTGCCACATGGGTTCGGATCCACCTATTTTTTATTAATAAACTTAGGTTACCGGTACCCTTTATCTCGTATACAAGCGGTATAAAAGAATCATACACAACTAATGACCAATAAAACCCTAAGTAAGACAAACAGAAATATTGTTTGTTATTTAGCTTTATAATTTTGTATAATTCACCGTCAAGGTAAATCTACGTGTAAAACAGTTAGTCAGAAATAATGCATAACCTAATGGTTATGATGGTATAACGTTTCGGATAGACGTTTTAGTTGGATTACCAGCCAATTCACGCTGTGTTTGTTGTGCCAACTAAGTTCGGTACAGTGGCCACTTTGATGCTGTCACGTAATAAATTCTTCGCGTGTAGTTAGCTGAAAGCTTTGAGAATATTTGCACACTAACTTAATGATAAGCTTGTCATCGGAGAACACCAACCTCTTAGAAAACCGACACTTTCCAAGTTGCGGTCGTTGCATGTATAGGGTACTTAGTTGAGGATTTTGGAACAACTAAGAAATGCACTATTAGGTAGGCTAATTATTAGTAAATTAGGTAAAATAAATACTAATTTGGAAACGTATATCTGAAGAATCTACAACTATTATTTTGATAATACCGTACTGAATTTTCCTACGAATCGCATTAAGCTTGAACTAATAACCTCCAGACAACAGTTGATTTTGCTGGTTATTTTCATGTCATAAATAATAACCACTTCCGCCGTTCTTAAAACCGACATAACCCGACACACGGAATAAAAAAATGTGATAACGCGAATTCTGTGGGAAAAAGAGGAAGTCGAGCAGGTAGGTAACAAAAGGGTCCATAATAAACACAGCGGCGCGCCCTCCCCCCCTCAACTGAACGGCAGAGTGTCGTGGTTCGCCGCCGTGGTGCTATCGTGTCTGAGTCCCCCCCCTCTGGAACGACAAGGTTTGGTCTGTCGTGGTTCTTGCCGGCCAGGTGGGTTCCCGTTCAACCAATAACTATGTTCGCTGACATCCCCCCCCTCTGCAACGAGACAGTGTGAGACTCGAGTGAGTTGTCCGAAACCGCCTGGTTGACTTGGGCGACCGTCTAGGTTGACGTGGGCGACGCCGCGAGTCTAGGTTGACGTGGCGACCGTCTAGGTTGACGTGGCGACCGTCTAGGATGTCGTGGATGGTGAAATGGCTGACCAGATTCGGATTCAGCGTGAAATTCTCTATCTGTATGGTGATTTCAAGAAAGGCACAATCGGTGAAGAAAAAATTTTGTTCTTCAAAATTTTTCGAAACAGAGGTTAGAATTGGATGGCGAGGTGACGTTGTTTGGTGTGTAGCGCCACAAACGAAGCAATATTCGGATGAGAAAAAACCGGAGGCCAGATTGTGTTCGGATTCAGCGTGAAATTCTGCATCGGTAGGGGGTGAGTTTCAAAGGTCAAATTCGGAGAGAAAAAATTTTCGCTGACGTCCCCCCCCCCCCCTCTGGACAGCTTGCTATCGATTTTGGCTTCCAGTGGACAGGATTTTGTTTCCGTGCGATAGCTCGTTTGAAAGCTAAGAGTGAGACCAAAATTCAGTGAAAAAGAATCGGCTTGGTTCCAACTGTATCTGTCCCTTCGTTTATGAAATGTGAGAACCTGGCCATTTAAGATTTTGGGACATTGGTGAAAAACGACAGAGTTAGAATTTGGGAACGTTTTGGGGGCTACTAGCTTCAAAACGAAAGCATCGGAAACTATTTGGAAAAAACGGATTTCAATTTGGAATCAGCGTGAAATTCTCTATCTGTATGGTGAGTTTCAAGTCAATCGGAGAGAAAAAATTTTCAACATTTTTCGAAAAAACGACAGAGTTAGAATTTTTGCGATGGCTGCCTACTGTAGAGCCAAAACGAAGCATCGGATGGGAAAACGGAGGCCAGAATCGGATTCAGCGTCAAATTCTACATGGAAATGGTGTATTTCCAGCTCAATCGGAGAGAAAAAATTTTCACTGACGTCCCCCCCCTCTGGACAGCTTGCTTCGATTTTGGCTTCCAGTGGACGGATTTTGTCGAGCGATAGCTCGTTTGAAAGCTAAGAGTGAGACAAATTCAGTGAAAGAATCGGCTTGTTCCTATCTGTCTTCGTTCAAAAGTTAGAGCGGTTAAGTAACTTTGATCATTTAAACATGTGAACTTACCAAATTTATAGTTTTCCTTCCTTCCCTGAAATTAAATCCCTCAGCGGTTGTCATTTAGCGGGTTTTTTTATGTTGTTTTTTTTCGGGTTCCAAATAAACACTGTCTTACGAGCGGTTTACTTTCAATTTATTTATTTATTCCATATAATTCACCCTATCGTTATACTCAATTCGTTCCTCTCTTACGATTACATACCTTTACTTAATTTCCTACATTCTTCCCGGTTTTATCAACTTTAAGTTTTTCAAATTTTTTTTAAAGATTCATGGGTTTCTAGAGCGGTTTATCCATTGATCCCTATTTATTCCAAATGCGGTTCTTAGTTCTTTATCTTATGGTTTTCCCACTTCTTAAACAGGATTTTTACAATTGTTGGTTTCCTCAATATACTTCCTCATGTTTTTAGTTAGATTAACTTCTTAAAACGTTCTTAACTAAGTCATAACCTAACAGCGGATTTATGTTTTCAAGTTACTTAAGCGCGATCAATGCATTAACTTCAAGTTAGTTTCCTATTTTTCTTTTTCATTATTATCATTTCCTGTCAAGTTTTTTAAATGAGTTTATCCCAATCGGTTTTCCGGGTTCTTTAATTTTTCAATAATTTAATGGTCAGCGGGTTTTAATCACATTTGTTTATTTACTCAGCCGGATTCCGGCTTGATTTTCTCGGACTTATTAGAGCGGTTTTTGAGCGGTTTAATCACCGGAGATTCTGTGTTTCTTATTTTAACAATTTATAAGTGCCTCTATAATCTTCAAATAACTATGTTCGTTGAACACATCGGTTATCATCCGGTTCCAATTACCGCATTATATCTACACAATCAACTTTTATTGTTGTATTTCAATGGTTCAGATCTATCACGCAGCGGATTACTCTTTTCTCCTTATGAAATCTTTCTTAAGTATTCTCTATTACCCATTTTTACTATTATTTAATTACTGATTTTCAATTATGCTTAAGGTTCCAGATCTTTTTTTATAATAATTAATATTATTTTTTGCAAATTACATTTAGTTTCGTTAATTAAAATATTTATTTGGTTTGACCCCTTAAACTAGTCACCACAAGATTTTAGGTCGGGAAGCTCGCTTACCTAAAATATCCTAAGTGTCAGAAGTGCACCTTAGTAATGTCAAAATTTTGAAAGATTTTCCAAAGTGTAGTCATGATGGTCGACCTGGGACCGTCACCAAAACATTTTTCATCAAATTTTGAAATTTCACTGACGTCCCCCCCCCTCTGGACAGCTTGCTTCGATTTTGGCTTCCAGTGGACGGATTTTGTCGTGCGATAGCTCGTTAGAAAGCTAAGAGTGAGACAAATTCAGTGAAAGAATCGGCTTGTTCCTATCTGTCTTCGTTCAAAAGTTAGAGCGGTTACAAGATTTTAGGTCGGAGCTCGCTTACCTGAAAAAATCCTAAGTGTCAGAGTGACTTTGTATGGGTAAAATTTTGAAAATTTTCCAAAGTGTGGAATTTCGACCTGGGACCGTCACCAAAACATTTTTCATCAAATTTTGAAATTTCACTGACGTCCCCCCCCCTCTGGACAGCTTGCATCGATTTTGGCTTCCAGTGGACGGATTTTGTCGTGCCATAGCTCGTTTGAAAGCTAAGAGTGAGACAAATTCACTGAAAGAATCGGCTTGTTCCTATCTGTCTTCGTTTAGATGTGAGACGCCATTTGCGATTTTGGGACATTGGCGAAAAACGACAGAGTTAGAATTTGGGACGTTTTGGGCTCTAGCTTCAAAACGAAGCATCGGATTGGAAAACGGATTTCAGATTTGGAATCAGCGTGAAATTCTACATGGAAATGTTGTATTTCCAGCTCAATCGTGAGCACTACAGAACCGAGATAGACGGGATTTTAGTGTTTGGATGATGGGTATTACTCATCAGCTGATCGCCACACACTATGATAAGCTTGGAACCGACGGAGACTTGTCATTTAGAGGAGAACGATTGTCAGAGGTAGGTCCTGTCTCTCTGAAGCTCCGATGATAGCTTCGGACATTCCAAATTCCCAAGTTTCTGTAAGAAACCGACTTTAAGAAAATTTCATTGCTGATATCAGCTAAGCCGTCAGACTTAGAGGTTCGCCAGGAGATGGCCTTCGTCTCCAGGCCATAAAAGACTCCAAAACTTTAAAGGCTTGTAACTTTGCTTCTACAAGTCCGTTTGACTTGATTCAAAAAAGGTTCGGTTCGCTATTTGAACCTGCCCTAAGTGAATGGACTACTTAATAAAATTATCATAAGTAGTGAGCTAAAAAGTTGAAAAATTTAAATTCACTAGTTTTGGAGGTTTTCTGGGGTTTTCGACCCTGCTGAAGTCAATGAAAGCATTTTTAATGATGTCTGAGCCAGTCTTCTCATGGTATAAGCGGCTTTTCACTGAAAGCGAGCAAGACACGGAGAGTTTGCTGTAATATTCCACTGACAGGGTGTTCCTTCGGGACGGCGGACGATGCCGTAGTGATAAGTGTGGCAAGGGAATGTGTCAATATTAAAACAGGCCGTAACCGCTGGGACAACTCATGTCTCATGTTGGGCATTTGACACAGCTCTCAACGTAGCACTTTGAACGCCAATCGGTTGAGTCTTAGCTATCTTGTCATGGGTGGCCTCTAAACATCTCCATTGCAAAACGCTGGTGAATCAAGCTCTCTACGGCTTGCTATCAAGCAGATCAAAGCAATAACTTGGGATGTTTCCTCAAGGTTTTCAAGTATGCTGAGTTCAAATCTGCTAACCCCCCCCCCCCCTCAATTTCAAATTTAACTAAGACTAAGGCAGCTTTGAGGGTCAGATCCCAGCTACTGTTCACTACCTTTGACTCGCGTTGCTGTTACCACTTCGGGCAGTGACAATGATGCCCATACCCCCGTCTTCAGCTGTAAAGAGCGGGTATCGGGGAAGATCTCTCACTTCCCTAGTGATCAGTACAAGGCCTTCGGGCTGTCGACGGGATCGAGTGCCACTCACTACACTCAAATCTATCATTCCTCACTAAGTGTAAATTACTGACTATACATTTGTCCTGCTATCAGGTTATTTTTGACTAGCTATCTAGTTGAATAGTCTCTTGCTATCAAGAGATACACTTCTACTCAAAAAGCACATCATCGCTGTAATACCTCCTTTGATCGAGCGTACCTTCGGGACGGCGTACTGCCGTAAGGGATTGTGTTGCACGGGTTGTTCGTCGTTTGTTAGACCGAAACCTCTGAGCCGTTTGCTCATGTTGGGCGTTCGACTTCATACTCAACGTGACGCTTTCTCTCGCCAGGTCAGAGTACTTCAGCCATTCGACAAAGGTTAGTCTTTATGATATGGAGTAGAGTGAAATGTAATTCATTAGATGTCCCTTCAATGATTGCTCCCAGGATAAACGTTGATGAGACAAAGAAATGATTCTCATCTTCCCTGTTCAATGAGTGAAATCTACTAACACACTACCGTATAATCGTCCACTATGGGAGCCAAGACATGATAGAGCCTCCACGCGGTTTGCCCTGGGCAGTCTTTAAGCCGAGACTGGCGAATACTATCATTAAGTTGAATCTGTTATCAGTCAACTTGAACGTTGCAAATGAAGTTCGGTGTAATACTTCCTTTCGACGGGTGTTCCTGTAAAGGGCAGCGGTGAAAACCCGTAGCTATGTATACCGCAATGGACATTCGGCAATGGTCAATCTTGTTAAACCTCTCTGCGTCATGTTTGCAAGTGATTGCCTCTGTCTCAACGTAGTATGCATTCGCGCCAGGGCGACATTTAGCCAACTGTCGAAGGTTGCCTAAAACTTTCATTGCATACGTTATGAGAACCATGAGTTCTACCTGTCTCTATCAATGAGACGAATTGATGAATGGAATGAAATGGGAGGACACTCACGCGCCACACGCAACATAACACACTTCTCTCTTCCGTAGTCTAACAAGCTCTTTACACATGGATCGCAGTCGATTGCTATCCCTGTATCAGAAGTGTAAGCTATCTTAATTTTATTTGACACTATTTCATCTACCATCATCACCCATATGAAGTGTCATAAGATTTACAAGTTAGAAATAAAGTTTCAATAGTGTATGCGTTAGAAATAAAGGTGTAACTGTTTGTAAAAATAAGATCGCAAGATTTACTAGTTTACAAGTTAGACTAAGTGTAAATTAAAAATAAAATTATAACTGTTTCAAGAGTTTACAAGTTAGAAATTAAGTTTTTAGGCTGTTTGTATATCGAAATAAAGTTTCAAGAGTTTACAAGTTAGAAATAAAGTTTCAATGTGTACAGTGTATATTTTTTTTTTGTGTTAGAAATAAAGGTGTAACTGTTTGTAAAAATAAGATCGCAAGATTTACCAGTTTACAAGTTAGACTAAGTGTAAATTAAAAATAAATTATAACTGTTCACGTGTTAAAGCGTTGATGCAACGATGAACAATTAATAGCTGAAAAGTTTTAGATTCACTTTAACATTACATATGTTTACAGACAGAAATGTATTACAGCAAAGCTACTTTCATGAGTTAGTTTGCCAGGAGTGTATCATCTCAAACTTTTACTCCGACTGTGGAACATTGATTTCCATGATGAAGATTTAAATAGTTAGATTCGATGGCGAACAAGATTTACTAGTTTTACAAGTTGGACAAAGTGTTCTAACTATTTGTAAATGAAAGATATCATTTCAATAGTTTTACCAGTTAGAAATAAAGTTTCAACAGTCTATCCTACAAGTTAAAAATAAAATTATAACTGTTTCAAGAGTTTACAAGTTAGAAATCAATTTTTAATGGTGTATACGTTAGAAATAAAGTTTTAGCTGTTTGTATATCAAAATGAAGTTTCAAGAGTTTACAAATTAGAAATAAAATGAAGGTTCACCAGTTTACAAGTTAAGAATAAAGTTCTATCTGCTTGTATGTTAGAAATAAAACAAAGTTTCAACCGTTAACAAGTTAAAAATAAAGTTTCAATAGTTTACAAGTTAAGAATAAAGTTTCAATAGTGTATGTGTATATTAAGAATAAAGTTTTATCTGTTTCTATGATAGAAATAAAACAAAGTTTCAACCGTTAACAAGTTAAAAATAAAGTTTCAATAGTTTGCAAGTTAAAAATAAAGTTTCAATAGTTTACAAGTTACGAATAAAGTTTCAATAGTGTGCATGTTCAGAATAAAGTTCTATTTGTTTATATGTTAGAAATAGAATGAAGTTTCGCCAGTTTACAAGTTACGAATAAAGTTCTATCTGTTTAAGTTTACAAGTTAAGAATAAAGTTCTATCTGCTTATATGTTAGAACTAAAATGAAGGTTCACCAGTTTACAAGTTAAGAATAAAGTTCTATCTGTTTCTATGATAGAAATAAAACAAATTTTCAACCGTTTACAAGTTAGAAATAAAGTTTCACCAGTGTACAAGTTAGAAATAAAGTTTCAATAGTAGTATAATGTTAGAAATAAAGCTTTATCTGTTTTACATGTTTTAGAAACAAAATAAAGTTTCAACAGTTTAAAAGGATAAAAACTAAAGTTTCATCAATGGTGTATACGTTAGAAATAAAGTTTTAGCTGTTTGTATATCAAAATAAAGTTTTCAAGAGTTTGACAAGTTAGAAATAAAGTTTCAATAGTGTATATGTTAGAAATAAAGTGTGTAACTGTTTGTTAAAATATAGATTGCAGGATTTAATAGTTGCAAGTTAGACTAAGCATTCTACTGATTAGTAAGTGAAAGATATAGTTTTCAAATCAGTTTACAGATGAAAAATAAAAAGTTTCAACAGGTGTATGTTGGAAATAAAAAGTTTAAAGCTGCTTTGTGTGTTAGAAATAAAACAAAGTTTCAGACCGTTAACAAGTTAAAAAATAAAGTTTTCAAAAAAGTGTTACAAGTTAAGAATGAAGTTTCAATAGTGTGTGTGATATTAAGAATAAAGTTTTATCTGTATTTGTATGATAGAAATAAAACAAAGTTTTATTAACCGTTTACAAGTTTAAAAAATAAAGGTTTCAGATAGTTTACAAAAGTTAAGAATAAAGTTTCAATAGTGTGTATGTTAAGAATAAAGTTCTATCTGTTTATATGTTATAAATAAAATGAAGGTTCACCAGTTTACAAGTTAAGAATAAATTTTATCTGCTTGTATGTTAGAAATAAAATAAAGTTTTCATTCACACAACCGATTTTACAAGTATTTTTTTTTTTTTTTTTTTTTTTTTTTTTTTTTTTTTTTGTTTTTTTTTTTTTTTTTTTTTTTTTTTTTTTTTTTTTTTTTTGTTTTTTTTTTTTTTTTTTTTTTTAAAAAAAATAAAGTTTTCAATAGTTAAACATGTTCTAAAAATAAAGTTTCAATAGTGTGTATGAGTGTTTAAGATAAAGTTCTATCTGTATGTTAGAAATAAAACAAAGACAGATCTTCAAACCGTTTACAAGTTAAAAATAAAAGTTTATATCTGTTGTATGTTAGAATAGAAATAACAGTTTTCAACGTTAACAAGTTAAAAATAAAGTTTCAATAGTTTGCGAGTTAAAACTAATGTTTACAAATAGTTGCATTATGTTAAGAATAAAAGTTATTATCTGTTTGTATGTTAGAAAATTAAAAGAAGTCTTCACACCAGTTTTACAAGTTAACAATAAAGTTTTATATCAGCTTGTATGTTAGAAATAAAATGAAGTTTCATCATTTAACAATTAAGAATAAAAGTTTTATCTGTTTGCATGTACGTAATAGAATAAAGTTTTTCAACGCGTTTAACAAGTTAAATAATAAAGTTTCAAAGAGTTTACAAGTTAGAAATAAAGTTTCAATAGTGTAGATGTTTTCAGAAATAGAGTTTTTATCTGTTTGGTTAAAAATATGATTTGCAGAAGGATTTAATAGTTTGGCAAGTTAGACTAAGCGTTCTACTATTTGTAAGTAAAGATATAGTTTTCAAACAGTTTTACAGATTAAAAATAAAGTTTTCACGTACAGTGTGAATGTTTTTGGCAAATAAAGGTTTTAAGCTGTTTGTGTGTTTAGAAATAAAACAAAGTTTCAACCGTTAACAAGTTAAAAATTTAAAGTTTTCAAATAGTTTACAAGTTAAGAATGAAGTTTTCAATAGTAGATTGTAATATTAAGACTAAGAGTTTTATCTGTTTGTAATGATAGAAATAAGAACAAAATTTTATAACCCGTTTACAAGTAAAATAAAGTTTCAATAGTTTTACAAGTTAAGAATAAATAGTTTCAATAGTTGCGTATGTACACCTGTATAAAAGTTCTATCTGTTTATATGGTTAGAAATAGAATGAAATTTTCATTCACCATGTTACAAGTGTACAGAATAAAGTTCTATCTGTTTATATGTTAGAAATAAAACAAAGTTTCAACCGTTTACCAAAGTTAAAAATAAAGTTTTATATCTGTTATTTTGTATGTTTAGAAATAAAATAAAGATTTACAACCGTTAACAAGTTAAAACACTAAAGTTTTCAATTAGTTTGCAAAGTTTAACGACTAATGTTTTCAATAGTGGCATATGTTAGGAATAAAGTTTTATCTGTTTTGTATGTTTAAGAAATAAAAATGACAAGCTTCACCAGTTTACAAGTTAACAATAAAGTTTTATTCAGCTTGGTATGTTAGGAAATAACATGAAAGTTTCATCAGTTTAACAAGTTAAGAATAAAGTTTTATCTGTTTGCATGTTAGAAATAGAATAAAGATTTCAACCGTTAACAAGTTAAAAATAAAGTTTCAAGGAGTTTACAAGCTTTAGAAATATAGTTTCATACACTGTGTATGTTAAGAGAAATAGTAGCTTTTTAATCTGTTTGTTAAAATATGAATTGCAGGATTTAATAGTTTGCAAGTATAGACTAAGCGTTCTACTATTTGTAAGTGGAAGAGATATAGTTATCAACAGTTACAGATTAAAAAAAAAGTTTCCAAAAACCAGTTGGTGTATGGTTGGACAATAAAGTTTAAGTCTGCTTGTAGTGTTAGAAATTAAAACAAAGTTTCAACCGTTTAACAAGGCTAAAAATAAAGTTTCAATAGTTTTACAAGTTAAAGAAATGAAGTTTCATCAATAGTGTGTGTTTATTAAAGAATAAAGTTTTATCTGTTTGTATGAAATAATGAAATAAAACAAAATTTTTACAAAAACCGTTTACCAAGTTAAAAAATAAAAGAGTTTCAATAAGTTTACAAGTTAAGAATATAAAGTTTCAATAGTCTGTGCATGTTAAGGGGGAAATACAAGTGTCTATGCTACACATTTATATGTTAGAAATAGAATAGAAATTTTCGGCCAGTATTCACAAGTTACGAAATTAAAGTTCTATACTGTGTTAAGTTTACAAGTGTTAAGAATAAATTTTATCTGCTTTGTATGTTAGAAATAAAATAAAGATTTCAACCGATTTCTTACAAGTTAAAAAATAAAGTTTCAAATAGTTAACATGTTAAAAATAAAGTTTTCAATAGTGTGTATGTTAAGAATAAAGTTCTATCAATGTAATGTTAGTACAAATAAAACAAAGTTTTCAAACCGACGAGTTTACAAGTTAAACAATAAAGTTTTATTCTGTTTGTATGTTAGAGAGTAAGAATAAAGTTTCAACCGTTAACAAGTTAAAAATAAAGTTTTACAATAGTTTTTGCCGAGTTAAAAACTACTGTTTCAATAGTGCATATAAAGTTAAGAATAAGTTTTTTATCTGTTTGTATGTTTAGAAATAAAATGAAGCTTCACTCATTACAAGTTAACAATAAAATGTTATTTTAATCAGTCTGTTATGAGATAGAAATAAAATGAAGTCTTCATCAGGATTACAAGTTTAAGAATAAAGTTTTATCTGTTAGCATGTTGTTGAAATAGAATAAGTTTCAACCCTGTTAACAAGTTAAAAAAACAAAGTATCAGAGTTTAGCAAGTAGAAATAAGTAATTCAATAGTGTATTATGTTAAGAAATAGAGTTTTAT
>CAJQUW010014672.1:0-12728 GCA_907163375.1 Prostheceraeus crozeri | reverse complement strand
TTTTTTTTAGGAGTGCAAAGTAACCCAGTATCATCCGGTCCATGGAAAGGTAATACAAACATGCGGAGTCCAGCCATGACATATAAAAATAGAGCAAAAATGGAATACTTAATTATAGCAATGGTCACCACAATGTAGAAAGGCATGCGACTTATTAAAGGTAACACTTTAATTTCGGTATTTTCCATGACACAAATATACTCTATTACAATAAAAAACGATCCCCTTGATATAGAAAATGTAAAATGGAAGTGACGACATATATTTCATACTGCACTGACCAGATGTCTAAATGCAAACAAATTATGTCATGCAATATAAAGCAGCGCTGACCAATGTCGATATCATTGTCATAGTTTGATGCATTTCAAATTCGAACCTTATATAAATCACTAACAAGTAATATCTTTCTGACTAAATTTAGAAGCAAAAAGTCGCAATCAGAGTTTGTTAAAAGAATGGGGCGATGTAATGCTACGATGGATGGAAAGAGATGAAGGTTTGATGGACTGAAGATGGGTGTGTCCACACTCCAACAGAGATCAGGTGGTGGAGAGTCGAAGGAAACAATGGAAGGAAATGGTTAAAAGAAGGAAAAGGATCAGGGCTACCGCGATGATACACAAACTACCGAAAGGAAGTAGGTAACTCCTGAAAGCGCAAATCGCATAGAAGAGTGTTCCTCGACTGGCCAACAGCATGAAAGCTGCAAGCACAAGGAAATGCCTGCAGATATAACCGACCAGCATATCGCTGACCGTTTAGAGCATACGAGGGCCTGAGGTCATACCGACTCAGCTGTAATAATTCCTCTAAGTAAGAAATGCAGACTATTCACACAATGACATTGTTTCAACTGCCAATATTTTTTTTATCCGCAGTCTCGAACACAAGCGAAAGCGAATGGAATGATGCAGCAGCATCTGTCGTGAGCACAGAGGAATGGCGTCAAGTGATGTTGAACGGAGAATCTCCCGTTTTCACTTTGGATTTTCACGATGGTCTCATTTAGAGTGCATCGAATGGTTGTTTGAGAGTATTCACCCTGCAGCATCTCTGAACATGACCGCTAAGTGGTAGGTAGCGTGAAGAACTGGGCCGTATCCTGGTCCAGCTCGAAACTGACCGAACAGCAAATTTCGAATGTCGCAGTCCAATGGAATGGGAACTTGAACGCGACGATATTTATCGAATATCATTTCCCAGATGCGACATCCCAACGGTAAATGAACTCAACCTCATATTCCAGGATGACAACGCTCCGACCACAACAGACCTCATTGTGTAACAACAGGGATAGTGAGAACTGGAATTCTGCATCCTCCATTGTGGCATCCTTCACGCTCCCCCTCCCCCCGACCTGTCTCCGATCGAACAATGCTTGGGATGAACTGGTTGGAAAGTGAGAGAACCATGTGAACATTCCTCCATCAAACAAATGACAGCTCTTTCAGGATGAGGACTCATCGATCAACTGGTCATTGCTGGATCAGGAACGGCTTAATCATCCTTCGCGACACGATGCCGATGCGACCTTCAAAGCTCATTTCATGCGGGATGGACATCTCGTACTAAATGTCTCCCCCATTAAAATCAAATATAATGTTTATATAAAATGCCTTTCCCCGACCTTATAATTCATGGCTGTGAGTGGAATGAAAGTTCATAAATTCGAGTGGACGCCTTATTTTATGTCAGGCAGTAAATATCTGGGTTGCACTTCATAACGAACTTACTGTGACTCCTAGGAACAAGAAGCGAAAGAACAACAGAAACAAAAAGGTTTTCACGCCAATTACGAGTAAATTCGCATTTCTCAGCATAAATTTTAACTATCAGGATAACAAAGGTTCAATAATGTCTATCAGAATTTAGGTTTTATTAACCCGTGTTATTTGATACATGAACATCTTTAGATCACAATGATGATCCTGCACACATATACGTTATAATAGAAAAGATGTCCTGCCATATACACAATTACACATCAACATAAAACTTTTCGACGCAAGCATGAAAATACTGCAAAAATTTATCATACAATTGCCTCTTTTCCTCCTTCCCTCCTTCCCCCTCCTCATTCCTCCATGGACATTAATCGATAATGAAAATACTAAGTCATGAGAAATGATGCAAAGCATTCTACATGTAATGTATCCTATTCATTACTACCCTGTCAATTGGCGAAAGATTAAGAATCCACAAACACTCGAACTTCGAATGTCAGACATTCGTTTCTGTTGAGGCTACATCCAAAGCTTCATGAAACATTAAGACAACTCCTATACACATGGGACAGCTAGCTACTGCAGGAAATGCTTGTAATTTCCGAATTATTATCTAGCCAGCAAAAACGATACTTATACTTACTGCTCATATAACCTCCTGTCATCATAAGCAAGGTGTGAAAGAAAACAAAATATGATCATTTTCTGCCACTTAAAAGCAATCGCCTCGGCCTAACCCAATAAAATTTCTTCTGTAAGTGCTTGGCATATTTTAGAATTTATCAACAACACTTTCGCGTCATAACTAGCATTACCACCCAAAACACAAAACGCCACGCGAAATACTTGTGAAGAATTTCCTGATTAGGGTAACAACAATAATTGCAGACTACACGTGACCTTTACGGAAACGCATCAACGAGAGCTGAAAAACTGGTCTGAGCGTTCTCAGCTACATGCAAACGATTTATTCATGCACTGACAAGTTTCATTGTGGTTTCAACATCGATTGAACGCGTGAGGGACTAATTTCCTTTCATGAGATTACGGTTGCATGACTTGCTTTGAAGGGTCCGTGAAAGCGGGGCTCCTACAAAACCCTGAAGTGATGATTCCATACGTAACCCCGTACTATCGACGGCATAGGAAGCCTAGAAGAAACCGAATCTGATGTCGATTACGATGTACGAGTTAAATAAATTCATTAATTAGAATAGAAGTGACGCAATTAAAGAGTTATATCCTTTTTTTGTCATCTTTGTACTACCAAAACAGTGCAATAATAAGAGGCCCATTTCTTCCAGGAACGCTTAAAACCCTCGCAACAAATGGGGTTTTCATGACAAACACGCGACCCCTGCTTATTCCGCAACTTTAAATGTCCAAATTCTAGACAAAAAATACACCAATGAATGATCTCATGATGAACGAAATCAATAACATCATGATAAAACGATAAAACGAAGTAAAAGAGTGAATTAGAAGTAAGTGCCAATCAAAACTATTACAGTATATATTTTGTGCATCCGGTCCAATTAAGAAAATTTCAACAATTTAAATACAAACGATCGAAGTCTAAATCTAAAAAGAATCAGCTAGTGATTGACACGAGGAACACTATCTTTAAATTCGCAAATTTTTGCTAATAGTTTAAGGAAACAAATAACCCAAAACATACAAAAGCCACACAAGTGCCCCCTACGTACAAATACTGAAATACATACCAATCTTATTTAAAATCGACATTAGATGACGATAGCAATACGCCGAATTTATTCACCACTATGAAGCCAAACCTGTGGAAAACGTCGACCAACCGTCTTCTTACACTAACATTAGGAGTTCGCATCATCCAACGTTCAGGAAAATATCAGGAGTAAATGTTCAGGATCCAGACAAATTAACGGAAATGGGGGGGGGCGATAGGAACTACTGCATATCTACTCAACAAATTACCTTGCTTTTTTATATAAACAAAATTGACGACGAAAACACAAGAACGAGTCCAACTATAATCACTACTTATTGCATGATAACTGAGTGTGCGAGGGCGAAATAGAATCCTGCATTCATGTAAAGACACACGAATTTGGCAAAAATAGCATTATTTTTAAAAGCGCATGTAAAATGACATCGAACTGTGGCGACTCTCCCATGAGAATGAAAGATAAAATTCCACCATAACGAAAGGTGAGCAACAGAACTTAGACGAACCTATGCATGATGGGTTTCTGTGAAGCCCAGGTTCGCTTTCCTCCACATAGTGGTTGGCCACTTAGCACGTCATACAATAACCGGGTCAAGATGGAGAACCTATGTAAACGGCCGAGAGACCGTCCGAAGAAGAGGCTGCATTGAAAATATCCCCTACTGAATTGACCGAGAGCTTGACCTAGAAGGAGAGTGAACCTGCCACCGCGCGAATTGTTTGCTGAGAAAATCCACTAGGAAACAAATGTCCGCACAGATGTAACATGCATCAACAAGATACGAAGCGGAAGCCCGAGAATGGAAGCCAATTAACCAGCCAAGGGCCACTTATTCGTACATTACCGTCACCCTAATGAACTTCCATCCAGGACTTCCTTTATTACCAATAATAGAATGATGCATCCTAAGCTTGGTTATGAACGAAGATGCTGAACAAAATACGATACAGCATGCGCGCAGAATATGAAGAATAAAAGCTTAAAGAATATCAAATTATTTCAAGGCAACAAAATCGAATTACATAAATAACATATAGATCCCCCCCGTTCATTTCGAACTTGGAAGTATTTATCTCCGATTATGAGTCTTCTATGGAAAAGTATTAGTCCGGAAAGCGCGTAAATCGAAGAACAAAAGCACACGCTAGAGAGTGAAGTCTTGTCCGCCTAACTCACTTGCTCCCTTGTGAACTGTGATAGTATCAATTGGACTTTATACCATGTTAGTACATGCAAAATGCAAAGAAAAAACAATAGATGTGTGTGCTTAGTATATACAAATAGAAAAACGGGTCCTACCGTACACAGTGAATAAGTGCAAACCTAGCGATCTTATGGTCCCAGAGGTCGAGCCCCGAAAGGTGTCAATGGAAATCCGGCAGAAGGGCATCCGGACTGAAAGAACACAGCGCTCCATAATTCCTGACTAAGTCCGCACTGTCCAATGCCCCAAGTATGGGAGTAGTGAACGTAAAAAAAAGCAAACTGGTACAGAATATGCCGGACGATACTCCAATTCACAATGAATCAGAGAATAGAAGGGAAGTACAATTTCAATGGTATTGAAAATTACTATCTATGGCGATGAATGTCAATGCAGACCGCTTAGCATCAACCATTGTAGAATCATGCTGAACAAACGAATGTTCCCACTGCAGGCTCAAACACATGCAACTTAACAAATAAAACTCGACTCTTCAATTAGGTATTGAGATATAGGAGTGCACAATTATGTTTTAATAAACCAACAAATTGATTCGAACGAAACAGCACCGGTACCACAACGATTGATAGCCGTGAGGATACAATACAACAACTCGGATGAGTATCACATCGAACGTCGACGAGGGCAAAATTGCGACGACATCAAAATTTTAAACGAATATTTTTTGAGATTTTTTAACATATCCTAAACAATTTGCGAGTCCCCGCAGGATTTATTAAGAGACGGAGTCGCTGGTATCAAAGGGCATATGAGCCGCCCTTTTTTTGTCTAAAATAGGAAAGACACTGGCGTATATTTTTGCTACTTCTTGCATAACATTGCATAAAATTGCGAACTATTCAATAAAGGATGAAATGCAAAATGCTAACTTTAGAAGCCACAAATTCTGACAAAGAAAATTACGGCCAAACCGATTCACAAATGACTTAAAGAAAATTTACCGTCAATCATTAAACCACTTTTCACAAAAAATATCATCATAAATAACATTAAAAGAATTAATTATGGAGTTTGAATCAATTATATATTAATTGTGTCCCAATATGATGATTGTAACTCCAAGACAATCAACTGATATGCATATATATGTAGAACCTATCATATCTTTGATAATTTATATTTAAGATGCAATTATAATTGATTGAATACGTTGAATTCCCCATTAAATTAAATGATTGCCAAATAATACATTTTGCATTGACTGCTTGATTAAACTAACAATTAAGATTAATTGTACTGAATGATGCAATGGTAGATCTAGTCTAGGCTTACAGATGTTGCTCGCTGCATTCGAAAATTACAAATCCTTGCTCACAAACGGTCTTGAATTAATTATATCTATATGCGATTTCTATTATCATGCAATCGTCGACCCTCACGCAACACATGTAGCCTTGTGTACTTACTAAAGATCGATATTCACAAGAATGACGCATTGCATTACATATTCATCAGCTTCCTCTTTCATTGGTCTCTCTAGCCACACCTTCAATGTGATTCGAAACGGAAGTTCACAAAATTCTTCTGCCACTTTAAAAGTCCAGCAGCGTTTGCAGGGCAAGAATAAAGTGTGATTAGAACATGCGTTATCTCCTCAATTATACTTATCATCACTGTATTTCATTTCAGAATGAAGAAGCTTACTTCAGAGGATATAGCCGAGTGTATAAAGGATTGTTCTACAGCGACAGAAGAAATAATACATGAGCTGAAAGTGTGGTCGAATAGAAATAAATAGAATACGCAAACTCCGCGTGCAATTCTTCAACGGCGAAAGGTATGTCGAGTATGAGAAATCAAGCTGGGCTGATGATGAAAAATCAGCACCAAGAACTCATTTGGCACATTTCTAAAAAAAATTCAAAACTCAGGTGAGTTTTCATAGGCCTATCATTAGATTGAAGATTATTTAAATTTCTGTTTTAGATGAAGATGATGAGCAAATAGGACGCACAAGGCAAAATACAAGAGATAAATCGATATTCATCTATCTGTCGAGAGATGGCATTGTCGATCTCATAGGATTGGGTAAATGGTCACCAACGACACGTAACCTTGCCGATCTTCTTCTCCTCTCTTTGACAACCATCCTACCTTCATGTAAAATCTCCATTCATATCAGAGAACATCCTCTATTCCACTTCCATGTGCAACTCATTCCTTTGTCAAATCATCACGCTCTGTCATCTCAAGGAAACCTCTTCTTTCGGTCATTCTCAGGCTCTGTGCAATCAATACGTCAATTCTGCCACCAGTCACTGTTTCTAAGGCATTTGTCATAGCGCATGAATTCTCAAGCATGCCAGTCAACAAGTGGAAAACGGGCACTGCCACACAACAAAGAAGCCGGTTTCTTCTCTGAGGAATTAACCAAAGGTCGGATTATCGAAAAACCTACAAGAACAATTGTCAATTGGTATTGAGATACACCATTTGTTTTTACCCACTTTAAAGGTTACTTCATGCACTTCAAGTCATGAAACAACCAGCGAATGGTCAGCCCTGATCATGGTCACTTTCACATGTTATCATATGTTATAATACAACCTACCGGTATAAATTTGTACAATAACAAATCATATTAAATCCTACATATCTTATAAATCTTCTACATAATCCCTTATCAAGAACACAAGCCATGAAAGTAATGTAGTTTTTCCTTAAAAATGATATATCTCATTTTCTCCACTTCGTCACGAATGAGTGTCATCATAGGACTATCACCGCAATTAAAATGATTCAAAACGAATTAAGTATCAAAAAGTAAGAGGACCTGAAGCAAATCAAATTACTCAGCAATTTTTTCGAACATAATTACCTATTTCAGCTGATTAACTTTCATAAAAAATCACGTCATGAATGGTCAGCCTATTTCATCCCTGTTGTGTGCTACATACAATCTACGTTTCGTTTGTAAAACACTGTCAAATGGCTAAGTTTGTTTATTACGAGGAAAACCAATTATCCCATCTATTTCCATTCCACCCCTCCCCCCCATAAATCTATCATGGTGATGTTTATCGACAGTTGCGGTGGAATAGAGTCACAGTTGGAATGCCAGAAAACGGTGTGGTTGGAGAAAAAAGTATTTCGGGAGCTCCAAGGCCTTTCTAACATCGAATTCCACCGACCCATGTCGAGTCACAGTCCAGCAGTTATGCTGCAAAGAGTCCGGCAAGGCAATGATTTTTACGGTTGGTGAATTCGTGGCCCCTGCTCGCAACTCTTGAAAGGAAGCTGCTTCTGCGGAGATGCGCATGAAAACGTTTGGATGTTGCGGAAGTGAGAATATCAGTGAAATGGACGAATGACGAACTGCGACAGGAAATGGGGCTATGACGAACATCTATGATTCGAATAAGAAGACAAAGGTTGCCGCTGGTTTGGTCAAGTGCGGGGACGAGCGAGTCGGAAAGGGACAAGAAAAATAACGGACATGGGAAGTATCTGGACAAGCGTGCTTTGGACACCAAAGAAAGATGAACCTGGCGCGAATGTCCCCTCGTGCTGAAGACCAGAAAAAAAAGTGTTGGTGCTCCAGACTGCTGCACCACCACTCTCACAACCAGAAGTGGAGGGCGCATCAACAAGCGGAATCGTCTACACCCCAGCATCCTTCAATTGTCCAAAAGTGGGAGGACGCACAAAATTGATGATTGAGAGGATTGAAAATATGCATATAACTTAACATGCTTGCTAAAACAACATGACCGATGTAACATCTATCTCTATTTCTACGTCTGTATGATTGGACAAGGATTAAAAGACACACGAAAACGGGGCTCACATCCACTCCACTTGCACCAAAATAAACATCCTGCCACATCCAATTTCAAGCTTAAATATGTGCGCCAACGATCGTGAGAATACACTGATTCAAGTCCACTTTCTTAAGTTGGTCAAAACGTTCCACAAGCCACTTAGCTTCCCTGTTGCTCTTAACAAGACCACAGCTGCAACCACCGAGATGGATCATCAACTTTACTAAACCTTTTATTGGGGCCTTTTGCACCTCAACACACAATTTCATCCGCCATACATGCACGGAGGGCTACAGACTTCAATGTGCGTCTTTTACTTAACGTTCCGAGTCACGACAGATACCTCCGCTCTCCTGTGGACAAACGATTTCTTCTTTCACAGCATTCATTTGTAAGTATCCAACATTAATTGCGACTTGTCGTGCATATGAAATGTTTCGTGTCACCTGATTATTATATATCATCATGCAATTATCAATCAATAATATCTTAATTCATTATGTATATCACTTTCTTACCATTGATTTTTCGATATTATCTATTTATTTTCCTTACAAATGCGATATTGCACAGGTAAGAATTGTGTTAAGTTCATTAACATCAAGTTGAACAAATCCATCAATTTCTGACATATTATATTTAGCATTGCTCAAAATATATATAAAGGTCTCTACATGTCACAAATATCTCCTCTGTATCAATTATCGTGGTACAAACGCCCATCCTCTGATTTCTATGCCTACATGCTTTATCAGCAACACAGCGATATGCTTTATCTGTTTCACCTCGGCCACAATCTGCAATAAATTACTGGACGAACACTTCTTGAGTTAATTTTACGCTGTGCCAACTTGCAATCCAATGTGAAAAATTCAACAATCATTCTGATTGTATATCAACCATTGAAGAAAGGACGTGGGCCGAATAATAGCTGGTGGTCTCTTCCTTTAAATCGTTGCAATAAAACCTTATCAATGCAGAACAGTGAGCGACATGCGTCGGGCCTTAACAAGTTCTGAGACGACGCTTTCTATTTACCTACCCCTAACAATATAGCATCTTCATACATACGACTGAACACATTCATCAGTCATCACATAAAAAGGGCTGAAACATAATTAGGTATTTATAAACCACACAAAGAATTGGCTACCCATCAATCAACTTGCTTCTACAAGGAATTTGTCAGTGGGGAGGGACGGTATCAGGGCATCTGAGTTTTTCAAGCGTCAATTTGGAACAATAACAGGCGTATACCAAAAACAGGGTGTCCGCGGCTTTTCGAGACCCGAAATTATTCCAGGACGCTTTAAGCAAAAATCCAGGTTTTACCACTTAATAAATCTAGGCCATAATTCATTTGTTTCAAACAACGTTGTCTTGTTACAAAGATATCACGCCTGCTTTCTGATTTCACAAGCTACTGAAGCATTAGGAAATATTATAGAGTTGTTTATAATCGGCCCCCAGTTAACCGCATTAAGTAAGTACACGTAAATAACATCTTAACACAATCTCTTTTATTTAGAAATTAACTGAAGAGGCAAGTTTTACCAGCGTCTCTGTTTTACTGATCGATGGCGTTTTGTAGTTATAAGTTTTCTTAATACAACAATTGTTGCAGCAGTATTTCGATAAACCGAATTTAAGCTTCAACTACAATAATGCCTTCGAATTGAAAAACACCATCACTCTAAAACATAGTTAAATATCCAAAACTCGGTAATTAATTAAAATAACCAGATGGAAACATAACTAAAACAACATCAAGCTAAGCATATGAACAGGATATGGTAAATAAGCAACACATTACAAAACTGTATATTATTGTATAACAAAAACAAGAAAACAAATGTTTGAAAACAAAAGGAGTCAATACGCAGCTCATGCAACAACGAAATAAAACAAATAACAAGCAATGATAAGCAAATTCACATTATAAGAAACTACCGTAAAACCTGTAATTGAAGGCCACCTGTAATTGAAGGTCACCTGTAATAGAAGGCCACCGTAGCGAGGAGGTTGAAAAATAGAAGGCCACCCTGTATTTGAAAGCCACCCGTAATAGAAGGCCATCCTAGCGAGGAGGTTGAAAATAGACCGCCACCCTCTAACTGAACGCTCCTACAATCTCCAATAGAGTGTTTCTCTGCTGTAGCCTACATGTAGCTTATAAAGGAAGAAAACATTCATCCTCTGGGGTCCTCAGAGATGCTTTGCCTCGTCTATCAGCTTGCCGGTAACTGTGTTTCCTCTGTGGGAGCTATATTTAGAAGTACCGGTGTATCTGATAGTCAATTCTCGCGTGCGCTAATGAAAGCAGCTGGCTGATACCTCTCAATGCATCTCCCTCGGAGTAATACAACAGATTGACCTCCATCTGACTACAGCTTGATCAGTTGATGAATCAAAGGTTGCAACTACGCGTGATATCAAAACACGTGACCTGACTTCTCCCCATTGTTACCATCGATCCCTCATCGGTTAGTCTCGTCCAATAAGATTCATTAAAGTTCGTCTACAGGATTTATGTAGATACTGCATTAGTCATCAAAATTTTCGATCATCGCTGTAATGGATAGTACTGACTCTGACATTGAAGAATCGACTCCGTCGAAACGAAGAAACTATGACATTAAGTTCAAACTAGAAATTGTCAAGTATGCTCAGAATTATAATAAAGCTAAGGCTGCAAGAGACAAAAATGTGCCTCGTACCTGTGTAAAGAATTGGATCAATCAGAGAATGCAACTTGAATCTCAGTTACAACAACCTTGCTCAAGCTCATCTGATAAGAGACTACATGGCGCGGGACGTCCTTTGAAGGATGCCGACTTCGATGAGAAACTCTTCGCTTGGGTTCGTGAACAACGTGCGAAGAAGATTTGTGTCAGTCGCACCCTGATTCAAAAGCAAGCTCTCACCTTCCGATTCGACCTTCCGGGCAAGCAACGGTTGGTTGGTCAACTTTTTGAATCGCCATAACCTGGTTTCACGTCGCCCAACGACAACTTGTCAAAAAGAGCCTGAACATTATGCTGAGAAGATAACCAATTTTCTTGTATTCGTCGATGAAAATCGTCGAAAACTAACTACCAATACATCTTCGCATCAGACGAGACAGCTGTCTACTTAGATAGCTCTAACAGTCTGACAGTTGTGGAAAGGGAACCCGTCAGGTGTCTGTCAAGACCATGGGTCATGAGAAGCTTCACGTTACAGTCATGTTGACTACAAGGTCTGATGGATTCAAATGCCGACCATTTGTGCTATTGAAGAACAAGCGTCCGATCAAGGATATTGAGGAGAAGTTCAAAAACATTGTCTACCTCTCATGGGCCGGTCGAACCTTCTTCAACGATGAACTGACGTCGGAATATCTGAGGAAGATCCTTGGCTATTCCATGTTCGGTAAACGCCTTCTTGTGTGGGACTCCTTCAGGTGCCACATCAGTGACTCAACAAAATAACAACTCAAGAAACTGCAAATCGACACCGCAGTAATCCCCGGAGGTTGCACCAAGTACATCCAAGCACCTGATGTGTACTGGAACGCCCCGTTCAAAGCAAAGATCAGGCAATACTACGAGGATTGGATGGTATATGGTGAGAAGACGTATACCAACTCTGGTAACACACGCGCACCCTCGATGGAGGTGTATCTCGGATGGATAGTTGAGGCTTGGAAGCAGATACCAAGTGACTTGATCGAAAGATCGTTTGTTGGATGTGGACTTACCATCGCCCTGGACGGGTCAGAAGACCACAAAATTCATTGTTTTAAGCCGGAGGGCGAGATTCCGAATGGATGCGCATCTCTCCGAGAAGCACGAATTTGTGAAGCAAATAATGTCAACCTCGACAGCACTGATGAAACGAACAGCAGTGATACCGATGATGACAACTCGTTAGTTGATTTCGAGTAATAAGTGTAACACTCAGTTTGAATTCAAATCTTTTGATCACACCAAACGTAATTATTGATGTTAGTGTCAATTTTGTTAAAATTTCGTCTCTTTTTATAAATCAATTAGATTTCATCAGAGTATTTAAGCTGACTTTTACACATTGTTTTATCACGTAAATGGAGTACCTACATGTAGGAGGCCTCTTCAACTCAACGGGGTTTCAACTGATTTGAAACATTTGAAGTGGAACTATAAAATTCAAATTTTTATAGACCTAAAAATACCGAAAATTGATGGTTGTAAAATAGAAGGCCACCCTGTAATTGAAGGCCACCTTACCATGGAGGTTGAAAAATAGAAGGCCATGGCCTTCAATTACAGGTTTTACGGTATATGAA